>CM029554.1:25937499-26284314 GCA_017141385.1 Sogatella furcifera | reverse complement strand
GGGGGAATTTTTAAAAACCCCCCAGAAGGAAAGAAAAATTAAAATTAGGAGAACAAATAAAATTAAAGTAAAGACATTTGTTTCCATTTTATTATATATTTTCTTTAGCTCAACAATAGTTTTTTTCGTAATATTTTTTTTAAGTGAAATATTTTTATGTTTATTAAATGTTTTTTATACCCCTTTAAAGATTCGAAGTAAACAAAACTTCCATTTATTTTTAATGTATCCCGGACTTGTTAAAAGATTAAATTACAAAAATTCAATATTCCCAGTGGGCATTTTTTCCCAAAAAATTTGTCAATCAATTTCCCAAATTTTCAAAAAATAAACTATTGTATAATAATTTTAAAAAAAATGTTCAATCTGGTAAGGCTCACATGATCCACCTCGGGGAGCCTCTATGTAACACCTTTATGATTTTTAAATTTGTTTTAAAGTAAACTCGAAAAAATTCAGGGTTCCAGGTATAATAATTCATGATCAATAAATCAATCAGATCAGTTGATTTGATATGGTTTTTATCGATCAGAATCACGAATACTTTAGACAGATGCAAGACTAAAAACAACGTACTTCACAATGTTTTAAAAATCTTTAAATGTTGGTTTGGCGGGACCCATACACTTGTAGGGGGGGGCGGAAAGAAGTGCCCAGGGGGAAAAAGCCGATAATAGTTTTGTGAGGACCCGAAAATAGTTTTGGGGGGAAAGAAACATGTTAGCTTGGCATTGATCCTATTATTTCTAGGTTTAGCTGACTCACAGAGCCTGTCAATATGTTGCCGAAAACAAGATCTTTCGGTTATTAGAATTAGTTCATTATTTACTCAATTAAGTATAAATTTAATTTTAATAGATTTTTGCATTAAATTTGAATAGATTGCTGCATCAATTATCGACTTACACTATACTGAGATTCGATGGACTTCCGGGATTTTAATCAATTACCAGCAACTTCGAGAATAGGCTGATCGAGGGAAATGGCGATAAATACCAACGCTTGATGCCCGCTCAATTTCAGAGTACGTTCACCCGTTCCCCATGAGCGGCTAAATTTTTACGCCATCCCAAATTTCCACTGCTTGTTTTTCTTTTCACGTTCATTTGTTATCCGGGAAAGGCATGTTTTCACGCTTTTTCTTCTATTCCACCTTTATCAATCAATCTTCTATTTTCTATGCCGCAGTCTTCTGAAGTTCTTTTATCAGGATGATAATATTATAACATATTGTATCGATTTCTATACAACAGCTCAAAATCAGAAATGCATTGTTCTAACAAGTTATAGGTTGATTAATAAATGATGAACTTTAAGAATAGTATATTACATAATGAGTGTGGGAAAGGCGTTTTTACATACGAGTAATCTATGTTTTTACAAACGAGCCGTTCAGGCGAGCTGAAAGTAGTTACGAGTATGTAAACCTTCCCACAATGAATTATGTGCATTTTTTCGTCATAACACCTGAGAAGGATTTATTAAAACCCTCAAACCAACCCGGAAAACATTAAATCGCTGCCAACATAACCTCAACATAAGAGCTAGCACAAAAGCACACAGAAAAAACTGTTAATTGTTCGACCGACGCTCCAGCTCGTTCGACTCTTTAATCCGGGAAAAAAAGAGCTGGACTAGATTTTCAGTGCTTTGAATTATCATCGCGATGATGATTGTGCTGTTATGCAATTATCAGAATGATTATTCCTGCATTCAGAACAGCTGATTCTTAATTCTTTGTAAACAGCGATTTCCCAAGACGCAAATCTATTGGGAAAGTTGTGTATTGGCATTCGAGTATTGCGGCGAAAAGAGATTACTAGGAGCAGCTGAAATTTGTAAGAATGAATACCATGCTTAAAAATTCAAAATAATAACAGATACAGTCAACTCAGTCGTCATCACACCGTTCAAAAACCCGCCTACTTCGTAGGCTCTATTATAGTCTATGTTGAAACATTGTTGAGGTGGAAGTCGCTGTTTGAATTTGATTCGTTAGAAAAAGTGCCCAACACGATTAAATTTATTACAAGACATCAATTCAATTGCATCAAACTGAATCGTCTCACATGTTGTCTGGTTTCCCGGGAGGTTAACTTAAGAAATTGATATAGTCTGTTCAAGCAAAGAAGACCCTCTGGCAAGATGAGAAAATGACTCCAGCCGGTCAATATTGGTTCAAAAAAATTTTTTGACGAATCGTAGGGAAGCCCTGATCTTCAATTTGAAACCAAATCAATATTTTTTAACCAATTTTAACAGAGTTGGACTTTTTTATCATCTTGCCTGAGGGTCTTTTTGCTTTGACAGACTAAAACCTTTTGATAGCCTATATTGAAGGAAAGAGCCCAAAAAAGGATTAAGTCCCACATGTGTAATAGACTTGAGCGTGGATGAGTATCACTTTTAAAAGAATATTGATCAAAAAATGAAAAATTAAAAAAGAAAAATATTTCAAAAATAGAGAATTAAGAAGATGGACAAAAGAACAAACGGCAATGGCAAGTAGATAAATGGAAATAACATTTATGTAGGCCTTGAACTCTCTTTTCATTTACGTGTCTAATTTATTATGGAGCATGGTTTTCGAGCAGAACTCGCCACAATAATTTTTCGAGAAAAAATAGTATGCGCCATCGCATCTAACCAAAACTAAACTGATTATGAGCCAAATTCTGCTTCTATCAAGAAGTTTCTTATTCCTGATTGGGAACAAAGACTCACTTGTTTCCGTATGAACAAGGCTTTGTGAGGCGGTGAATACACTGGGCAATAAAAGATAGAAGAGACTCCGGAGAAATATTTGAGAATAAATTTATTAATTTCCCATTTGAGTCTTCCATTCCCATTTTCCGAAAATGAAATTTTAAGGGAAATCCCAATCTACATGTGTTTCTACATGGTCAGCACATAAATGCGGCAAAACTAGCATTGAACGTACTCCATTTATTAAAATATCCGAGCTTCCCAAAATTTCTTCCGCATAAATTTTAACATTGAGTGGAAGAAAAATTGAATACAACGCAGTAAATTGCCTCTTAGAAAGAAAAGGGGTTTAAAAATTCGTGAAGATATTCTAGCTTCTTTTTTCGAAAATTTGTATTTTAAACTTGTATTCATATAGGTTTACCCGCACATCAGATACCAATGTCTTAAGGATGATTTTGGTCTCAGATTCATATTTCATCAATAAACTCAAAATATTTCTAGAAAAACTAGAGAATCTCCACGAATGTTTCATTTGTTGAGTTAAAATGTTCACCATTGATTCTCATATTTAAATTGATATTTGAATCTTGATAACGTAAAGTTCAGATTTCCCCAATATTATAGTCATGAGCAATTGGCTGAATTATTATCACACAAAATTATGTTTGAGTTCACCTTGTCTCGGGGCTCAGTCAGGTTTTAATTTCATTCATCAAGATTATTCACTCTCGACCTCGAATTGCCAAGATAATACTCACAATCATTCTTTCGGCTGAGATCGTGATCAGCTGTAAATGTGTGTCTATAAATATTTTGTGAGCGGAGGAGCATTTTCTATCTCTATTCTTATTCTATCTATTCTTATTCTCACTTATTCTATTCTATTTATTTATTCTTTCCTATTTGCCTATTCTGTTCTATTCTTATTCTTATTCTATTTTATTCTTATTCTATTCTTATTCTATTCTTATTCTATTCTATTTATTTTGTTCCTATGCCTCTATTCTATTCTATTCTATTTATATTCTATTCTGTTCTAAAAATTCTTGCTTTCCCTATTCTATTTATTCTATTCTTATTTGTTTCCTATTCTATTCTATTCTATTCTTATTCTTATCTCTATTCATTTATTCTTATTCTATTTTATTCTATTCTATTCTATTCTATTTATTCTATTCTTATTCTATCTATTCTATTCTATTTCATTCTATTTATTTATTTTCTATTCTATTTATTCTATTCTATTCTATTCTATTCTATTCTATTCTATTCTATTTCTATTCTTATTTATTCTTAATTTAATTTTATTCTTAATTTATTCTAATTTATTCTATTCTTATTCTATTCTTATTTTATTTTTCAGATATTCTGTTTTATTAAGGTTTCATTTGAGTCTACATGGTTCTAATAATTATTTATTTTTAACAAATCTCAGAACCTTTATAAGCCATATTAATTAAACACAGTCATTCTCTCATGAATACTCTAAATTCCTGAATTTGCCAATAAACCATACTTGTAATCTAATAAAATATATATTAATAAATTGAAGAGCTATCATGTTATGTAGATTATTCTCATTTATAAGTTCTATTGATTGGGGAAATACTCACTACTGGTGATAAAAGTTTTTCTTAAGGGGAGAGTTACCAAAAACATAATAATATTTTTTATAAGATATTCCCTGAAATTTATTTATCTCATAATTTCAATGTTTTGTTATCCCACTCATAGTATTTTTCACTACAATCTTTAAAAAATATATAAGGGTTTGTAATAAATATAACTATCATTTCGAAATTTTAAGATGATATCATGTGTTATAACAAATTTCTGTTTTCAAGATCAACTCCTCTTTAATTTCTGAAAATGGAAAATCTATCGCATTACTTGTTAAAAAGCCAATAAAGATCAGAAAATTCACCTATGCGAGGGTTGAACCCCGGGATTAATTGATCCAACCTTTCAGCGCGTTAGATTCCAGGTCATGATCATGAAATTCCATTAAAAATCAACGAGAGAAGAAAAATTTCTCTCTCAAATTGAATCAACTTTCAATGATTTAAAATTACTTTTTAATCGAGTTTGTGATGGAAATTAGAGCTAGTTTTACGATAGTATATATATTTTATTTTAGATGAGATAAAGGTAACGCAATTATAATTGTTAGTTACAGAAAATTTTTTGTTCGCTCTCATCTAGGAATTACATTCGCTTCTTCATTGGAAAGTTAAAAAATTTAAATTTTAAATTTGTGACATGAAACCTTTTTCAAATATTGTTCAGTGAGGTTCCTCTCCACAATCACCGTAGGCTCCACAGGCATTACAAAATTGGATTTTCTGATTTTTGAAGCATTTTAATTTTATCAAAAACATCTTCTTTTTAAAAAATATCAGATAGGGACCGATAAAATTTGGGAGAAGCGGCCTAACGCCTTTAAATTTTGGAAAAATCAGTTTTCGTATTTGGGTGACAACTGGCCACTGCGAAAGTATTTCACGTATTGTGTATACGTTTCCCCGGGCCAAAATCATCGACATAAATGAAAAATATCGGGGTTTATTGGTTAGTTTGCCGAACAGCATTAATCATTTTTTATAAGATCAATGTAATTTTCATTAAACCCTTATAACATGAAGCGTTTATTTGGACAGATATTCATAAAATTTATATAAAATATTAAAGATACTTAATCTCTTCAAAATCGTCTTTACTTACCTTTCCTTATTATACTTATATTTTTAAATACGTAAATCATTTTATAATGTATCAAATTCAATCATTGAATGATCAAAATCATTACAAATAATAAATCTTGATGCAGAAAATGCTTTGAGGGTGAAACAATTAGTAAATTCCTACATCTAACGGGTTTGGTTCATCGCTGCATTCATCCCTTGCAATTCTCCGACAATACTCAATTTTCCAAGAATCCTTGCAAACCCCACAATGATGCTGCCGAATAGAAGACAATTAGGCAACTCAAAGGCAGTATATAAACTCACGAAAGAAAGGGGCTCGAAATGTTTACATTAGGAATGTTGTAACTCACAATGTCCGAGAAACCGGTCCCACGTTGTTTTCTCATATATTCAACATGAAATTTATCATGCAATTTATTGTTGTTAGAAAAATTTAACTGAAAATTTTTCACGTTGTTGTTCACAACTCACTCAAGACTCCCAATTTGTGATTTCAATTGGGCTTCAGGACTACCGTTTCAAGTTTATTATTTATCAACGTTAGTTGTACAATGGTCGTTGCCATTTAGTGTGGAAATATTTACTTAAAAATTCATTCTTACTCCAAATCCGCCGAATTTGAAGTTATCAGCATCTTAAATTGGCCCAGCGCAAAGCCCCAGGGGGACAGGAGAGAAAATTTCCCCCTCAAATTTTTGGACCTATAACCCCACTAAAGAATTCTCTTTGCAGTTGCAAAATTTTTAATAAACTCCCTTTCTGAAAATATGTTTTATAGGCAGCTTTTGGAAAAAAATTTCCTCCTTTAAATCCCCTTTCTGGAGAAGGAATTGGAATGAAACTAAAACCAAGCATGCAAGCCCCAAATACTTTCATTTTGTTGAAATGAATGCAACAAGAATATTCTCCTAATAAATGTTACATTGCATAAATATACCAATTGCATTAAAATTTTTTCCCAATTTTACAAATATCTACAAGAGACCACGGCTCGCGTTGTACATCAATTTTACAAAAATTATCATGAATAAATTTTCTTACAATTAACAATAATTTTATCAATACTGAATACAATATTTTGAACAAATTGATGATTAAATGTTATTGATCACTTTTTGCTAAATTGTTGTTAATCGAATTGGGTTTCAAATATTATTGATCGAATTAAAGTTGATCAAATATATTGATCGAATATTGTTTGATCAAATATTGTTGATCAAATTGTTTGATCAAGAATTGTAGATTTGAAATTTTGATCAGTCATTCGTTGATCAAATTGTCGATCAGTCAAAATTGTTGACAAATTGATCAGTTATTGTTGATTGAATTGTTGATCACATTTGACAAATATTGTTGATCGAAAATTGCTGATTAAATAGCTGATCAAAATTGCTGATCAAATAGTTGATCAGCTCACAGTTACCTTAAAATTTTTTTATCAAATATTGTTGATCAGCCCGTTAGTTTAAATATTGTTGATGAAATGTAAAAATAGTGTGTTGGATACTGTTGATCAAATTTTCTTGATCAAATATTGTTGATCTAAATGTTAATCGAATATTGTTGATGAAATAGTTGATCAAGAAGGTAGATGGAATTTTTGATCAAATTGCTGATCAAATATTGTTGATCAAACACAGTTCAAATAGTTGATCAGTTTGTTTTACAATGATTGATCGAAAATTTGATCAACTCATATTTGAAATCAATAATATTTGATTAACAATATTTGGATTTGTTAAAAATATATACTGGGACAAATTTGCAATCAGTCATTGTTGATCAACATGATCAATAAATACCACATCAAAGGTCAGCCAAATCCACAATATTTGATCAAATTTATCAATAATATTTGATCAACAATCCGATCGTGGTTTGACTAACAAATTTGACTAAAAAATTTGATCAACAATATTTGACATCAACCATTCGATCAATATTCTATCAACAAGTTCGATAAAGAATTCAACAATAATTTTTCAATATAAACAACTCGAAAGGAAATCAGCTTGTTGCATCAACCCAATCTGGTTAAAGGGTTAAAATCTTTTCACATTTCAATTTTTCAAAAGAAAACACATTTATGGTAAATTTATTTATTCAACTTAAAGATGGGCTATGCTTATTGTTTGTGAGAGGCTATTACTGAATATATTTTATAGATATCAAAAGGCAATAACAACAAACAAATCTCCCTCAACCCCCCTCCTCTCTCCACCGGCGCGGTTTGCTCTCCGACGCATTCCCACCGAAATTAATTCCTGTTCGCCCCTTTTGTCATCATAGATCTATCCATTTGAAGACATCTGAGCTACGCATCCATGTTACAGAACTCCAAATTTACCCAGTTTCAGAACAATTAAATTCGAGACACAGTCTGTGCTATAATTCCAAAATCTCGTTTCCAGTCTCGTCTCATTGCATATCACAGTCTGCGGCTAATTTCGCTGAATTTTCACCGTGCATTAAGAAATGAGATATTACTTCATTCTCATGATGAATTAGTAAATTTTCAAACTCCAATTATCGTATGTACTAGTTTTCGTTTAAGAGTCTTAAATAGCCGTATATACAGTTTCCACTAAATTTATTATGTTTATGAGTAAATAACTACTTTTTGGAGCACACCTCAACTTTATTTCTTTTTATTCTCCCTCATACTTTCACAAATAAATAAATAAATTATTTAAATGGAAATCATGATCAATAAATCGAGAGTATCTATTATCCAGATCTTTTCGACTGGAATTCTCGAGTATAGTGTTGTACTTGAAGTTTTCGAAATGGGTTTGATTTTCGTCAACCAATCTTCGTTTCCCTAAAAACTCGCCTACCAGGCCTATACTATCCAGTGTTCTAACTATATATAATATAGCCCACTGCCATTCCCTCTTATTGTTGAAGCCTTACAGGAAATTGGAGGATTGTGTTTACAATAGAGAGTAGCGTATAAGTTGTCCAAAGCAAGAAGACATCCCGCAAATATGGGGAAAATGACATTCCCAGATCGGTCAATATTGCCCAAAAAATTATAGTTTTGATTCAAATTGTAGATCAGAACAGCTTTACAATTTTTTGACATATAACTTTTGGATAGCATTAAGCCGAGATGAAGCTATTTTCTCCCATCTATCCAGAATGTCTCTTTGCTTGGACAGTCTGTATGAATCGTAATGAATAGGTTGAGATGTTTGGAAATGGTCCGATTATTAACTAATTGATCTTCTTGATTTCATTCTTGATCCTGACTTCGTTCATTTTCTAAAATTTCCTGTTATTTAAAAAGAAGGTGTTGTATGTTGCTGCCAGCCGAAAACCGACAGGCTCCGAGGTTTTCTTCAACCTAATATCCAGTTTCTCCATCATAATATAGTGAAAATTATTTCAAAGGGTTGGAAAACTAATCATTGAGCGCACTAATGGCAATGTTTGAGTTATCGGTTTTGAAGATGAAATCAGAGCAGTTCGTTATTAGTCTTCGGGAATAATTTATTTGTTGGTCAAAAAAGAGTGGTTCTAGAGTGAAGAGTTGCAGTGTAAAATTGAATTTCTGTAAATCAATACTAGTCTTGAAGATCTTGGAAGCCTTTACATCATTATAATCCATATGCGGGAGAGTCAAAATTTCTTCTTATTTCTTCTTTTCTCAGGCTACCAAAAATTTAAAAGTTTTTACTTGTTGTAAAGCCTAGACCTGTCCCTGATAATATAAATAATTTATTATTAGTAGTAACCTTTTAAAAAATTATTTTATGACATGTTTTCGATTTTTTGTCATTTTTACTAAATGCGAATAAAGTCATTTTATTTTCAGTTAATAGAAATTATTTTAAAAGGGGTACTGAGATTATTTCGAGATTCTACATTATTTGAAAACTTGCGAAGATAATCATTATATCGATAATCACAAATCACATTTATCCTCAAATATAGCTAGCTTTTATATTGCTTCTTGAAGATCAAATTCGTCTCGATAGAGCTTAAAACCAGAGTTTTGTTCATTGATAGAGGCCATCAATTGAGTTAGAATACACGGCAGGCTGCTTCGCTCGCCTCTCTCTCTAAATTCCGCCTGGATACCCCCGATCGGTATATAAGAAAAGAGGAGTCATAAACCCGTCAGTGTCAGCTGAGACAGGGTTTACGCCCCTGCAAATCTCCGCTCATAAAGAGATTTCGAAATTTATTGAGCACAGCATTTTTACACCTTTTAAAACCTGTTTACCCAATTTCAACATTTTCGCCACCTTTTTTTCTAGAAAAATCTAAAAAAACCCGAAAATTTCCAAGAAATATAAAACGCTAATATTAGCTTAACTGACATATTATCTCGTGATTCAATATTCATCTATGTTGAACCATTTCAATTACAGCTAGATTGTCGTATCATACGAAGAGAATCCCGCAACACATATCAATTTGAAAACCTGATTATTGCTATGGCCCCGAACGGATTGCAAAAATATTTCAACACCTTATCTGAATCCCGCTCACCAAAATCAACATTTTTCCTTTTACTGATTAAATTTCCCAAAAAAAAAAACTTAAAAATATTTCGAAAAACTAATTAGAATTAAACGACTGAACATGCTCGCCCAAATTTTTGACCGCACTACCCCAGTGTGGATTTTTGTTTGGTGATGGATGAATGAATAAATTTAAATTGTCAGTCATGTTAATTTTCGCTTTTATAGATATAGATTACTTTCAATTTTTTATTCCTGACAAAAAAATTTGGAAATGAGGAGTAATTTGAATTATTAATATGTTCCTAATTATAATTATTGTTTGTAATTATAATTGAGAATTTTATAAAGCCTTAGATTTTAGCTCTAGTAAATAAGTTACCTGAAACATGATGGATTCGTTGACTATTGAAGCGTGAATTTGAAGTAGTTGTTCACGTACAAGTATTGAATATGAGTATTGCAGGAATAGCGGTTCCTAAATGGGGTAAACCGGTTCGGGTAAACAGCAAACATGACTCCGGGTCGCTAAAGTACCACTTTCAATACTTTGACTGGGTCGTTTGTTTTATGTCTAGATTCAATTACAAACATTAATTAGTCGCCGTTTACAATAACATCTCGTGGAAAATCTATTTCTGCTTCTCAG
This sequence comes from Sogatella furcifera, assembly GCA_017141385.1. Taxonomy (NCBI): domain Eukaryota; kingdom Metazoa; phylum Arthropoda; class Insecta; order Hemiptera; family Delphacidae; genus Sogatella; species Sogatella furcifera. Next base: position 26,273,782 of record CM029554.1, on the reverse strand, counting down.
AGCAATATTTATGAGCTTCATATATAACATCGATTGGGTGTTTATCATATATTCGATTTAATGGTCTGTATGCCATTATTTCGGGTGGCAAAAAAAGGATATGATCCGCATGGCTGAGGCATATGTGGGGATGCGGTTTTGTACCCCAAAATGGGAGCGACGCAACAAATTGACTGCGCTAACAAAGCGGGAGAACAAAAAGGTGATAATTTGGACTTGCAGGTTAGCCTACTAATTTGTGCATTTAAGGCACGTTTTTACATAAATCCTTCTACCTGAATAGAATTCTCAATCCAAACAAAATGGGGGAAATTTTGAGGTTAGTTTGTGAATTGTCTGTTTGTATGAAGTAGGCAGCACTCGCTTGCTGCAAATTGTGTGCTGCGGCCTCATGTTAGCAGTCCTGGTATCACAGCCTCGGCATTTTTACGGGCGATGCGGTAATACGCCCGACTGTCGATACGCGGCAGCTTTGTTCTCCAGTTCCCAGTTTGTCAATAATTAAAATTGTTGATTTGGCCTGAAATTTGGAAATGAAATATTAATTGAGACTAGATCAATAATGTTTGAACCAATATTGACCAAGTTGAGACTGAGTAGACCAGCAAGACGCAGTAGATTTGCACATGCCTGACTGCCGATGGGCTTTAGCTCCTCCACTACACGTAAAATGAGGAAAATATTACACAATATATATCATATCAATATCTTCTCATATACTTAGTCAAAGATACACTAAAAGATAACATTAATCGTCATTGACACTTCTATTACGAATCATTATATGTTATGACACTCATATCGTAGAACACCATATACATATTGATCGTCAGATCCATAAAAAAGACCCGATATTTTTGTGCTTGAATTAGAAATGAGAAATGCATGAAAGTGTAGATCGTTACCTGATTGTATTGATTTGTAATTAACTCTGATTGGAAATATTGTTAGTTTTTTGGGTCAGATGGATTGATATGCGAGTAAAGGTATGATTATTCCGTAAATGTTATGCTATAGTGATAAAATATCAGTTTGCGTAAATGTATTATTCATTGATTTGAAAGGATTCAAATTGACTTTAAAATATCAATTCAATCCTTGATAATAATATAAAGAACAATCCCTATTGATATGACATGGAAATGACACGCATTAACATGTTGAGTCTAGTTGAATCAAAGTTCATCTAACTTCATGTAAAATTTTTATAGATACATTCTTTCTCCTCCTCTTATGTTAAATGAAATTATGACCACAAAATTTAATTCGCTTTCTTCATTCTTGTAGATATTGAAAGAGTTTTGAAGATCTATTGATCGTTAGTCATGCTTGTCAATTTTGAACTTTACCCTTTCGTATTCTCTTCCGATGAATAATAATTAATTTACCAAATTAATTTCCATTCGAAGGCTCCCGCATCGGCACTGGTGTATTGGTGCCTACGAAACAGCCCGTTTACTGCACAGCACTCATTCGCCTCAGCTGACACGGAGCTGCCAGCAGATTACATTATTATGCATATTTATTTATGGGGAGACAAAAGTGTAAATTCCACCTCATGGTCGCCACATAAAATATAAAGTATTGATTATTTTTCACTGTAAATTTTGGGATTCGGGAAGTCTCAAATGAAATTCCGAGAGCATTCAAAACACAGGTCAAAAACATTCAATCCAAGACTGAAAAATCTGAATAAGAAAAATTTAGAGAAATGTTTAATGCGTTATATACTTGCCATGGCAACCCAGTGATAATAAGATTCGATAATTTACTTTTTACATGTAGTTTGGCTGGGGTTTCCGGGGCTGCAGAACCTTATATTTTGTAGTATAATTAGATTATTAGAAAATACTTATTTTATAAATTAGTGAGTTATTCATTGCACATATGCCTAAAAAAGTTTGGTGCTATGAAATAGAAACTTATCCTCAAAACACTTAGTTTTTACATAAAATGCCTATTCTTGAAAAGGATTTTAACTACGAGCGTTATGTGTTATAAAGTGATACCTATTTTCTCGTACATTTCCGATAAGATTTGACTGCGTGTAATAGAAAACTAATTTTATCTATAATATTTTCCATGTGTTAATTGTCTATAATATCAATTATTCATATCGTAGTTTGAGAGTATTTATTAATTACATAAATAAATTTATATAATATAATACATATTAATTTTAAAAATTATATTCTTCATAGCTAATGAAATCTTCATTTATTTCGTACAAAGATGCCTATCGCATTTGCATCGCTTTGGAGTAGTGGATTTTTAGTGTGTTTCAGTGGTAGGCCGACAATTTTGAAACATCAGAATTTAATAAATTCACATCTAATTTACAATCTGTACCAGCGCATCTACTGCGACTCATTATTTCAACTTCTGTATTTCCATGAAACATTACTTTAATGAATTACTGGGGAATTAAACGCGGAAATTCCTGAATTCAAATTTGGATGCTCGTGTTGAAAAGGGTGAATGCTTGAATGAAGCGCCAGTTGAAAAGAAACAAATGGGAAGAATTCGAGCGGTTTCTGGAAATACGATGCTGGCCGCAAAACATGGTTTTGGGACTTGATCAACGTCAGAATCAAATCACTTGTACAATGAAATTGAAGGGGGAAAACGACCACAGCAGAGCTCCGAATGATGTTTATTTTCATTCTCCGTTCATTGTATTATTTTGGTTCCACTCACTTCCACTCACCCAAATTTAAAATACAGGTTTTATTTTATTTGATTCACTTCCTGATACCTTGGCTGGAATCGAAAGGAATATACATTATTGAAGATTGCACTTGAAAACGTGGCCAGGAATAAAGTTATGATTACTTCTTGGAATCAATAATATACATTAAGATTCCCTTGAAAAAATTTTAATAGCCAAAAATAGGAGTTCGAAAGGGAATGCATATTTGTTCATTAATGATCTGTTCCTGAAAAGTTTTTTAATTACTTTTTCGTGGAATTCATTGAATATTGTTTAATTTTCGTACTTTTTTCACTTTGTTTGTCACTTCGCTTTCCCCAGAAATAAGGATATTACCACCTTAACATTGAACTTTCTTTTGGTTTCAGTTAATTGTTCAAGAACAGGGTAAGAAATGGTAAACACATACAGAAAATCTAAATTTAAAAAGTTTTAATCAATAATATTCTTGCGGGATTGAAGTACATAATTACGAAGATTGACGGATCCACTTCTTTGTAGAAGCAAGAGAAATTTATTTCATTATGAAACGTAAAGTCTGTTTTGTGATTGATGTTTTATTTTCCCAGTCTTGTGTTCCAGAGAATTTCAAGATATTGAATTATTCGATTGTGATTGATATTATTGATCTCATATTGATAGAAGTATTCATTTTCTTTTCATGTAATTTTTATTGATTTACAGTGACTCTCCACAAGTTAATGGTTCAAGAAATAATCCCGCAGATTTAGTGAGATTATGTTAAGATTTTAAATTTATGTCATTTTATTCTCTTATTAGCATTTTTGATTCCAGCTATTCTTGAGACTGTAAAGTTTATTTGATATTCGTTTTGTAAAACAGTTTGAATAATTACTTGTCATTAGATTCAATAATTAACACAGGAGAATCATTGAGAAAAAACTCAAAGGTCATACAAGATAAACTAATTACTACGCAACTGAAATTTTTACTGAAACATAATTTTCACATTTTTTGAGAGATTTTGCTCAACATGTGAGCAATGTCGATTTCGACGAGATTATGGTCACCCAATAGGCCAGACTGATATTGTTAATACAGTGTCTCCAATGTTCTTTACTGGCTCGATCAAGAGTTGTCTATTTTCAAATCACCGACAACAATCAGAGAGCAGGCGTAGTTTGTTAAGTCTCGACTTAAAACAAGTCAATATTACCGAGCCAAATTTCAGAAAGTTGATTCACGTTCAGCCCGTTACCATCATGAAGTGCAGGGCGGGTTTGAGCTGGCGTGGCTACGAACTGTTTTATTCTCATGAACTGGTACGCTACCGACGAATTTCGCAAAGTTGATTCTCGTTCAAATTGCCACCATCATAAAGAAGAAAGTGGGTGCTTCGTGCTTGGGCTGAAGCATGAATTGCTTGAGCTACACCAACACATCACTCGTACATTCGCCCAGTTTTTAGATCATCATAGCGAAGAGTGAAAGGAGCTGAGCTCTGCTGGTGTTCGTTTATCGACTAATATTATCGTTATTGTAGTTAGTTTTTTTTATTATTGTTTGAAAGCTCACTGTGCTTTGAGTATACAAACATAATCACTAAATTATATTTAATTTCTTTATAGTGAGATAACATAATTGACTATATTTTCTTTTATTGGCAGAAACTTATATGAGAATTTCATGTATTTTTTTAAAAGAATAATATCAATCTACATTATTTTGATTTGTAGAATACTTTTGGAAGAGGTCCCATTGAAAGGGATAAAAGATTTCATGGTCAAAAGGAGTGGATCACCATTTCCTTACTTAATAATGTTTCCAAATTCAAAGCTTCCACATACTTCTCATGTTCGACTAACATTATTACTGCTTAAACATACAAATAAAGATATAATAGATATTTGAATTGAATAATTTGAACTCACAAATTTTCTAATATTTTGACAAACCTTTGAATATTCTGTACATATCGCCGGATATCAGCTCTTATAAAATAAAATGTAATCATCACTTCTAGACATTTTGTACTTGAAACTAATTTCATCTTAGATTGTATTTCTGAAAAGAAACTGAAATTTTTGAAGCGTCAATATGGACTGTTTCCTTTGTCATTAATAATTAAATTTTAGTAATTTTGAGTTTTGACGATCATTTACTTTCATAAAATTTATTTTCAAAATTAAAATATGAATGAATTTTCACTGTTCACTTCAATTAAAAATTGCCATTGCGTAAAAATCTGACATTGTAGTTAATCGTCACCCGCTGTAGTCAGTAAATCTATTGTCACAGTGATTACCGGCTGACGGTAAGCTCAGCATTACTTTTATATGTCGGTGTTTTCATACGATTTAATCATGTTTCTGCCGCTTATTCTCCTTCACTCTTTCACTGAGCCTTTTCCTCTCTTCCTTCCATCACTCGCCTCTCCGCTTCGCTTCGATTTAACAGGTACATCTCAATATTAGATTCATAAATATATGTTCATCTTTCCTTCATGTTTCAACCATCAATCTATCCCTAGCGAAGAAGTTCCAAATCATTTCAGCCGTTCTCACCTCCTTATTCATCACCACCTCAATTCTTCTTATTTCTGTCGCCTCGACTTCTGACTTCGTCATCTATGATTCAGAATGTTGTTGGTGACATCTGGCAACGCAAAATGTAAGATTACTACTCATCAAATTACTCGTTATTTGTACTGTTCAATGTATTGAATTCTCATTTATTATTTGTAATACTAGAACAGCACGCACTGAAATTGCGACTAAAAAGACTGCGATGACTTTATAGTCACGTAAGGAAACGAGTCTAGCCTGACTGATTATGGGGAAAATGCTCTTAGTCCGCGTCATAGTTTGTCACAGGTGAAAAAGTATTTCATAGAATATTTCTATCTCCAATAATTATCAAGGACAGCGATGAAATGTAGATCAATTTTCCAATGTCATGAAGGCTACATGAATTACCAAAATCATATAAATATAAGAGTATCCTTTTCTTCTTTTAATCTCATCACTGGAGTCTCTTAAAATTTAATTCATTATATTAATATTACTATCATCGGTTATATTATTTTGATGAGCGAATCGGAATTCTTTTTGATATCATTCTTCTTCTTCACTGTTATAAACATTTTTATTGGTTTACACATTTCATGCTCTTTCCCATGCTTGTAAATTATTTCATGATTATGAATATCGTATGGATGAAACTAGCTAATTTAAATTTTTTATTTTCCGTAAATAAATTTCATTTCTTAACACTAACTTGAAAACTGACATTATTACAAGAAACGCGATAATACATGTTATGTTATAACATTACGTATGATTTATCATGAATTTTTCCATTCACTTCGCATTTGACTTTTTTTCTTCTGTACATTCTCGGGAGATAATAAATTGGTTGTCGGTATCTATTATACAGGCTAGGAACATAATGAATTTGTACAGAAAATGTTCGGTATCGTTCTGAAAAATTGAGCATTCTCTGTTATAGCCAATAGCATTACAGACATTGAAACTTTCCAACCTCTCAACGCTAAATATAAGGAAATTGATTTGAAATTCATTTCATGTGATGTATGATTCACCTCTACCGTAATTTCCTCTCCACCACAGTTTTATTGATTTTATTTTTTTACTCATTAATTATATATATGTTCTCGTACTATTTTCAGCACACATTCTTTTTCGACAGTTGAATAGATTACTTTGGGAGTAGATTAAATTTCATTTCTAGGTTTAGAAAAACAAGGATATCTTATAAATTAAACCTCGATCTCAGTCGTTGCATTATTCTCAAATCAGCGAGGAGAAAGATGCTGGCAAAAGCTAGTCAAGTAAAAAAGAATATAATAAATGTTAAAAATATACACACTTCGACCCCCTTTTGAGACTCTCTCGCCATGAAAAAGATAAAAGGGGAGAATGATGTAAGCAGGCATCAGGCCAAAAAGCAATAAATTATCTCTGCCAATGCACGCGGTTTGGACTGGTCCGGTGTCATTCACTCACGCCCTGGATAAATTTCGTTGTACAGCTCCACGTTTGACAGTATGAAATTGTAATTGTTAAAAATTCAATTTTGTTTGTTGTTAGCACTGCGAAAATTATTTAAATGGGATTTTTATTTTTTGTGTTTTCGTGACTTCGATTTTATAGAATGGATATTGATAAATATATTGTTTGTAATGTCGGAACATAATTTGGGGAATAAGGTCTTCAGGAATGTATTTTCAGTGTACAATAGACAGGTAATTGATGCTTGCTCTTCTTCAAATCGGATGCCCCCGCGTGGTGTGACTCGATGCTGAATTAAAACCATGTGGATGCTTCCGGCCCCAGGCTGGTCGGCGTGGCATATGGAAACGCGTCCTCCGCGGAACGATTTCCAGCGGCTTAAGAGGTCAGGTACTTTGTTTATGAGTATGGAGATAACAGTCGAGTTTCAGAACGGATTCGCCCTCTTGTTGGGAGATCTTAAATTTCCATGGAACATAATAGATGACGTGAAAAATCTTTTTATTTCAAAATATTATTTTAAAGAAATTATGAGCATTACTCATCCTAGAAATAATATGTTTTTGACATACTGTCTATGCTTTATTCATTGAGTATTCAGATTTCCAAAACAGATTAAATAAATGATGAGATAGATGACATGGCGTTGATTAACTTACTGGTCACGCTAGATGAATCTACCCGCCTAACGTAAAATTTTCAAATTTATAATCAGTAATTCTTGAAAATCAATTAACAATTTATCTTTTTTCATTGTAGTTGAACTCTTTTCGTTGCTAACATTTTTTATTGAAACTTCTTTTTAAATAAAAGACTGGAAACCCCAGAAATACATTTCTGGGGTTTCAGTCGCCTTGCATTTTAAAAAGGAGTTTAATAAAAATGTTAGCGACTTAAAAAGAGTTCAAGTCACAATAGAAAGATGAATTGTTAGTGATTTCAAGAATTGCAGTTATATGGAACAAAAGCTTTAAAATAATGATTTTTTCCAATTACCTATGTTCTATGGAATCAGTTGTCGACCAACATTTATGCTTGAATCTATTATTTCTTAGATTCATCTAGCAATGACCATTGAGTTCAATCCTTTCATGTCATCTATCTCATCATTTATTTATTTATTTATTTGGAGAAATGCAATACTCAATGGATAAAACATAGACAATTATGTCAAAAACATCTTATTTCCTAAGATGAATGATATATTATAATTTCTTTAAAATAATATTTTGAAATAAGATTTTTTCATGATCATCTATATGTTCTATGGATATTTAAAGATTTCTAACAAAGCGGAAGCAGACTTGAATCCATTCAGAAACTCGATATTATCTCCATACTTCATAAACAAAGTTGCCAAGACCTATTGTGCACTGGAATGAATTCCACGGAGGACCTTGATTTCTGATACATGTCTTACACTACAACCAGCCTGGAATCAGTTTCAGTCAAAGAGGTAACATCCATGGTTTTAATTCAATAACATCGAGTCACACCACACAGGGAATCATCCATTTGAAGAAAACAAGCATCAATTTTCGTCTATTGTGCACTGAAATGCATTTCACGAAGGACCTTGATTTCTAAATTATGTTCAACATTACAAACAATATGTTATCAATATCCATTCTATAAAATCGAGTCACACAGGATTGCAAGAATCAAAATCCATTTGGAAAAAACATCAATTTTCGCAGTGCGCAGCAATAAATAAAAGTGAATTTTTGTAACAAGTGACAATTTACGAATTTCATACTGTCAACGTGGGGCTGTACAACGAAATTTAATCCAGAGCGTGGGGAAAATGACACCGGACCCGATCAAAACTCGCGTGCGTTGACAAGAAGATAAATTGTTAGCATTTTGGCCTGATGCCTGCTTGTCTGTTTCCCCTTTCATGCTCCATGGCGGGTGTCCATAAAAAAGGGGATCGGGTGACAGTATGACACACAGCATTTACGGTATATTCTTGTATTTTTACTTGACTTGAAACTTGCCAGCATCTTTTCTCCTCGCTTGATTTGAGAATAATGTAACATTTCGAGATCGAGGTTTGACACTACCAAGTAAGATATCCTGTCTAAACTAGTTTTTCTAAACTAGAGTAACTGCAATTGTTCCAATCTGAGCTTGAGACTTATTGTCTACTCCAAGTAATCTATTCAAGCTGATAGAAAAAGATGTGTTGTTGCTGAAAATGAATTTAGCAGAGAACGTATATTATTTGTCTAGTCAATGAGTGCAAAAATACATCTAGTAAGAACTTTGGCCAGGTGATAATAGTGGAAAGGAAATTACTATTTAAGAGTGAATCAAAATACATCACATGAAATAATTTCCATCAATTTCCCTTATAATTCAACGTTGAAGAGTAAAAGTTCTTAATTGGAAAGTTCCAATGTCTGTAATGCTGATAACCTAACAGAATCTCCAATAACCTTTCAAACTTTGCCACCAGTGAGGTATTTTCTGTCTAGAAGATTCATTATGTTCCTTCACCAACATGAATGGGAGTAGCGTACCGACAGAAAATGTGAGATTTCTTATCTCCCATGAGTGTACGGAGAGAAAAAGTTAAATGCCAAAAGGTAACCTGGAAAGAATTCATGATAAATCATACGTAATGTTATAACATAAAACGTATTATCACTTGACTGCTGTAATATGTCAATTTTTCAAGTTAGTGTTAGGAAATGATATTCATTTGGAAGAGTAACGTTCCAGTACAACAGTTATCAGATAGCGATGTTATCCAATAGCTAGTTTCATCCACACTTACTTGATATTCCACATAATCATGAAATGAAACATTACAAACATGGAAGAAACCATGATGACAAACCAGTACCATTTGAAAATGTCTATGAAACGAGTGAGAAAGAATGATATCAAAAGAATTCAATTCTTCATCAAAATAATACAATACATTGATGTGAATTACAATATAAATCGGCTCGAACTCTTGTGTATTAAATTTTAAGAAACTCCAGTGATATGAGTTAAAGCTTGAAGAAAGGATATACCCGCAATGCTTTTTGTATGGTTTTGGTGAATTCATGTATAGCCTTCATGACATTGGAAGTAGTCTACATTTTCATCCTTCCATCCTTGATAATTGTGGAATGGATGTTCTATGAATACTTTTCTATGTGATAAATATGACACAGTTTAAAATTGCATTTTCCCCCTCAATCAATTATCAAGGCTAGACTCGTTTCAAGTACAGTGACTATATAAGTCATATAAGTCACTTATATTAATAGTCACTGTAGTTTCGAGGTCTTACAGGTCTTGTTCTGAACAGTACAAATAATAAATATGAAATTCAATACATTCTGAACGGTGCAAATAGCAGATATTTGATAATTAATTAGTAATCTTACATTTTACGTTGCCAGGTCTGGCAAGCTTATTCTGAATCATAGTAAGATTGACGGAAGATAGGAGGTAATATGAGAGGAAAAGAGACAGGAGTAAGAGAGAGTATGAGAGTGAGAGTGATGAATAGAGAGGAATGAAAACAGTGTAACAGGGATGATTTTGGAACTTGTTCCGCTTCAGGAATAGATTGATGGTTGAGCATGAAGAATGAACATATAAACATGAAGTATGGTTAGGATGTACACAATTCAAATCAGCGAAACATCAGAGGGGTTGAGGTGATGGAAGAGGAAAGAAGAGGGATAACCAGTGAAAGGGGGTGAGAGGAGGAATAGGCTGACAGGGGAAGCGCTGAGTTATCGGTGCGAAGGGGGATCCGCGGCGTACCAGAAATCAAATGCTGAGCTTTTAGAGAATTGCGGGCTGATTCAGCCAGCAATCACTGTGATAGGCCTACTGACTACAGCGAGTGACGTAGGCTATAATGTCAGGTTACCCTACAGAATGGCAATTTTTAATTGAAATTGAACAGTGAAAATTCATTCACTTATTTTAGTACAAGAAAATACAATTTTTATGAAAATAAGAAACAGGCAATCAAACAAAACTTCCAAAATTCCCAAATTTGAGTAATAATGATAAAAACTTAGTCCATAATAATTTTCAAGTTATTAAAAATTTCAGTTTCTTTCAAAAATGTCTAATCTAAGATGGTAGTTTCCAGTACAAAGATAATCTAGAAGTAATTGATGATACATTTTGATTTTATAAGAGCTGATATCAAGCGATATAACGCAAAACTATTCAAAGGTTTATTAAAATATTGAAAAGTTTTGAGTCGAAATTATTGAATTGAAATATCTGTTATATCTTGTTGTACCTGTTTATCAACTCAGTAATAATCTAATTTCGAATTAGTCGAACATGAGAAGTATCCATAATAGAGCTTTGGATTTGGAAGCAATGGCAATATTAGAAAATAGAGAAAATATTGGAATCCACTTCCTTTTGACCATGAAATCTTTTGGCATCCTTTCCATGGAACTCTTCCAGGAAATGGAAAAGTCATTCTCACAGAATGAGATGAGAAATCTCATTGACAAAGTAAGCGAGTTGATTACTGTACTTCACTTTTAAAAAAATGCAATATTCTCATAAAAGTTTCTGCCAATAAAGAAAATATGAATCCCAGATGTGTTAATCTCACTATAAAGAAGTGAAAATATGATTGGTGATTATGTTTAATCCACCTATGCTCAAAACACAGTGAGCTCAGAAGCCAATAACTCAAGAACCAGCCTACAGATGGCAGTAGCTGTTGAGTCATGAAATAAACAGTTTGTAAGACACACCAGCAGGCTCGAAGCTCCGCTCACTCTTCGCTGTGATTGGTCTAAAATTTGAACAAGAATCATTTTTGAATTCCGCCAGTAGATGGCAGTAGCTGTTGGGTCATGAAATAAACAAATCGTAAGCCACACCAGCAAGCTCGAAGCTCCACCCACTCTTCGATGTGATTGGTTAACAGTTTGAACGGGAATCAACTCTGAAATTCGTCAGTAGGTGGCAGTACCTGTAGTTCATGAAATAAACAGTTCGTAAGCCACACCAGCAAGCTCGAAGCTCCGCCCACGCTTCGCTGTGATTGGTTAACAGTTTGAACGTGAATCAACTCTGAAATTTGTCAGTATGTGGCAGTAGCTGTTGGGTCAGGTTATTGTTTTTAAGTCAGACTTAACAAACTACGCCTGCTCTTCTCTGATTGGTCGATGGTTTGAAAATAAGGTAACTCTTGATCAGGCCAGTAGGAGACAGTAGCTACTGTGTGCTGTATCAAGATTTAGTCCTGTATTATGAGGTTGACCACTAATTCCTCTCGATCGAAATCGACATTATTGCTCCACATGTTGGGTAAAGTCTTCTCAAAAAATGCTGAAAGGGTCATGTTTTGAGTAAAAATTTCAATTTAAAATGAAAATTGTGGTTTGTATCTTGTATGTTATTTGGGGGTTTTCAGAAATAGATTCTCCTGTGTTGAATGCTAATTTGAATCTGTGGAGCACAAAGGTGGATTGTCAAGCTTGGTAAGAAATTATTGTTTTACAATAAAACTGAATATCATTAACTTTACAGTCACGAAAATAACGAATCAAAAAAATGCTTATCAAATAAGAAATAAATGACATAAATTTAAAATGTCTTAGCATGAAAATCTCACCTAAATCTGCAGAATTCTATTTCTTAGACCATTAATTAGCATTGAGTCACTCATATCGATAAATCAAGCAAAAAATACATGAAAAAGGAACAGAATACTCTATCAAATATAAGTTTAATCAAATATCAAATTATAATCAATGGCTTCAATATCTTGAAATACTCTAGACACAAGACTGGAGTAATCAAAAACATCAATCACAAAGTAAGGCTACGTTTCACTAATGAAATAATATTTCTCTTGCTTCTACAAAGAGAAAGAAAAATTGATTAAAGTACAATCTTCAATAATGTATATTACTTCCAATCCCGCGAAGAATATTATTGATTCAAAACATTTTTTGAATTTAGATTTTCTGTAATATGATTTCCATTTCTCTCCCTATTCTTGGAGAACTGAATTATCTGAAACCAAAGAAAGAGTTCAATGTTAAAATTGGTATCTCCTTCAATTTCTGGGAAGCGAAAGTGATTAGAAACAAATTAATAAAGTACGGCTTTTAATTGTGTATTCAATCAGATTCCACGAAAAAAGTAATTAAAACTTTTTTCAGGAACTGAGATCATTAGTAGACAAATATGCATTCCTTTCAACTCCTGGTACGGTAGCCAAATTTTTCAAAGGGGAATCTTCAATAATGTATATTATTGATTCAAAGTAATCATAACTTTTATTCCTGGTAAGCATAAACACGTTTTTCAAAGTGCAATCTTCAATAATGTATATTCCTTTCGATTCAACGAAACCAAAACCGTTTATCAGGAAGTGAGATCAAATAAAATACAAAGCCTCTGTTTTATAGATTGGTGGAAGTAAGTGGAACCAAATAATCACAATGAGGCGGAAGAATGAAAATAAGCATCATTCAGGCCTGCCTTGTGGTCGTTTTCCCTTCAATTTCATTGTACCGTGATTTGTTCAGCTGACGTTGATCAAGTCCCAAGTTAATTAGAGCATGTTTTGCAGCCAGCATCGATTACACCAGAAATTTCATTCCCAAGACACTTTCCACCTCCAAGCCATTCTTCCATTTGTTCTTTTTCAACAGCGCTTCATTTAAATTCCAAGCATTCCACCCTTTTTCAACCACAGCATCGCCGGCGCCGCTGAATTCCAGAATTTTCACGCGTTCTTTCAATTCCCAGTAATTCATTAAGTAATGTTTCATGGGCTGGGATTGAGTATGGTCGCAGTGATTATTAGTGCGCTGTTTTGGATTGTAAATTAAATGAATGTGAATTTGTGTAGAATCTTAGTGTTTCAAAGTGATGCGATACACACCACTGAAAACACACTAGAAATCCTACTCAAAAAACGTGCAAATGCATTGGAAAATCTTTGTACAGGAGATAAATGAAGAACTTCATTAACTATGAAGAACTATAATTTTTTAAAATTATCATGTATTATATTATATAAATTTATTTATGTAACTGTAGAGCTCTAAGAACTATATAAACTACATTAATATAGATAACTGATGATATGAACAATTAACATGAATATTATGAATAAGAATTGGATTTTTCTATTACACACAGTCAAGTATCAGAGTGGAGAATGTACGAGAAAATAGATATCCTTTATAACTACCTATAACTACACTCGTAGTTAGATATCCTTTCCAAAGAATAGGCATTTTTATGTAAAAACTTCATCGTTTTATGAGGATAAGTTTCTGTTTCATAACTTTAAACGTTTTGCGGAACATCTTCTCAATGAATAACTCACTAATTTATAATAAAAATTTTCTAGTAATCAAATGAGTATACTTTGCAAAGAATATAGAATTTCTGCATGTACATCAAACTTGTAAACTACATGTAAAAAGTAAATTATCGAATCCAATTATCACTGGCGGCTCGTGTCCTCGAAACAGGTGAAGTGCTGTGCAGTAAAAAAACCGGCACTTCACCTGTTTCGTAGGCACGAGCCGCCAGTGCTAATTATCGATTCGGGAACCTTCAGATGGAAATTAATTTGATAAATTGAATGATATTCATCAGAGGAGAATACGAAAATTAGTTCAGATTTACAAAAGAATGAATTAGGTTTCAGATGATAACGATCAATAGTTCTTCCAAAAACTCTTTCAATATCTACAAAAAGAGTAAAGAAATAATTAATTAATTCTGTGGTCACTAGTCATTTTCGCTGACATAATAAGGAGGAAGAGAATGTATCCTATAAAACTACATGAGAAGTTAGATGAACTTTGATTCAACCAGACTCAACATGATGAAACCTGTGCAGTGTCATTTCCATGTCATATCCAGTAAAGTTGTTCCTTTACTCTATTATCAAAGTTGAATTGACATTTTAAAGTCAATATGAATCCTTTCAAATCAATGACATAATACGTTGCAAATGATGTTACATCACTGTCATCTCAACTCGACACAGAATAATCATACCTTTACTCACGTATCAAACCCATCTACATTTAAAAACTATGTATTCAATCAAGTTGAGTACAAATCAACTGTCAATACATTCAAATCAACAGTCTACACTTTTCATGCATTTCTCTCATTTCTAGTTCAAACACAAATCATCAGGTTATTGAAAACATACATGTCAGTTCATATCTTGTTTTGATCAATAATATGAAGCATATAATAGTTGTTTCACAACTAATATGGGTGACAGATAATAAACATAATATATTATAATAATGAATTGATTTCGCTTCAATAAAATACCTGCCAGCAGTCAATTAACTGTCAGAAGCCAGACAAAGTTTCAATATTATAACAGATTGATGTTTGTGATATTATCCTTTGACTTTGAGAAAAATATATCATAATGAATATATGATTTTATCTTTTGAGAAAAGGATATAATTTTGAATACTATGATATTATCCTTTGAGCTAATATGGCTCCAATTTTCTATCGGTTATGTCTAGATCTGTGGTGAATAAATTGAAGGGAAATACTCTAAAGCCACGTATCGACAGTCCGAGGCATGTGCCGCGAATGCCTTGCTACTAGAGTCTTGCTACTACTACTAGTCTACTACTACTCCAGTCTCCAGCTTGGTCAATATTGGTTCAAGCATTATTGATCTGGTCTCAATTAACATTTCGATCTTCAATTCAAGACCAAATCAATAATTTTTGAACCAATATTGACCAAGCTGGAGACTGGAGTAAAGCCGCGTATCGACAGTCCGAGGCATGTGCCACACATGCCTCGGACTGTCGATACCGGGTTTGCTAGCAGCCAGGCAAACGCAGCACACAATTTGCAGCAAGCAGTGCCTTTTGCCTCGCAACGTACAACGAACAATTCTACAAACTAACCTCAAAATTGTACCCCATTCCTATGCATTTTTGTGATTGAGAATTCTATTCTGGTGCAGAAGGTTCTAATAGGCAATAATAAACATTGCCTTAAATTTTTATCTACTAATTGAGCACAAACTAACCTGCAAAGTCCAAATTATCAATTGTCAGAGCTTAGTTGCTTTGTCTCCCGCTTGATAGCGCTAGTCAATTTGTTTGCGTGCTCCCATTTTTGGTTACAAAAATTGCACATCACACATATGCCTCAGCCATGAGTTCATATCCTTTTTTTGCGTCAACAGACTGTACCGCGAGGCATTCGTGGCACATGCCTCAGACTGTCGATTAAGTCGATTATACTATGATAAGCACACATCATTCTAATCATTGCTCTATATGAGAAATTTCATGATAAATATTGCTCTGAAGAGCAGAAATATCTTAAATTCCCTGAATGGAGTATTGTTAAATAAACGGCGACTAATTGATGTTTCAATTGAGATCTAGACACTCTAAACACTCAATAGCAGACTCCAGTCAAAGAATATTGAAAGAGAATATTTACTTTACTTTGACCAGATCATGTTTACTTGTTTACCAGACCAGTTTACTTGACAAGACCATATTTATACTTTAATACTCATATTCATTACTTGAATACGTGAATTTAATACTTCAAATTCACTGCTCCAGTCTCTAAGCATAGTCAAGCAGAATCCATCATGATTTCAGGTGAGCTTATTTACTCGAACTAAATCTAAAACATATAGTATAATTATAATTACAAACAATAATTATAATTAGGAACATATTAATAATTCAAATTCTCTGTTTCCAAGATTTTTGTTATTCAGGGCCAAAATTGAAGAAGTAATCTATATCTATAAAAGCGAAATGGTACTGACTGACTGATTAATTTATTCATTCATCCATCACCAGAACTAAAAATCCACTGAGCCGAATGCGATCAAATTTGGCAGGCATGTTCAGTTGGACGTTTAGCACGCTAAGAACGGAATTCAGGAATTTTTCAAGGATACGCCAAATATTTAAGTTTTTCTATAGTTTTTCGGCGTTTTCTCAATTTTTTCGAGAACCAATCGGTAGAAAATGTTGATTTTTGGTGGGCAGGTTCAGATAAGGTCTTGAAATGTTGTGTTGAAATATTTTTGCAATCCGTTCAAGATTATGCCAGTAATCAGGTTTTTAAAATTGTAGATGTGTTGCGGGTTGCATTTCTTCCGCCTTGATACGACCAATCCTAACTGTGAATTGAATGGTTCAGCGAGATTATAGATGAATTAATATGGAAGATATTGAATCAAGTTTCAAGCTATGTCCGATATACTTCCTAAGGTTAAGCTTAATATTAGCGTTTTACTATTTCTTGGAATTTTCGGAGTTTTTCTTAGATTTTTCTAGAAAAAAATTGGCAGAAAATGTTGAAATTGGGTAAACAGGTCCAGATTAGGTGTAGAAACGCTGTGCTCAATAAATTTCGAATCTCTTTTATGAACGGAATTTGCAGGCGAGCGAAGCGAGCCTTTTTGTCTCAGCTGACACTGACAAGGTTTTGCAGGCGAGCGAAGCGAGTTTGACTCACTCACACTGCCTATACCGTCGGGGGTCCAGGGGGCGGAGCCCCCTGGCTAGGCGGAGAAGGCGAGCGAAGCGAGCCTGCCGTCTAGTTATTCTAATAATTCGATATTTTCTATCAATGAACAAAAAACTCTGAAATTAGTAAGCTCTATCAGAGACAATTTAATCTTCAAGCAATATAAAAGCTATCTTAGGTTCTATATTCAGGATAAAATGTGTTATGTTATCGATTATATTGACTCTTCACAAAGTTTTCAAATAATGTAGATCTCAGTATCTCAGTACCCTTTTAAAATAATTTCTATTGAAACTGAAAATAAAATGACTTATTCGCATTTGAAAATGACTAAAAAGTCGAAACATGTCATAAAAGATAAAAGTTATTTTAAAAGGTTACTACTAATAATAATATTATTTATATTATCAAAGGGTACTGAGATCTAGGCTACAACAAGTAAAAACTTTTAAGTACAGTAGCCTGAAGAAATAGGAAATTTTGACTCTCCACACTATGGATTTCCTAATGATGTAGGCTATCTCTTCAAGGATTCAATGACTTTGTGCTATGATTTTAAGAAATTCAATTTTGCATTTCATGTCTACAACTCTTCTACTCTAGAACCACTCTTTTTTTAACAAACTAAATAAACCTATTCCCGAACAACATTAACGAACCACTCTGATTCCATCTTCTCTAAAAGCCGATAACAAACAGTATAAAATTCAGTGCACTCAGTAGTTAGTTTTTTCCAACCCTTTTGAACAACCATTTCCTTATATATTATGATGGAGGCTTGGGATAGATTCGATTGGTTGAAAAACACTCGATTCAAACGAGCCTGTCGGCTTTTTTACAGGAAGGCTGGCAGCAAATGCAACACGGCTCTTTTGTGAGAATTAAATGAGGATGAACAAGAATTTTAGATGGAAATGCAAACGAGAGTCGGGGATCAGGTGGAAGGACATCAAGAGATCAATTGGTTAATAGTGGACCATTTTCCCGGCTATCTCTTATTCATTACGGTTCATACAGACTGTCCAAGCAGAGAAGACATTCTGGATAGATGGGAAAATGGCTTCATCTCGGCCAATATCTATCCAAAAGTTATGAAATAGGTCTCAAAAATTGTAGAAAACATTCTGATCTACAATTTGAATCAAAATTTATAATTTTTGAACCAATATTGACCGATCTGAAGTCATTTCCCCATCTTGCCAGAATGTCTTCTTTGCTTGGACAGACTATACATACTCTCGCTGTTGTAGGCTGTCCACTCCAATTTCCATGGAAAGCTTCAACAATAGAGAGAATAACAGTGAATATATTATATATAGTTAGAACACTGGATATATAGGCCTGGTGAATTTTTAGTGAAACGAAATTGTGATGGAAAAATCAAACCCGTTTCGAGAAACTTCCGAGTAGGCTTACACTATACTCGAAATATCCCGAGTCGAAAAGTGATCTGGATACTAGGTCTCTCGATTTATTGATCGATGGGTTGAGAAGAACCACTAGAGTTATTTGTTTATTTATTTGTGATAGTATGAGAGAGGAATAAAGAGATAAAGAGTTGAGTTGACATAAATTTCTTAAAAAGTTTAGTTGGTTACTCATAAACATAATAAATTGTAGACTAGGCTGGCGCTATGCAGTATACAGAACTCTTATTGAAAACTAATACATGAATTGTTTCTGATAATTGGAGGTTTGAGGATTCTTAATTCATCTTGAGTAGTAATATCTCATTTCTTAATGCACGGTGAAAAAGTATTCAATCGACAGAAATTGATACACAGACTGTGTCTCTGTGGAACTGAGACTGAAAACACAGACACAGATTCAATAACACAGACTGTGTCTCGAATTTAATTTTTCTGAAATTATTTAAAAGTTGTTTGGATCTAACAAGATTCAGTGAACTAATCAAGATGTCTTCAAATGGATAGATCTATGACATGACAAGGGGCGAACCCAGGAATTAATTTCGGTGGGGGATATGAAAAAATCAGAGGGGAACCCAGGGAAACCCCTCCACCGGTGAGGGGGTGGTTGAGGGAAGACTATTTGTTGTTGTTGCCTTTGAATATCTATAGTGACCTATGTATTCATAATAGCCTCCTCTAAACAATAAAGCATAGCCATCTTTAAGTTGAATAAATAAATTTACCGTGTAAATATGTTTTCTTTTTGAAAGGATAGTACAAGTACATAGTGAAAATGAAGATTTTATTTACCAATTATTGTTGTAGATGGATTAATCATAACAAGAGCTTTTGGTTTCTTTCAGTTGTTATATATTGAAAAATTGTTGATCAAATATAGTTGATTGAATTCTTTATCGAACTGTTGATAGAATATTGTTGATCGAATAGTTGATCAAATATTGTTGATCAAATTTTTGATTAAATTTGTTGATCAAATTTTTGATTAAATTTTTGATCGGATTGTTGATCAAATATTGTTGATAGAATTGTTGATCAAATATTGTGGATTTAATGACCTTTGATGTGAATATTCTTGATCAACAATTTGATCAACAATATTTGATTGCAAATTCGATCAACAATATGGTACAACAAATCAAATATTGTTAATCAAATATTGTTGATCAAATATGGTTGATCAAATTTTCGATCAAATATTCTTAAACAAAACTTTGATCAACTATTTGAACAACAATTTGATCAACAATATTTGATTAACAATTTGATCAACAATTTGATAAAAAATTCCATCTACAATTCTTGATCAACTATTTCATCAACAATATTCGATTAACATTTAGATCAACAATATTTGATCAAGAAAATTTGATCAACAATTCAATCAACAATATTTGTTCAACGATTTCATCAACAATATTTAATCAACAATTTGATCAACAATATTTGATAAAAAATTAAAACAATAATATTTGATCAACAATTTGATCAAAAATATTTGATCAACTATTTGATCAACAATATTTGATCGACTATTTAATCAACAATATTTGATCAACAATTCGATCAACAATATTTGATCAAAAATGTGATCAACAATATTCGATCGACAATTTGATCAACAATATTTGATCAAAAATTCCATCTACAATTCTTGATCAACAATTTGATCAACAATATTTCATCAACAATTCGATCAACAATATTCGATCAATAATATTTGATCAACAATTCGATCAACAATATTTGATGAACAATTCGATTAACAATATTTGATCAAAAATTTGATCGACAATATTTAATCATCAATTTGTTCAAATATTGTTGTTCGAATTGTTGATCAAATTGTTGATTAATTGTAGAAGAATTTATTCATAAATTATTGTAGAGTAATTAATTTAACACGAGCCATTGGTCTCTTGTAGATGTTGTAAATTGAGAAAATTGTTCAATTGAACATGTTGTACCAATCTTCAACATTTTATTAGGGAGAATATTCTTGTTGCATTCATTTCAACAAGAAATGAAATATTTGGGCTTGCGATGCTTGGTTTTAGTTTCATTCCAATTCCTTCTCCAAAGGGATTCCCCTGCAAGAGGGAAATTTTTTCAAAAAAGCACTATAAAACTATATTTTCAGAAGTGGTTATTAAAAATTTTGCAACTCCTTTAAAGAGAATTCTATTTAGTGTAGGATAGGTCCAAATTTGGGGGGGATATATCCCCTCGATCCCCCCCTGGGTTCGCCCCTGGACATGACTTAATAAGATGCTGTGCTTTCAAATTCAGACGGATTTGAGAGTAAGAATGATTCACTTCTTCATTCACACACTAAATATTATAGCAACTACATTTCACAAGTGCATTCTACTTGTACAACTAACATTGTCATAATAAAGCGATTAGACAAACGGTGGTCCTGAAGCTTAACAGTTAATAGAAATCTAGAGGTAGTCTTGAGTGAGTTGTGAACAACAACAGTGAAATTTTCAGTTCAAGTTCCTACAACAATATAAATTGCATGATGGAACATTTCATGTTGAATCTTATGAGAAACAACAATGGGACTGGATTTCTCGGACATTATTGAGTTACAACATTCCTAATGTAAACATTTCGAGCCCACTCTTCATGAGTTGTCTCTGCTTATGAGTTGCCTAATGAGTCTTCTATTCAGCAACATTGTAAGTGGACAATTGAATAAGTTCTTGGAAGGGTGAGTATTGTCAAGTATAAGGGATGGATGCAGCGGTAATTAGGCTCTTGTTAGATGTAGAGGTACTAATTGTTTCACCCTCAAGCATTTCTACATCCAAGACTAATGATAATAATGATTTTGATCATTCAATGATTAGAATTTGATACATTATAAATATGATTAAAAATACTTGTATTTAAAAATATAATTATAATAAGAAGAAATGGGAAGTAAAGTGTTTGAAGAGTTAAACTATCTTCCCAATGACATATAGAACATGAATATCTGTCCATAAATAACGACGCTTCATGTTATAAGAGATTAATGAAAATTACATTGATCTTATAAGAATTGATAATGCTGTTCGGCAAATGACCAACTACCACTGCCCCTCTTGATATTTTCATTTATGTCGATGATTTATGAGAAATGGTTCAACCGTGAGACTACAATATACACAACTACGTTAATACTTTCACAGTAACCAGTAAATCACAAATGCAAGCTGGTTGCATACCTAACAATTTAAAGGCGTTAGGCTACTTCTCCATCAATTTTATCGGTCCCTATCACTATTCTGATTAAAGAAATGTTTTTGATAATAATATAATAATATATTTATTTCACCAAAAATTACATACAGTAGTTAATTACAAAATATGAATGATACATACAAAATGCATAATAAATTTAAATTAAAATTAAAAATTAAAAATCTAAATGATTTGGCACAGCCAGCAAAGAAAACTTGTGCGCTAGCTGCGAGTTCATAAAGCGAACAGCACAAAGTGAAGCAATAAAATCAGTTCAGAAATAGCTCAAAATCAGAAAATCCAATTTGTTTGTAATCACTAAACTTATAATGGAGCCTACATTTGATTGTGAAGAAGGCTACTCCTTGAACAATATTTGAATAAAGGTTTCATGTCTAGGAAATCAGGTTGAAGATTGAAATTCCCTTAGCTTTCCAATGAAGAAGCGAA
Organism: Sogatella furcifera; assembly: GCA_017141385.1. Classification (NCBI taxonomy): domain Eukaryota; kingdom Metazoa; phylum Arthropoda; class Insecta; order Hemiptera; family Delphacidae; genus Sogatella; species Sogatella furcifera. The sequence goes on along the minus strand of CM029554.1, from coordinate 26,251,469 downwards.
TAGTATTCCTAGATGAGCGAACAGAAATTTTCTATGTCTTGAATACTAATTGCATTACTTCTTATCTCATCTAAGAACAAGGAGCAATAACATCACTGTCGTAGCTAGCTCTAGTTCATCACAAACTCGATTAAAAAGTAATTTACATCATTGAAAGTTGATTCAATTTGAAGAGGGAAATTGAATTTTTCTTCTCTCGTTGTTTTTTGTGGAATTTTCATGATCATGACCTGAAATTCTGCTGCACTGGATTGGATCCAATTAATCAGGTTCAATTTTTCGAACATAATTGAATTTTCTGATCTTTGTTGACAACAATTAATGCGATAGGTCGTTTCAAATTGCATTTTTTTTTCAAAAGGACGATTTGAAAACAAATTCATTATCCATACAATCTACATGATTATCATCTTAAACTATGGATATCGAAATGATGGATATATTTATTACAAACCTTATATATTTTTTAAAATTCTAATTGAAACTATTCTGAAAAAATATATGAATGGGATAACAACAAATTAATCATGAGATGAAATAAATTTCCAGGAATATCTTATAAAAAATGTATTAGTGTTTTTGTGGCACTCTCAGCAAGAGAAAAACTTTATCACCAGTAGTGAATTATTCTATCAATAGAATTTATAAATGAGAATAATCTACATAACATGATAGCTCTTCAATTCCATTGTACCATTATTTTATTAGATTCTAGAACATGGTTTGTATTCAACCATTCAGAATTTAGAATATTCATGAGAAGAATGACAATAGACTGAATAATATAACTATAAAAAACAATTCGTGAGATAGATTAAAGCTATCTAAATAATTAGAATTCATGTAGATCAAATAGAGCTGAATAATTGGGAATCATCTAAAATGAAAAGATTGAAGAATAGAATAGAATAGAATAGAAAAATGCTTTTATTCTCCTCCACATTATAAATACAAAAATATTATAAACACACATTTACGGCTTGATCACATGATCGCCAGCCGGAAAAGAATGATTGTGAATATTATCTTGGCAATTCGGATCGAAATTGGGAAAATATCTTGATGAATCGAAATAAAACCTATTTGAATTTGAACCAAACAAAAGATTGAACTCAAACATAAATTTGTGTGATATTTGGAGCATTTGATCTACAACAGTTCACTCATATTTAATAATATTGAAATCTGAACTTTGCATTATCAGATTTAAATATTAACATGTGAAAATCGTAATTGAGACATTGCAACTCAACAAATGAAAACATTCATTGGAGATCTCCCTAGTTTTCTAGAAATATTTTGGGTATTTTACGATGGAAATGAATCTGATTTCAAAATCATCCTGCTAGGACATTATTATCTGATATGCAGTAGGCTATATGAATCTATTACATAAGCTTTTCAGAAAAAGCTAGAATGTTCCTGAATTACAGAGAAGTCTGGCTGGCAAACTTTTCTTCAGGCAACGGAGTGGTTTTTAAACCAACATCAGCATAATTTGTTGAATACTGAATGAGGCAGATACACGTTGAAGATTCGAATTTCTTCCACTCAATGTTAAAATTTATGCGGAAAAGTACAGAGCTCGAGTTCTTCTCATGGAGTGCGTTCAATGCTCATTTTTTGCCGCATATTATTATAAATGCTGGCATGTATCAGAAAAATTCGAGACAAGTACAGGCGTGAAACAGGGCTGTTTATTGAGCCCACTACTGTTCTCATTGTTTGTTAATGATCTGGAAGAGTATTTAGATGGAGGGATCAGTGTGGGTGGCATCTGCATTAAACTCTTAGCTTACGCTGATGATATTGTTCTTCTTGCCCCAGATAGAGTATCAATGAGAAGAATGATAGCCAACCTGGAAACATATTGTGAGAGGTGGAATCTTCAGGTAAATCTTCAGAAGTCCGAAATCATAATATTCAGAAGAGGGGGGAGGATTAGCAGGCACGATACTTGGAAATATAATAATGAGCCAATCAAAGTTGTTGGAAGCTATAAGTACCTGGGAGTGAATTTGTCATCTCAACTCTCATTAAGTCGGCATTTCAGGGAGAAAGCCTCTGCTGCAAAAATTTCCTTGAACGTGTTTAACGGTCTCCTAGCACAGAATAATATACAGTTCAAGCAGAAACTTGTTTTGTTTGAAGCTGTATCAAGATCAATTGTGTGCTATGGAGCACAAGTTTGGGGGGGAAGGATGGTTGATGTGGTGGAAAAAGTGCAACGGCTCTTCCTGAAAAAAGTCTTCAACCTGCCAATGTGGGCCCCTGACTACTGTTTATTCCTTGAAACTGGTGTCAACCCACTGCTAGTCCACACTTTGAAGCTGCATCTCAAGTACGTACACCGATGTCTGAGCCTACCCGAACACAGATACCCCTGCATACTAATGAAGAAGGTGATAGAGAAGAAGATCTTTATATATAACGACTGGCTGGAGCTACAAGCTGTCTTCGACATCCCTGCTTCCAGCATTCCATCGTGCAACGTGCTGGAAGTGCTGAGCAGGGTCAAGGAAGGGCTCAACAAGAACTTCAGAAGGAGAAGGATGTGCAGCCAGAGATGTTCAATCTACCCTGAATTAGCAAACTTCACGGATTACATTCATCATCAGGGGGACTTCACACTGGTGAAGTGGTTCCTGAAGGCAAGAACTGAGCTCATCCAACTGAACAAGTACTCGTTTGGCCAGGCAGTGAAGATGTGCTCATTATGCAACCTGAAAGAAGAAGAAGATGTACCACATTTCATTGCAAGATGTCCCATCCTTTCTGAAATCCGGAGAAGACAACTGAACAATAGTATCCTCACCACACAGGAGCTGAGGTCAAGTCTGAATGGGCAGAACTGGGAAGCTATTGGCCGGTACTGTAAGGAAGCGTGGCAGTACAGATACTCTCTTGTGCAGGAATACAACTTTTGAGAAGGAAAAAAAAACAAAACAAAAAACAAACAAAAAATTGATTGTAGATTAGTTATGTCAATTCCAATAACTCCTCCTGACGGCACTTTGCCATGGAGATCTGCCGACAAATACATACTGATATTATGTAATGATTACTTTGAAATGTTCAATAAAGGCCTTTATTTATTTATTTATTTATTTATTTAATGCTGGCATGTAGAAACGCATGTAGATTGGGATTTCCTGTGAAAATTTCATTTCGGAATGGGAATAGAGATTTCAAATGGAAACAATAAATTTATTCTCAAATATTTTCTCATCAGGTCTCTTCTATCTTATTCTGTCTTGTTCATGCTTCTCACCTCATGTTTAAGCCTTGTTCGTACAGGCTTAAGTGGAAATCTTGTTCCAATCAGGTAAAACTCTTGATAGAGCAGAATTTGGCTCATAATCTGTTTAGTTTTGGTTCCAGATCTGATGTACATACTATTCTTACCCGAAAGAAATATTGTGAATAGTCCGAGGATGCCTTCGGAATCCATGCTCCTTAATAAATTAGACACGTGAATGAAAGAAGAGTTCAAGGCCTACATAAATGTTATTTCCATTATCTCACTTGCATTGCCGTTTGTTCTTTGTCCATCTTCTCAATTCTCATATTTCTATGAAGTATTTTTTCTTTTTAATTTCTCATTTTACAGTTACAGTCAATATTCTTTTAAAGTGATACTCATCCCACACTCAAGTCTATTACACATGTGGGACTAATCCTTTCACGAGTAGTAACATAGCTTCCTTCAATATAGGCTATCAAAGGTTTAGTCTGTCAAAGCAGAAAAGACCCTCAGGCAAGATGATAAAAGACTCCAGCTCTGTTAAAATTGGTTAAAAAATATTGATTTGGTTTCAAATTGAAGATCAGAATGTTCCCTACGATTGAGATCAAATCAATAATTTTTGAACCAATATTGACCGAGCTGGAGTCATTCTCTCATCTTGCCAGAGGGTCTTCTTTGCTTGAACAGACTATATCAATTTTATACTAAGTTAACCTCCGAAACAAGACAACATGTGAGACGATTCAGTTTGATGCAATTGAATTGATGTCTTGTAATAATTCAATCGTGTTGGGCACTTTCCCAACGAATCAAATTTAAACTACGACTTCCACCTCAACAATGTTTCAATATAGACTATAGTAGGCTACTACCTTGAAGAAGGCTGTTTTTGAACGATTGGCTGATGACTGACTGAGTGACTGTTATTATTATTATCTGTTATTATTTTTCATTTTAATTTTATCGGTAGTCATTCTTACAAATTTTGGCTGCTGTTGATAATCTATTTTCGTCATAATACTCGTATGTAAGGCTACGGCCACATGGGCAGCTTTTTGCTGCAAATTTTGTCAACACCTGTGAAGATGTTCCCGACTCGTTCAAATTTTAATAAAAATCATGCCATAATAACGTTCTAAATTTGAGTAATTTTGTACAATCAAAAGAAATTTTTCATCCCTTCTCAATTTTGAAATAATGATGATAGAAAATTGTTTTTGTCCAGATTCCAATTAAAATTACGCCATAATTTAGTACTCAATTTCGTATCAATTGAACCACCAAACAAAAAATTTCTACCCATTCCCATTTTCGGGTAGAAGTCATTGAAAAGAGGTAACTGGATCCCATCCTGAGCCAAATACCAAAACAAAGCTAGAGTTTTGAATTTATTCAATGTTTTGTACAATATTATTTCAATGATAGAAAATCAGCTGATATCGCCTAACGTACTCCCCTACGCATCTCTCGCCATTACGCAGCTGTCTGAAATGAAACTGAAATCTCAACTAGCTGCTGCTGAGAAAAATGAATCGTGACCTATTTGTTTGCAGCAAATATTTGCAGCACTTTTATGCTTGTCAGGCCGCACCAGCTGATTTTCTATCATAAAAATAATAATAAATTCTAGCTTTGTTTTGGTATTTGGCACAGGATGGGGTCCAGTCATCAATCACTCCTGCCCTAAAATGAGAAGGGGTAAAAATTTTTTGTTTGGTGGTTCAATTGATACGAAATATTATTTCAAAATTGATTTTCTTTGTACAAAATTACTCGAATTTAGAACTATATTATTGCATGATTCTTATTAGAAATTTGAACGAGTCGTGATAATACACAACTTTCCAAGCTAGATTTGCGTTTGGGAAATTGCTGTTTACAGAGAATCAAAGATCAGCTGTTCTGAATGCGGGAATAATCATTCTGATAATTATTACAGCACTAATCATCATCACGATGATAATTGAAGCACTGGAAATCTAGTCCAGCTCTTTTTTCCGAATTAACGAGTCGAACGAGCTGGAACGTCGGTCGAACGAATGACCGTTTTCTGTGTGCTTTTGTGCTAGCTCTTATGTTGAGGTTATGTTGGCTTCAGAGAATGTTTTCAGTTGTTTGAGGTTTCAATAAATCCTCAGATTAGTATGACGAAAAAAAATGTACATAATTCATGAGAGAAGGTTTACATACTCATATCTATTTTCCAAACTCGCCTAAACGGCTCGTTTGTGAACATAGATTACTTGTATGTAAAAACGCCTTTCCCACACTCATTATGTAATATACTATTCTCAAATTCATCACTTATTATCAGCCTATAACTTGTTAGAACAATGCATTCTGATTTTGAGCTGTTGTATAGAAATCGATATAATATGTTATAATATTATCATCCTGATAAAAGAACTTTAGAAGACTGCGGCATAGAAAAATACGAAGAAAGATTGATTGATAGTGGAATAGAAGAAAAAGCGTGAGAAAACATGCCTTTCCGGATAAGCAAATGAACGTGAAAGAGGTAAACGGTGGAAACGAATGGCGTAAAAGACAGCACAGCTCATGGGCGAATGGGCCCCGGGCGGGCTGTATCATTGAATGAGCAGGCATCAAGCCAAATTGGCCGATTTATCTTGTCACATTTGCGCCATCGATCAGCTCTATTCTCGAAGTTGCTGTGTGTTCATGGCCAGGGTCCCGGCCATTCGAGTCCTTCGAGTCTCGAACATAGTGCAAGTCAATAGTGATGCAACAAACTATTCAAATTTAATGCAAAAATCTATTAAAATTCAATTTGTACTTGAATTGGGTAAATAATAGACTTCTAATAACCGTAAGATATTGTTTTAACAGTAACATGTGTTGACTCTGTGAGTCAAGTATTCGCTAGATAATAGGATCAATGCCAGTAGCGTAACAGTTTTTTCGCCCCCCCCCCGCAAACATATTTTCGGGCCCCTCCACAAACGTATTTTCGGCTCCCCAAAAACATATTTCCGCCCCCCCCAAACAAGAATATTTTCGGGTCCGCCCAAAATGACTTTTATTTAAAGATATTTTACTACTTTGACCAATTATGTACCTTGTTTCAATGTCTATTCACAAAGTATTCGTGATTCTGATCATTAAAAATTAAAGCTTATATCAAATCAACTGATCTGACCGATTTATTGATCATAAATTATTATACTTGCTAGTTTGAAGCCCCCTAATTTTTTCGAGTTTTGCTAGAAACGAGCAAGCTTTTCAATCATAAGGTGTTACATAGAGGCTTAAAGATCATTTGGATCATATAATTATTTACCGGATTAGTTTGTTTTTTTTCAAATTGTTATACAGTAGTTTATTTTAAAAATTGTAGATTCGATTTGAAGGTTTTTCGTAGAGAAAAACCACCCACTGGAATATAGAATTTTTGTAATTTACATCTTTGCATAAGTCAAATTTCTATTGTAGACCTACATTAAAAATAAATGGAATTTTTTTACTTCGAATCTTTAGGTAGAATAAAAAACATTTAGTAAAGCATAAAAATATTTCACTTAAAAAAAACTATTGTAGAGCTAAAGAAATATATAATAGAATGAAACAAATGTCTTTACTTTAAATTTGCTGATTTCACTGAGTTGTATATATATATATTCTTATGCAGCATTCGGTGGGGAGTTCCAAAAGGAAGTTCCACCGGCACCATAACCTTAATTTCCGACGATGGAAAATCATGGTAGTTCTTGACACTGAGATTTGAATTTTTAAAAGTTCTTCCAAATCAAGAGAGTTAAAAAACACGAGGAAGATCACCAAAATCACCATTCACTGAGTTGTGAGAAGCAAGTGCTTGAATGGTTTCTTTCAAATCAATTTCTCTAGCCACTTCATTTCCAATGTTCCAATACTTAATAAGCTGAATGAGACTCATGTCAATCTATTTATTAATTTTTTCCAATTCATCATTATTGTTTTTAATTTCTATGTGTTTCTCTTCTGGTTTAGTGCAGGGTCTTTTCAATCAATAGTCAAATAAGAGTGTCTCAATTTGAGAATCTCAAAATAATATATTATTTCTTATTAGACTCTATTGATTGAAATGACCCTGCACTAAACCAGAAGAGAAACACAGAAAAATTGAAAACTCTCCGTTTTCATAAAGAAACATTGTCGGAAAAATAGGTTTCCACATTTTCCACTTCACATACAATGACATTATAGTTAATATTAGTATACGACAGTGTTCAGTTCGAATGATTATTATTTTCATCCTCCAGTTCAATATTCCATGTCACAGTTCCCACTCTTCATTTAATTTGATTCTGCATAGGACTACAATACTAGTGAAATCAGAGTTCAAACCAATACGACGTCATAGCAAATTGAGATACAGTAAACGGAAAACATAAACAACAACTCATTACCATCATTCTCATGGCGTGTCATCTGGCGACCACCACAATGAGTTATTTCTGAGGTTTAATGGGGTTCACATAATTTACAACGCCCTTTATTGTTATTATTTGTTCGGATTTATCGTCATTTTCCAGCCAGCGAGTGTTTGAAATTGCAGGCCTGCGAGGCCTTAGGCCTTTTAATTAATGGTGGAGTTAAATGATCTATTATTGATAACCACTGAATCGAGGTAGCGAGTCGTTTCCGTGAGCCTGGATGGAGTTTGAGAGTGCTGCAATGGCAAATATTTTAACGTTTGATCAGATATAGTCCGTCCAAGCAAAGAAGACATTCTGGCAAGATGAGAAAACTGCTCCAGCTCGCTCAATATTTATCCAATAATCATAAACCTAGTCTCAAATTGTAGATAAGAATTTTCCCCACAATTTTAGACAAAATTTACAATTTTTGAACTGATATTGACCAAGCTGGAGTAATTTTCTCATCTTGCCAGAATGTCTTGTTAGCTTGGACTGATTATACCATGTTTCAGTTTCATCAGTGACAGTACACTTATGGTTCATGTCGTTCTCAGGCAATCAATTTTGAACCGCCTAAATCATACAGGTGAACTTGATTTGATTCTCAGACAATCGGTTTTCGAACGCTTTAACAATGTGGGTCAACTTAATTTGTTGCTCATCTCAGTGAAACATTTGTATCATTGATCAATCAAACAATGTATCATGTATTATGGACGATGAGACTCTTGTGCCTCAACTTTTCCCACATTACTATTTTTTATTTTATTTTATTGCGTGGATACCCACATAAGCAATTCTGATTGTTCATGGGTAATATTATTTTATTAACGTGTTGAGTAGTGAATTATACGTTTGATATATTATTATTTGGTAAATTATAGATTGTAGATACCTGTATGGATGTTTCTCACAATTTGAGACCACACAATATTAACTCAGTTGATATTAAATCATCTTGCCCGAACGTCTTTTTTCGTAAACAAACTATATCAAGCTCATAATAATTATTATCAAACTCTATAAAGGGGAGTGATTGTGCGTCCGTCCTCATTATCACTTACTTCGCCACAGTAAAACGTATCAGGAGTATTCACGATGTCTACGTGCGAGGGTGATTGATGAGGTGAAAGCATCTCTCATCTTATGTCCTATAGGTGGAAAAATAGAATAATTCAACTTATCTCTTTCAATCAGCTATTTGTACATCATCTGAATTTGAATTTTTTTCTGCATTGCAGGATGCTTTTTCGTGTACCATTTCCAGAAGGTCTCTAACTAGAAGGCACTATAGTGATTCAGAATGTAACCCAACATTCTCATTTCGACTCTGCCATCTAGAAACTGGAGTGACAAACCCGAACTTCAATTTCACTCCTACTAGCCTACCGTCCACTACTTCCCTTTCATTCAACACCAATTTTGTCCCACTTTCTCCTTCTCCTTGTCCTCCTTCTTCTTTTCTTTCTCTCGCTTCTACTCCTCGTCCTCCAACACCTCCTCCCCTTCACCCCTCTACTCATCCTCTTCCTCCTCCTCCTCCTCCTCCTCCTCCTCCTCCTCCTCCTCAACCACCTCCTCCCATTCCTCCTCCTTCTTCTCGTCGTCCTTCTACTCATCCTCTTCCTCCTCCTCCTCCTCCTCCTTTTTGTCTTCTCCCTCCATTCTCCTTCTATTTCTTCTACACCTCCTTCTCCTTCTCCTTCTCCTTCTCCTTCTCCTCCTCCTCCTCCTCCTCCTCCTCCTTATACTCCTCCTCTTACTCCTACTCCTCCTCCTTTTCCTTTTCTTTTTCTTTCTCCTTGTACTTCTCCTTCTCCCTCCCCTTCTATTCCTTCTTCTCTTTCTCCTCCTTCTTATCCTTCCTCTCCTCGTCATCCTTATCCTCCTTCTCCTCCTCCTCTTCCTCCTACTCCCACCACTACTTGTCCTCATCTTACTTCTCTTAATCCTCCTCCTATTCATAATCCCTTTCCCAACTACAGTGCTCCTCTTTCTCTATCTCCTCATCCTCCTCCCACGCCTCTTTTCCATCTCCTTCTCCTTCTCCCATCTAACCCACATTCCCAAGTACACACGCACGAGCTCGCACATGACGTAGACTACGTCAAACCCGATGACATTTCGTTAAACTTGATTAGATTGCAGTGATTTATTGTCCTTGCAGCTAAGACGATTCCACTAATAAAGTGTCACAACTTTAAAACACGAAGAAAAATGAGCACAACTAATAGATTTTCCCTGAATGTCCGTCCGCTGGAAATCTCATCGAGTCGCAGGTTTTTCCGAGTTTCATAATTGTTTCTCTTCGAAGCAAAACTGCCTTTTCGAGCCTACTCGAGCCTACTTGGCCTACTTTCAGCCTCCTGGTTCATCGTTTTCAATTCAATTATTACATCTCTTGAGAAGGGAAATAATTTTTTCTATGTAGCCTACTTGCTAAATATATTGTGTTTTCTAATCTCGGACAGTCCATTCACTATGGCTTAAGACGGTATAAACAAAAGCTCTGCATGTGTATGTGTGTGTGTGCGACTAGAGTGGCTTCGTTTTAGCCACGACATAAAAAGTCACAGCAACGCTGAAAGCCCGAATTTTCCTGTAGGCAATTCAGAATAAGTAATCTCTTTTATAGATACACATTTGGAAATTGCTTGATTCGGTTGTCTCTCGACTGCATGAACCTAAAATGAACAAACAATTATAGTAAAACTTTTTGTGTCAATGCTTTGGTTACAGTCCCGACAACAAAATTCGGGATTTCGGCATTGCTGTGACTTGTTTATGTCATGGCTACAACGAAGCCACTCCAGTCGCACACAAACACATGTAGAGCTTTTGTTTATCTCGTCTCAAGCCATCGTGAATGGACTATAAGTAGAAAAATCCACTTCCAAGCTTGCGGTACGTTCAATGGATCAATTTAAAAAAATCTTTTCTAGCCATTTGATATTAAAATCCACATAACATGAATTTCAAGCGCTTATCATCAACGTTAATATTATAACAACAACTCAATTTATATTACTGCTTATTTTCGCAGAACTATATATATTACAACACATATTAATCAATACAGATGGAGGTCAAAGAGCTCAAAAAGGCGACAAATGCCTGTGTGGGTTGATTAATTTCAGACTGTTTCACAAAGTAAGAGTATGATGTATTATGATACTGAAGTTATGTGTATTCGAGTATAATTTTCCACCACAACTTCTAAGCATGGAGGAAATGAACATCATAGATTCCGGCCACCTTTTATTGGAAAATTATCTAGTCTATTGGTTTGAATACTGAATATAGATCTTTCAACTTCTGTTTCATTTCTCTCCATTAATCACAATCACATCAAGCAATTTCAATCTATGAACAATTCAACAATAATTAACATTCAATAATGTTTCTCATCTCTTTCATAAGTCTAAAATTAATATTTCACAGATTGACAAATTATCCAAGCTTTAGTAAATTAACTAAATCATGAGAAATCTATCTTCTTCAGATACCCACTCGAATAAAATCATCGTTTATCCAATATCATAGTGGACAAGTCTCTTTATTGAGTGAGAACTCCCTATTTCTTGTAACTGCATTGGAAAACAGTAATCATTCCATGAAATGTTAGTAGTCTTCCAATAGACAGTGGCAGGTCTTGGCAACAGAGCTGAACTCTGGCGGACGAAGAAAGTGGTCCAATGAATGAATAAAGGCAATTTATGAAATTGAACTTTCCGAGAAAAAAGAAGGGAAAAGTAGTGAGTCCGCTGGATTATTCATCCGATTGCTAACAATAAACCTCGGCTATCTGGACTAAATCTTTTGGCTCGATCCAATTCTTTGAGAATCTTTCTCTGTCTCACTTTCATCCTCCCCTACCGCTTTTTCCTACTTATTCCTTTTCCCGTTATCCTCTTTTCTCTCGTTTCACCTTGTAGAACAAGCCAAAGAAAGAAGCAGCCTTCCAATTTTATAAGAAAAGTAAATTGACATTTCCAGCTTGTAAACTGTATCGGCAAAGCTCGTCTGGGAAAGCGTAAACAGATATAGTCTGTACAAGCAAAGGAGACATACTGGCAAGATGGGAAAATGACTACAGATCGGTCAATATTAATTCAAAAGTTATGAAGTTAGTCTCAAACTGTAAATCAGAATTTTTCCTTCAATTTTAGCTAAAATTTAACATTTTTGAACTAATATTGATTGAGCTGGAGCCATTTCCCCATCTTGCCAGAATGTCTTCTTCGCTTGAACAGACTATAGTGAGAAGTTCTGACTGGAAACTGAGCAATAACTTGGCTTCAAAGCTTCCTACATCATCCAAAATATCAATAAACGTATTAATGCCAGAACATGAACTGTTGCTTTTAGGCCTAAGGTAGATGCCTACAGCTTATCAAAGTGAGCAGCTCACCTCTCTTCGTATCTTTAGCTTTCTCGACTGTCTCCATAACTTCAGCTCTTTCACCTTTCTGCATATTTTTGGCTCTTTCACGAGATCTTCTCATGTTTACCCACTTGCGAACTCATATTTTCTGATATGAATCAGAATATTATAATTTTCAAATTGCCAATCTAAGATTCCCTATACTTGAATATTATGTATTTATATGCAATATTATTTTTGAGAGTCTTGTAATAGCTGTGGTACTCATTTGCATACATTTATCATTCAATATCCTAATTTCCTATTTTACTAGGGCTACTTATCAGTGAATACTATTGATTAAAACCTCAATCTTTGTAATTTGTAAAATACAAACATAACATGTGATTATACATATCTTTCACACAATGAATTGAATAAATACATTGTTTGTAATCAAATACATTGTTTATAATACGAGTAATCCTCACAAGGTATAAAGTTGATTGACAACAAGTTTTAATGGCCTATGTTTAAAACACAAACCTATGTTTACATTAGCAGATAATTAATTGGTCAGATAATAGACTTGAAATGGAATAATTATAATAGTTTACAATCAGTGGATTTGTTTGTTTCTTATTTTCAATGAATGAATAAATTTTCGATGATTCCGTATCCCTAATATTCCAAGACAATATCCTGAAAATCCAGAAGATATTTTTTGTTGATTATATAGAACATTGAGGGTGTTGGAGGGGAGTAGGTTTATCAGGAAACAAAGGATATTTTTTAGTAAAAATGGTCAGAGTTCTAAAAGATGGAAAGTATGTCGATAGGCAAACATTCAAAAAGTCTAGAGTAGAAATGAGGAACGGATACAATATTATTGAAGGAGCAATAGGCCACAACTTGATAATAAATTATATGATAATAATGATGAATGATAAGAAACAACTTTACATACGTTGTACAGTACAATATGCCAAATTCATAAGTACAGTATGACATAGCTCAGAATACGCCCTGTCATTACTCTTGTAAGAAACATTGTCCGTGATAAAAATGATTACATTTTTACAAAATTTCTGAAAATCTCGCCAAGGTTTTTGGTTTATCCCACCCAGTTTCTAACTATTCATCTCTCATGAGATTCAACTTTCTCCAATCAATACTTCTCAATAAACTCACTTAATACTACTCAATCTTATAACCACTCAATCAAAATTAGAGGGCTGAGAATTTTCTTGTAAATGAATCAATCAATTATTGATACTTCGCTGAGCTCCTAAAGAGAAAGGCACCTTTTATAGTTCCTATATATTTTTCTCCTTTCAAAATCCTCTTAAACATCGCACATTGTTTCTTTCCTTTTTGCGGCTGGGAGATAATATGGAAGGGGTGAGCTCATCTTAAGAGCTGGTATGCAATTAATCTTATCTTCATTAAGACACGCTGAATTCTTTGGCCTCCAAATTGATAGTCTTGTAGTAGAGGAGACTGCCGCCGAATTCAGATTCACCCCACACTTTTAATTACTGTCATCGTACCTGTAATTAATCTTTTTTTATGCTCTAATGAGTTTTTGCAATGTAGGCTGCGATTTTCCAAACTAATGACTAAGTACAGAGACGCTCCACTTCATCAACGTTCGAATTGTTCTCAAGATTTCGCTCCCCCCATCGAAATCACATTCAATGGGTGTTGTTGAAAGAACTAAATCGGATTTTGTAAGGGAATGGGAGTGAATGGAGCTACAGTTATAGAGGCTAAGTGTCAGTAGTGAATTATATAGGTCTTCTTTGAAAAGTAATTATTCCTTTGCAGCATTTTTACAAATCCATTGAAGATTATCACTACCGATGCAGTCAATTTTATAAATTGATAAAGCATGTAACTAGATGTAAGATGGGCATATTCAAATGTGAATAAAAAAGAATTTAGTATTCATATCTTTGAAATGAGTTTTTTCCTGTAAATATTGTTGATTTTTATTGTTCTCAGCACTCGATTCTTTTACACTAAGGCTACCATTTTGCGCATGACTTATCTACACCCTATTCACGATCACTTGAGGCGAAATGAACAAATTTCTTGCGCGTGTGTGCGGGTAAAGGGAGGTATTACTTCATACGTCGGTCGGTCGCAGTCGAACAGCTGTAGTCAATCACAGTTCTTGGCTTCTCCTCAAGCTCAAACAATAATAGCTACGTGTGCATGCGAAAAGTTTCTTTATTCCGTCTCAAGTGATCGTGAATAGGGTATAGGTGAAAGCCAGGCTTTTACATTGATCGATAAATAAACTTTTGATGACGTCGATGAAAGCTAGGCAGTTTCGTCTGCTACTTATGCGCTCCAACAGCTGATGTTGTCATCTAGCTATGTCTAAATTGTGTTTTGAAATCAAAAGAGACAATATATGCTTAACATCAGCTGTAAGTACGTTACGTCAAGCACAAGAGACAGACGAAACCACGAAACCACGAAAACCTTAATAGGATATCAACAGAGAATAGTCATAATTTGAAGCATAGTATATTTTGCTGATATTATCTAGTTTCATTAAACAGAAAGTCAAAAAGATTTATATGACTCTTGCGCAGTTTCCGCTTCATTATAGGATAATTGTGACAATTATTTAACCTTTTATTATTATTTTAAAGAAAAAAACATCGAAAGAATGACAACTCACCAAAAATAAAGGAAAATACAGATGATCTTAATCATTAAGAACAAGGTTCCAATCGCACTTATTGCACCCGCACAATAGTTCTTAAACATTTTAACCAAATTATATGGGGCTACAAGTAATTTGAAAATAAATGACAATATTACACCTAGAATTTCATATGTGTCAGTGAATAATTTCCTGATAAATGACAACATTTCAACTAGAAATCTACTGTTTTAAAATGATTCTTCAATTTTGATCAGTTTCCTTAAAAGAAAATTTATAGTAATGGAGGGTGAAGCTTCAAGGAAATCGAATGAATTTTTGGACCAATGAACAGATCAACTGAGCTAGTTGAGCCAGTATGTTTGGAGCAGCTCATAATCAATAAACATGAAAATGATAACTAGGGTGTATGATAAAGGACAGTATTTTATTCAGAATCCATGTAGCTCTTCAGATAACTTGAAATATTGATCGAGAATGATTCTACTCCATTATTAAACATTATATAGGTCAATGTGTATAAGCTCAACTTACCTAGAAAAATATAAATAACATGATGAAAATCAATAATATGGTTATGTTAATAGAGTTGTGATAGCTAGAGCAGCGCAGCTAAAGCCGAGGCCGCGAGGCTTGAGTTGTCGCTTGGGAATTGGACCTTGACGATTTCCATACATCATCATTTTAATCAATAAGTAATTAAATGTTTGTCAATACTGATTGATCTCCATATTATAATTAATTGTTTATATTATTGTTACGAGATTCTAATATACCGTTATTCTTCAATTTATGTGGAGTAGGCTACTATCTTCTACCGATAGAAGCATACTGGAAAGAATTTAAAAAGAGCTTCAGATTTCGGCATCAATAAATTTTCAATTGAACGAGGTGATCATTCGATTAATTTAATAATGCGTATCAGGTATTTGAAAACAGAAATAGAATTACAGAAAATAAAACTGAAATATAAAGTATAGGAGTGAATCTATCAACAGCTAACTTACACCAAGCACTGTGAAATCAAGCAAGTGATTTTCTTATCTAGCATGCAAGCTGAAACTCATTCACACAGACACTCGTATTAAACTCCCGGATATTTCGCATATGTGTGTGTAAGTGAGGGTGACACATGAGCTTACTTATAAAGGAATCAATGCAGATAAGCTACATGACTGCAGCTCTGCGCTTGAGAACAAAATCCCATTGTGGTTGTTCTTGTCTCCAGTGTTTGAAACGTTTTTCTCAGCTGAAGAACTCCATTCTTGTCGCATGCATAACTTAGCACAACTCTTCCCATCTGTGGTTCATTTTGTAGCTATATAATAAATAATAATGAAGTTGAACCGCTTCTTTAAAATTAGTTCACCAGTTATAATCGATCATCCAACTTCAGTTTATATGAATAAACCAGGTCGATAGCGGTAGACAGTACAGTTTTATAAGTTTGATAATTTACTCTCATTTTGAATAATATTAGAAAAGTTTTGAAACTTTAAATTCTAGTGGTTGTAGTTATGAAGTTTAAAATAATGATCACTAATGTCGACATAATTTTTAAACAGCGATACAGTAACTAACAATAAAAGTTTGTCGAGAAAGTTCTTTGTTCCACTTTTATAGAGTAGCTTTTTATCAATTTATCATGATCTTCGTGAACAATAGAGAAAGAGTAAATATATCTATAGTTACTCTGTAGTAAAACGGTTTTTTTATGGAAGTGATCCCTACGTTGAACTTTCAACAAGTAGAAAATATTTATATCAGAGCGATTCTTCAATGTTAGAATCTCTAATTACATTTTTCGGAGATTGAAAATGGGCTACCTAATTCGGAAAACAACAAGAAATAATCGATCATACAATTCCATAATACTAGTTCAAAGTCAATTATACTAGAATACATTATTAGTTGGAGAAATTCCAATTAATTTCTGAACAATCCCCTTGATAAATTGGTGTTATTAAACTATTATAATTACCATGTATTTGGATAACTGATAGCATTACGCGGAAATGATTAATCCTGTTGTCGAATAAGTGCTGTACAGTAAAAGAAACGGGCACTTCACCTGTTTTGTGGGTACGAGCCGCCATTAGTAAAAAGTGATAATTTCATTCATAGCTCACAGTTAATACACAAGTTTGACTTAGCTGGCTGTGCGAAAACATGAAAACTCATTATTATTTTCATTTCACATGTATTTTATATTTTTGGCGAGATAGATATTTTTATTATATTCTTGATTTCAATTCGAATATTCTCTAGTATAGTTATATCACCTTGAATTGATTTGGGAAAATGTTATCCATTGTATTATCTCCACTGTTATCTCTTTTGATGCAAACGCACTTGCATCCAATTTTTATAATCGTGCTCCGCCTACTTATATTGAGCGAATTATGATAAGCAACCAACGTGAAACAGCGTCTTGGTAATTTCTTCAGAAGCTCTCATCCATAAAGACAGTAATCGTTGAATATCTTCTCAAAAGAGATTTAGAAGAGATGACGCTCGTATTAACTCAAAGCTCGAGTTGAGACAGTACTCGAGCATTTTCTGCTCGAGAATTCTCTGGTAAAATGTTCTCACAAATAATCACCGTGAAGGGCCGTGTTTTCCCATTACTTAACTGGATGTCTCATTAAAGCTTACTTCTTTTCATCACCGTATTATGACACTGCCACTCATAATTCCTTCATATTTTTTCATAATTCCCTTATTTGTTTCTGATCTTTCATTTCAATAGCGTCATTAAAAGTTTTCACTAGACGGATAACTGGATTATTCAACTCTCACTGCTGGTTGTGCTTTTCGAAAAACCTGAAAACCGCCGAAATAATTACAAAAATTATTAAAAACTCAAAAGAATAAGCCCATGTGAATTGATACCCATAATGGTCGCGTGTGCGTCTTTACAACTGGGGCGAATTCCGACTTGAAAAACAAGAGATTAAACAAACATAGAATTCACTTTTTGAGTAGCAGAAATTGAGTTTACCAAAGATTGATAATGGTGTAACAACCGAAACCGATATCTCGATTTCTCAATAAATCAGTGGTTTGACAACATCTTGTCTTTTCATTTAATAAAAATAGGATTGTAGCATTCGAATTTCTATGGAATTAACTGTTCAATTAATCAAATTATTATCTACGCGCATGCTTAAAGCACATTTAGGTATTACCAAAGACAATGTATCATACATTGTCTCTGGTATTACCCTCAGAGAAAAAATATTTTTATTTTCATTTCCTCTCCATTATTGATCTTTTTCGACTCATGATAATTTATTACCATACTTAATCTATTGATTTATAGTGTTATCAGGTGGATAAACGTTTCAATCAACAGTAATTTTAATTCATCAGTACGATGAAATAGAAACACACAGATTTTATCAATTTTCTACTCTATTATTATTGGCACACGACCATGGTTTCATGACCACACAGGTCATGAAACGATGATCGTTTACCAATAAATAGAGTAGAAAATTGACAAAATCTGTGCGTTTTTATTTCATCATGAACGTTTCTACAATATCGACCACAACTCAGTTGAATTTCATTCATCAGTACAATTGTTACTAGACAATCGGTTATCGAATGTTGTAAGTGTTTTCATTTTAGTAGTTAGATAGATAGATAGATAAAATGTCTTTATTTTCCACTTTGTACAATACATAAGTGATGTGGGCGAAGTTGAGGCACAAGAGCCCCTCTTCCACTTAACCCACCAAGTAGTTACTATCCTTATCCAATAGAAGCCTCGATCCCCCTCACAAACTTTACACAATAATTAACCGTCCGAATACTTTTCATTCATCATTCAACAAATATCATTCTCACTCGTAGCTCGTCAGTAAAAGTGCCTGTATCTTATACTGTACAACACTTCACCTTCTCCCACGGCAGTGATTATTCTACTTTCCATTTCCCTATTTCCTACATTTGATATCCCATTGCATGAACGGCTGAATGAATGAAGTACTTTGATACATGTTAAGCTGATACGTCGCCTCCATTGATAAATACGTACGAGATACTCATCAACGAATTAATTTATCGACTCGAAAATCACAAGTGTTACTCTCATATTTCGTAAAGCCTACTTCAGTTCAGTCTACTGTGCATTGAGCTGATAAATCGTTGAGGAAGAAGAAGAAGAAGAAGAAGAAGAAGAAGAAGAAGAAGAAGAAGAAGAAGAAGAAGAAGAAGAAGAAGAAGAAGAAGAAGAAGAAGAAGAAGAAGAAGAAGAAGAAGAAGAAGAAGAAGAAGAAGAAGAAGAAGAAGAAGAAGAAGAAGAAGAAGAAGAAGAAGAAGAAGAAGAAGAAGAAGAAGAAGAAGAAGAAGAAGAAGAAGAAGAAGAAGAAGAAGAAGAAGAAGAAGAAGAAGGAGAAGTGAGAAACTAGCAAAAGTAAAGAAAGAATAAAAAAGAGGTATAGAAAAAAAGAATAAGAAAAATAAGGAGTAGGAGTGGTGGGAGTAGGAGTGATGGAAGGGGAGTGGCAGGACGTAGAGTGAAAGGGGCGAGAAGAAAGGGACGAAGGAGGGAAAGGCAAAATGCAGAACGTTCGGTGAAAAAATGCCTTTTGAAACGAAAAGCGATCGCGCCCTAACAACACACTACGATTTCCATTTCTCCCCCTCGGCCTGATGAGCCTTTAAGTCCTTGTGAAATCCTTCAACGAACCGAAAAATAAACGACTGCCTCACCCCCCCCCCTCACCACTCTCACAACTCTCGCACATTCCATCTCTTTTATTTCTTCCCCACCCCTCAACACTGATGTTACAGCAAACACTCTTAATCAATCATCGTATTTCGCGAAAAAATAAACACCCGACTATAGTCTGTCCAAGCAGAGAAGACATTCTGGCAACTTGGGAAAATGACTCCAGCTCGGTCAGTATCGATTCAAAAATAATTAAATTAATCTCAAATTGTAGATCTGAATGTTTTCTACAATTTGAGACCAAATTCATATTTTTTAAACAAATATTGACCGAATTGGAGTCATTTTCCAATCTTGAAACAATTTCTTCTTTGCTTGGACAGACTACGTTCGTCGGCTCGTTGCTTTGGAAATTCCATATGGATGAACATGATTTTTCTACAAAATTATGTTACACGGTTTGTGACATTGTTATCCCGCCGTTTTTTCAAGGGGATGGATTTGGGAATCCTGTGGAGGGTGTCAGGCACGTGGGTTGTAGAGGAGTTCACATCAAAGTAATATTCGAAACTAATTTATTTTTTAGGAAAGAAGTTGTTCCACTAGAGCCGCTTCTCCATTACTACAAGTTGCACGGGCACATGTGCCTAAGATCATAGAATAATTATAGATTAAATCTATATCTAGATTAAAGGTTTTTTGTTTGTCAATGGCTCAGCAGCCCATGAAGGCCTGCCAGCTGGTTGCCAGTCTCACATTCACTACACTATACAGCAGCACTATCAACTAGAATAGAGTTAACGTGTGTTTTGATCATAGAGTAACTGATGCAATTTTAATACTTTCTGCTAAAATGCAATAGAAACACTTTATTGTATGGAGCAATGCAAATCAAACCGGCGGTGCAATCTGCTTTGCTCTTTACAACTTCATGTTTGTATTACATCCTAGGCTCATGCAGGAGAATAGTATATTACATAATGAGTGTGGAAAAGGCGTTTTTACAAACGAATAATTATGTTCTCCAAACGAGCGGTACACGAGTTTGGAAAATAATTATGAGTTTGTAACTTTTTACACGAATTATGTACATTTTTTTTCGTCATACTAGACTGAGAAGGATTTATTAAAACCTCAAAACAACTGAAAAAATCAACTGAAGCCAACATAACCTCAACACAACAATAGAACAAACGCACACACTGAACTGTCATGGCGGCTCGTTCGACTCGTTTATTCATACGTCAGAGTTCGGAAAAAACAGCTGGGCTAGATTTTCAGTGCTGTAATTATCATCGTGATGATGACTAGTGCTGTAATAATCATCAGAATGATTATTCCCACATTCAGAACAGCTGATTTTTGATTCTCCTGTAAACGGCAATTTTCCAAACGCAAATCTAGCTTGGAAAGTTGTGTATTACATACTAGTATGGCGAAAAATATAGATTGTGTGGTAGCATGACAATTGCAATCTGAAATTATGGTGCGATAAATCAGTAGAGAAGATGATAAAATATTGAGCATCTATTTCAGCTACTTGATGATAATAATGATATGCTGCATACTGAATGACGTGATTGACAATACAGTATTGTAGAAATGATAATAATCGATTATCAAAGCGATAATTGGTGGTTGATGGTCGAATAAAATGTTTCATATTTTTTCTAGAAATAAGCTCAGTTCATTTCCATCCAAAAATTGTACACAATCGTGAAGAGATTGTCAAAATAAGTATTCAATTTAATATCTACAGAACATTGTCAAACTCTATAAAACTCATAGTTTTGTGAATCAGGAAATCTCCTGGTTTGTATTGTCCAATTTGTTATTATTTCTCCTCAAACAAATCTTTTAAAGAAAGAAAAAAAAATCATATTGTTAGGCTATTTTCTCAGAAGAAATCGATCAGGATATTGCGATAAATCTGAGTAATTCTGGAAATAAAAAATTTGCCTCCTTGTCAACATAAACTTCTTGTACCTGAAATAAACAACTTTTGAATAAATTATCAGCTTTAACGACTGTTGAAACAAAAGAGTGTCAGTATCAACAGTTCATCATCAAGATGCTCTCAGTTGTTTTTGAATACTGCACAGTACACTATCTTGTGATAAGAGACTCATCTCAACTTTTCAATACTTTTTATTTCTGCGCTTGAATGGGAGTCACCCTAATATTAGAGAGCGACGCGATACAATATACAAAGCATTGTCGTTCTAAATATTCCACTCATTCAAAAAGTAGCCTAGTGCTTCTTACCCTCTTGAGCGCTGAAACCGAAGCAATGCATTGTGAAAAGCTATGACAATAGGTATAGTTCGTCCAAGCAGAGAAGACATTCTGGCAAGATGGAAAAATGACTCTAGCTTGGTCAATATTGGTTAAAAAATTACAAATTTATTCTCAAATTGTAGGAAACATTCCAACCTACAATTTGAGACCAAATGAATCATTTTTGGACCAATTTTGATCGAGCTGGAGTCATTTTTCCATCTTCCCAGAATGTCTTCTTTGCTTGTACAGACTATACACATAACACGGCTTGGTGGGAGGCCATCGTGGTTTTCTCGACTTTTACATTTTGCAAGAAGGAATAGAGAGTTGTTGTACCTATCAAGACTATACGAGCCAGCCCAAACAAAGAACGAGTCATATTTCATAGCATACAATAAGGAAAAAAGAAGAATACAGAAGAGGATGAAGAAGAAGAAGAGAGAAAATGGAGGAGAAAGAAAGAAGAAAATGGGAGAGAAGAAAAAGATAAAGAGGGCAATGAAAAGAAATGGGAAAATGTTAAGGGAGAGAGGAAACTGAGAAAAGGAAAAAAAAGGTTGGAAGGAGAAGAAGAAAAAGAGAAATTGAGAGAGATGAACAATGACTTTGTTGTAGATGTTGAAAGTGTAGACGGAATAAAAGAAAGCATCAAAGAAAGGAGACAATTAAAAAGGAGGGGAAGAGTAGGCTAAGAAGGAAAAGAAAAAGAGAGCAATTTAGAACGTAGACGGAAGAGAAGGAAAGAATCAGAGGAAGGAGACAAGAAGAATAAGAAGAAACAGGAGAGGGAAAAGAAGAAAAAGAAAAAGATGAAGCAGATCAAGAAGAAGAAGAAAAGGAGAAGAAGAAGAAGAAGAAGAAGAAAAAAAAATAAGAAGAAGAAGAAGAAAAGAAGAAGAAGAAGAAGAAGAAGAAGGAGAGGAAAAAGCAGAGAGCAATGGAAAACTAGAATGAGTAGATAGAAGAGAAGAGAATGAAAGAATCGCATCAAGAATGACGTGGCTCGGTATACTATCGGGCACAATAGTGTGGTTGTCATTCTGAACAAATCTTTCCGCAGCAATTTGACATTCTATTGTTTCAAAAGAGCAATAACACTAATGTGGAATTACTCCTCCGCCATAATGGCCAAGATTAAATCTGTGCCCGGCTTCATTCGACCGAGTGGCGACGTATTGACTTTTCCCCCACAAATGTTTCAAGGACATACAGTGATCATTTTTACACAAAATGGAAGGGTTATGTCATCAGGGCCGCCCACAGGGAGAATTGATGGCGCAAGTTGCGCCATCGGCACGAAATTTGGGGGGGATTTTGAAAATTTTGGGGGGAATCAACAAATTAATTTGATTACATTAATATGGAGTTATTATTTTGAATTGTTCACTTTCACATGTAGGCCTAAACGTTTTCTATATATTTTCATAATCCAACTGAATAGAATAATGTCTCTGACAGTCGTAGATGTAGAACCAATACATATATAGGTAGTTAATTTACTTATTAGTAGCCTATAGTTGTTATGGATCAACAATGTCTTAACGATTCATGTTTACAAATCACCGCGGCTGCCAGGCTTCCGTTTGACTGAGTTGATCTCATTTCTCAGAATGAACACAAAACTTTCAATAGAATTCAGAACTGAACAAACAAAATCTATTTTAATCGGTTCCTGTAATTATTCCTTCTTCGTAGTTTACGACTTGACAATATTCAATTTTATACAATGCTCATATGCACATTCAGTTGTTGTTCTGCTGTGGGATTGAGCGGTGGTATTTTGTTGTTCGTAATAAAGTACGTGGTTTATGAATGTATAGTGTTTTCTATTTATACTTTTGAATTGAATGTAGACTTACTAAGTTATGATTCCAAAAAAGTTGAAAAATACAAATAATGTGCGGAGTTCATGTACAGTACATAGGGGTTACATTCCGGTGGAATATAAAATAGGTAATCAAAGTTAAAGTTCATGAAAACGTTATGGAAAAACAAGCCGAAGGAACAAAAAAGCTTCGTCGGGTGATGAACTATAAAGGTAATATGAAAGGTAAAGTAGGCTATAATTAAAAAAAATATTCATTAATAAGTAGGCTAGCCGGGAAGACTATTTTCAGCTTTGCATGAGTTCTATAGAATAGGCTACAGTTAATAAGTGGCTGCTGCCTGAGTATACAAGCTCTCAGGGGAAGCACGGCTGCAAGAAAATAGTGATAAATCTGGAAATGGAAATAAATATCTAGACCTTGACAATTTTTCCAACTTATTGTATATCAGGATATTTGAGCATTCTGATTTGAAATTGAATGTTATATTAAAGAGCATTTGAATATTGTTGTTTTTAATTATAGTGTTAATTTTTTAATTATTGCGTAACCGAGCTCATGATTTTTAGAATGTCATGGAGTGGGAAAACGTTAACTTATTTCATGTTCTACTGACTTCATTTTTTATTTTACTGTGATTTTTTTTCTTTCTTAGTAATATTTTTGGTTCTTGACGAAGGACAGGATTTCCTTATAATCGATTTCCTTATAATCTCATAATAAGGTGGTCTCATAGATTGAACTGTAGTTTAATTCAATACGGAATCAAGACCATCGTAGAAAATAATCATAGAGACCATAAATCGTAGAAATCAAGACCATATGTGAGTATCATTAATATTATACTGTAACCTAATTTATTTCAGAAATAGGTACTGAAATAAGTCCTGTTTATTGACTGAACACTTCTTATTCAAAACTAAATTATTCACAAGTTTCAGCCACAGAAAAGTGAGTTGAAGCATCAGGTAAACATGTTAATCCTCTTTGAAATTGAAAAATACTAATTATTTTCATATTTTTACAAATATCCCAATAACCACTGCAGATTCAAAATTCTAACCAGTTCCATTGCATTTCTAAGCCAAATTTACAGTAGAAAAAGTATTTTGTATGACCTAAATCACTCGAAACAGAGCGATCAAATTGTAGACGATTATTCACACTCAACTAGATTAGTCTCATTTTTAATCAAATTAAAACTGGAATTCTGATTCATGGATTTGAGCTAGACCCCTGTACTTGGTCTCATATGAAAAATAATCAAATGAAAAACTTTTTGCGCTATAAAAATTATTTTGTACCCTGGAAAAAAATCAAGAAAAATCTGTTTGAAATTTTAAAAAAATTGAAAAATCACTCTTTTTCAATTTTGACCGCTAAAAAATACTGCTCAGTAATTGACTTCGGCATGTGTTATACCTTACATCAATGTGAAATTTTATTTTCTTCTCAACGATATATTGGCGATTTAATGACGGTATGTAGGCCTACTTGAAGAATATCGAAAAATCTATACATCTCGAAAACGAAGGTCGATAAGAAAAAACTTTACTGGACATTTTTTGTTGCAAACTGCATGTAGAATATGGTTGCCGGCTGTTACACTTCTCGTGAGACACTCTGTATTATGAAGTGCGAATTACTGCCTTGGAATACTAGACATGGTATTCTCTATTTCGAGTGTTAGGCTTCAAGTCGAAAGTTACGTCAAATAGAGTAACTTACCTATAATAAACTGTTGCTGTAAGTTGCTGAAATAAACTATTATTGAGATATTTTAATTATTTCAGTCAATGAAGTCAACGATTTTACTAGTAAATTGGTCCTCACGTTTTGTTGTTAGTAGTGGGGGGGGGGGGGTGGTTGGTTGGGGTTTTTGAGGAATTATAGTACAGGACTATTAATGAATTTTGGGGGGGATTTTGCGCCATCAGCCTTGGGGGGGGATGGGCACCCCTGTATGTCATAGCCTACTATTGGATTCAATCAACGAATTCACAGTTTCAAGAAGAAGAAGAAGAAGAAGAAAAAGAAGAAGAAAAAAATGAGATGGAGTTGATTATAGTGACACAATTAAAAAAAAAGTTTAAATTTCATAAGAACACGTCAGTCATGCCTTGCTGAAATCGTAAAGCCTTGAATGACAGTAGGCTCAATTGGAAACCCTATAAATCTTTCAAAATTTAATCTTCGATGCTCCTAGTTTTTCCATCGAAAAGTTCAAGCCAGATTGCTTTTCGTTGTAAATCAAAATCTAATTAAATAGCAGATTGGAGCTTCGGAGATTTCAGTGATACTGAAATCTATTTGTGAATTTTATCATGATTGATTTTCACAAAAAAACTTTACATGATAGCATATAATATCAAATTCTCAGGAGATAGCCTCTCTTATATGATATTATTATATAGTCTCTATAGTCTCTCTTATTGAACATGTAAAAAAAATTCAAATTATCTCTCCAAAGGTCAAATCTGACAGCAAAAATAGATCGCTTTAGAAAAAAATATTCATTTACATAAAAATGTAGCAGATAATATGATCATGAGAATGTAATTTGAAAAACGTTTTTTTTATCAATTAAAATTAAAAACAGTATTATTAAAATACACCGTAGCAGAACAGAGATAATGAATCAACTGTTACAAGGCTAGATGGAGGATGCACTCTTTGTGCAAGGATGCTTAAATTTGTTAACTTTTCTCATTTTTCATTACTGCAGTAATTGTGTGTCAAGGTCAGAAGTGGAGAGAAATCTACATTGAATACTGAAAAAGTACAACTTACACACTAAATCTAAATAAACATTAGTTTTGACCCAGTTTCCAAGCTGTTCATTATTGCGGTTGTTCCATCTATTTGTAAGACTTTTAATTCTTTTGATCGGGTATTTTATAGCTGAGCAATTAGTCGAGAGGTTCTCTTATCGATTCGCATTTGGAAATTTTGTCGCAGTTGTGGATAAATAGACTAAATGAAGATCACTTACATTAATAGAGATTTATTCTGCTATCAACTTACTGACTACTAAGACTGGATTAATTGTTAGAAAAATAATAACAACTAACGGCCAATTGTAGGAAAATCCATTATAAAACATTTCTGTAGAGTGGGAAAGATGTAATTGCAATAACATTATTTTCATTTATTCGTTTTAGTGTTAGGCTATTATCTATTCTGTTTAATTTTTGAACCCCGCGATGATCTGCCCTCAAAAATTGAATCTGAATCACGCAGTAAGTCATGTGCGCCATAGTCGATAATGACATATATATTTTTTTCGGAATTTGAATTCAATTTGGTTTTTGGGTAAACAAATAACAATATAACATACTTGTATTATTTCTTCCTCACGAATTATTAAAGAAGAAGAAATCTAGCTACAGCTATCATGATAAAATTCAACACAAATTTGTAGACGTTCTACTCCAAGCAACCCTCGAGATATTTTTTGTGTGTGGGAAGTTCGAATCCAGACATTATAAGAACAGGCATATTAGTATTTGAATAGTAACACAATTTTGATAGTCGAAAGTTTTAGCTCAAGTCCAAATTTTTCTCTCAGCCAAAGGTTTACCACTCCAAGAAATGCTAATCCGGAATTAACAGTGAACTCAATCAAAATTCAGGATTTTGTAAAGTGAAAAGTGTTTTTTATAGTTAAAATTGTAATGTAAACATTCAGCAACCATCATCATTCATTCACTATGTAGCCTAAACATCATCATCCACTTATCACCTTTGCTTAAAATACTTTATATAAGTCGCAATTGTAACAACAAATAATAAACAAATAATAATAAGTGATTGACATTCATGAAATTTGAGTATTAATAATTCTAATGCTTCATTGATGTCCAATCTATATCAGTTTAATGGAAAGGAGCTAAGTAAATTAAATCTTCCTTACTTAACGACCTCTGCTTTCCCTAATACTTGTATTCAACAACTCCTAACTGTTACAAGCAGTTTCGAGCATAAAGTCATTAGCAAGATTATCAGATAACAAGACAGGGATACTTTGAAGAGAGCTATCCCTAAACTTTACGCCTAATTCCACCGTGTACCCTATTTAGTCTAAGTTATGGCCTGAACAAGAGCAATACCAGGCTACAAGAAGTGCATCTCAAGTTGAATATCTAGCTGTGTAAGTTAAACAGAAGCACTTGTCTCAAGATATGAAGAGTGTAATAATTTGGATTCAATATTTAGTAATAATCGGAAGGCCTACCAAAGAATTATGTTCTGTCAACGTAGACTTGAGTGGGAATTCTACTCTATTTTCTTTAACATTCTGATTGGTTCTATTTTGTTATAAAATTTTTCCAGTTCATTCAAAAATCCCAAAGTTTTTGAACATTTTCATTTAGTGTTTCTGATCAGATCTTCATTGTTAACAGTGAACTCAATCAAAATTCAGGATTTTGTAAAGTGAAAAGTGTTTTTTAAAGTTAAAATTCTAATGTAAACATTCAGCAACCATCATCATTCATTCACTATGTAGCCTAAACATTATCATCCACTTATCACCTCTGCTTAAAATACTTTATATAAGTCGCAATTGAAACAACAAATAATAATAAAAATTGTTTTCTAAACTCCAGACTCTGAGTGATTAGTCTGTTGTTATTGGTTACCCCTGTATTATTTCCCAATAACGTAATTTTAAATTGATAAATTGACGATTTATTCAACAATAAAAATGAACTTTCATAATAATTATGAATAACATGTCATAAATGATGGACTTTGGCTCACTCGAAATAAGAATCAAACTGAAGATTTCTATCCAACTTGGCTATTAGAAATCAACTGGCTCGAGCCCAAGAAACAGCTGAAGTGCTGTACAGTAAAAGATACAGGCACTTCACCTGTTTCGTGGACACAAGCCGCCAGTGCATAATTTTAAATTACTCATCTTGGAACAACTATCCTAGTATTCTCCAAGGCTCGCCTCCTAATAAACACATTTTTCTCCTAATTTATTCCTTCAATTGTCGAACGTAATCTGACTCACAGCATTCATTTAATGAATCAATTGTATTTGATGACACATTGTCGTATTTTTCAATAATGAGAAAAAATTAGATGTTGTCAATACAACTGATTTTTATCACTATTTTCAACAGTACCATGATTTCGGGGCTATACCTGCCCCATCCCCAGCTAGACTAAAAAACTCGAAACAGTATAATAACTGCACAGCAAGTATAGAGTATACTCTATAATATTCAGAAAAGCAGTTTCAAGAAGAATGGATAACCTCACAACTGTAACTTATTCTATTCATGATTCATACCATGTATGTATCCTAGTGAATGTGACTATATTATGTAGTGGAGTGAATATGAAACTGGCAACCAGCTGTTAGGTTCAAGCCCTTCATGGGCTGTTGAGCCATTGACAAACATGTTTTCTAGTATATGTGATCTGGCTACTGATTCCTAGAGAGAGTGGAATTGTGAGTGAAATTATGTGGTTACTGATTCCTAGAGAAATTGTGATTTATAGATTAAATTTTGAACTAATTTCTAGTCAAACATAGCCTTATTTTTCATTTTCGCTTACTATGTAATGGATAGGATCGGAGAATATTGGCGTTAGTCTATTCGATTCCATTCCGCAAGAGCGTATGTAGAATAGATTCTCCTGGAACCTAGTAACTTACAAATGATTTCCTGCATTTGCCTCTCAAGTTAGCATACAAGGAAGTCGATTCACGATGTGTCCTGAGGAGAGCTTTACATGTCCATTCATCATGATGATAGCGTGGTGAAGGAGAAGGAGGGAACTAAGGTAGGAATTCAATTTGCACTTGAACAGTGTTGTCGGCTCAAGTGGCCACGTTTATATGCAAGTTCTGGTATAGTTCGCGCAAGCTGAGAGGACACCCCGTTAAAATACACTTCACATTGTAATGGCGTGTCTTCTCAGCTTGCGTGAACTAAAGCAGAATCCCACTTAAACATGACAATAAGTATTAGTGCTTACTCCTAGAAAGCACCTACTCCATCAATGTATTACTGGTTGATTTTCCTACGGAATCAATAAATTACAGCATGCTTTTTTAAAATTCAAATAAATTATTTTTCCAAAATAATTATGACGAATTTTTATGATACATACAAAATAAAAAAACCCCCTACAAGAATTGAAAAATAAATGAAAATCAAACACCCTTAAAAACTTTAAAATTATGAAAACACAGAAATGTTTCGGCACATTTTATTAATTTTTATAGAAATTATTTTTCCACTAACCTTCGGGTCCATCAGTTTCTTGGGGGTAGAAAGATTTCACCCTTTGCCGTCGGTTCGCCTCGGATTCTCCGGTAGAGCATTCGGTTAAATACGTCGCACTTGACACTTTTTAAATTTTTACAAAAAATTCAAAACCTATAATTACTATCACTTTTCACCGCTTCTCAATGCCCGCCCGAAAGTGAGTGAGTTACAACCCTTTTCAGGAAGTACATTACTTCTTCTCAGAACTTCTAGAAGTTTCTAGGAAGGGGTGGGGGATGTAATTTTTAAGAGAGTTAATTTAAATTTAAAAGAGGAATAATAAGAAAACTGATTGTTTGCCAAGAGAATTATTTAGAAAATACTATTTGAGAGAGGATTACAATGATATCTTATAATATAATATCTAATTATATTCTTGGCGTGCCAGTTACAGCTGATCAATTTGCCAGTCTTAACAATTATAGGCTATCTTGAATTTTAAAGTTTTTTAAAAGGGTGTTTGATTTTCATTTATTTTTCAATTATTTTAAACAGCCCTAAGTTTTAAAGTTCAGTTCTCCCTACAAGAGCATACTGTATAATATGCATTACGTGCATACGTATATACAGCCTACATCTGTGTGTAGGGAGGAGGATTCATAATTGAATTTGGAGCATCATTTTTAAGAGGATTTCAACCTTTGCAGAGCTGCGTGATAACCTAATCAAACATAATGAATTTAATATTTCCCTTCCAGAAACATAATGAATAATAATATTTTGAAATGAGTAATAACATTCCAAATTAGAAATTTCAGTGTTATTCCTGGATTGAAAATTATGTGTTCACTGTGCTATTATATCATAACCTCATTTTAGAGAATATTGACTTCATGATAAAATTTTTGGGAGTGGAATAGCACAGACTACGCCTATTTTTTCCTCCCAATCCAAGTAGTTGTATCGTTGTATGAATAAAGAATAAGTTGACCACACTATACAGCAGTTCGTAACCAACTTTCGAACAAAAAAGAATAATCAAAGTATTTAACAAATCATAATTCGAGCCAAGCAATATTTTAAATACACTAGCACTCTGTGACGCTTTCAAACCAAGTAAAAATGAGTATAAAAGCATTAAAATTATTATTTCTATGGACTTATACATTCTATCTAAGTTCATGTTTCATTATCAATTTTAAAATTCAAATCCACACCAATTTTTCAAATTTCTGAACCCAAAATTATTAGCTTAAAACGTTGAAAGAATAGAATTCAATTCTTTCTCCGCATTATGACGACAAAATATGAACTATTTTTCTGTGGTAGAAGCTGGTTGTCATGCGTAATAAAGTAAGCTTTCTGCGTGTAAGGGAGGGGATGGGGGAGTAGACATCTACTGAAGCTGAGCTGGGCTACAGCCAAACTGCTGTGTAAAGCTGTTTGAACATATTTAATGACCGCCTTTATTGCTAGCATCGGTTCACTCACTTCCTTCTAATCGAAAGAACTGCCTCCAGAAAAGTTTATGGCCTCGAAAACATTTTCGCAACTTTCGTTTCGTGAGCGCAATATTTCCATGACGCTCCCCGGCGTCATCATAAATTGATTACCTCTCTTGATCAAGCGTAACATGATTGGATTTTAATCCTTCATGTGTGCCTGTCAAGTTTGATAACAATAATTATGTCCGGCTCAGGTTTGTAACAGATGATGGACAGTGCTGGTTCACTTCGAAGCACAGAGCAAAATTTCAAAATCTGAATTTTTCCAGACTCTTTTCATCTAACTCCCGTTTTTACCAACTCCAATCTCAACATACTCCATATGACTCCAATTATATCATCCCAACAGATTATGAAGCATGAAAGTTGAACTAAAAGTTGAATCTCCAAGAGTTGTTCTCTTGATTTGAAATTATTTTCTTAATAATTAATAATAGTATGAATTCTCGATACTCTACGAGGTCAAATTTTTGTTGAGATATCTCTAGTATTTTGAAATCTCCAGGATCTTGAAATCTATTTATTACTTTTATAGATATAGGGTCATAGGATCTTTCACAGCTATGGTCACTTCTTGAACGATCTGTCACACTTTGCTTACTTTGTGAACGATGATTATGAAATCATAGGATTTGATTTTGTGATACGGTCCAAAAGGATCTCAAACATAATAATATTTTGCTTCCTTCATCCATTGAGAAGTGATGAATATACTGGAAAGTGTTTTGAGAGGATGGCTTCTAGTAAGCCTCTTCTACCATACTTTTCAGTGTAAAATGCTTTCCCTCTCCAAAAGTTTCAATATACTGTACTGTATTTAGAAAAAGTCTAATCTCTTAGGAGTGGAAGTAAAGAAGTAGAAACTAATCCTAGTCTCTTAGAATTAGCATTATTCATTTCTTATGACTGCTACACATATCCCGGACCAACCAATAGCCTGGACCAAATATACGTGGGTGGTACATCAGTAACGTGATAAGTTCAGTAATTTGCGCTAGGATTTGTACTTCTAATCACTAGAGGTGGGTTTCTATTACTACTAGTCCTGGGCACAAGATGTAATAGAAACATGTGGTTAAAACTTTAAATAATTACAATCAGAGTACTTTTTCAAAAAATATTTTCATTTCATACATGTTTCAGCGAATACACGTAGTTATATGAAGCAACGCAGATAATAATCAACTGACCAGTGTGCGCTGCTCTATACATTTCTACGTATTTGTTTCTATTGCATCTTAATAAAAACATGTGCCCACGTGACTTTTGTAGTGATGGAAACCTACCTTGAATTTATCATAATGATGGTAAATGATAATAGTCCTCTTGATTCTTAAATATTCGTCAAAATTCACAATTCCCACCTGAAACATTGGTTGCTCACTCATTCAACAAACTAATCAAAGTGATCACAAAATAAGAGAGGAACAATGAACATCACTGGTGAAGTGCTATACAGTGAAAGATACGGGCGCTTCACCTGTTTCGTGGGTACGAGCCGCCAATGATGAACATCATCAAAACCTGGCACACGTTTTCGATAGCATATTCTCAACTTAATAAGAGCCGCTGTTTGAAAATTCATCCATACCATTGTGATAATTGATTTCAGCTCTGCAATCAATGCATACTCATTGGAAGAGTATGAAATTGCTCATTACGGGCAATAATGCCGCGGCCAAGTTAATTGGCTTGTTTCAATCCCTTCGGCCTTGCTCGTCATACAATGCGATCGTTATTAAAAACAAAGCGTTTTGAAAATTCTCGTTTCAATTGCTCTGCTCTTCAAGTGAGTTTTCATGGCCCATTTAGCAAAAATTTTACGAATGGATAAAACATTCGAGATTGGAGATTTTCATCAACCAACACGCGATTTCATTCAGTATTTTATACGATCATTTTTAGAATGAGAAGAGTTGGTGATGAAGTTCAATATGGAATGAAGATGAGAAATAGACCGTACGAGGTACGATGGGTCTGTAGTTCAATAATTCACCATGAATGTACTTTATTTGAAATTTCTTATACATTTTTTCAACAATTTTAAATATTGGTGACCCTAGATGACAGACTCCGTAGGTTAACTAGTTCAATAGTTTACTCTAACCTATATTCAAGGTTTCTCATGAATATTTCCCAGCATTTCGTGAAGAATTGATATATATCCAGATGACAGAATAATAAAATGTAGGCTGAGATTAGAATTGGTGGAGAATTATATCTGGGGCTAGGCGTTAAACTGAGCTCAATTTATGTTTGCTCTTCGTTAGTTTAGATTATATTATTGAAAGTTGAAAATTCACTTGACCCTATCTCTTCATGGCGGAATTATCCATAAGCTCATTCAATAATATAACAGTTTCATGTATCACAAAATTTATTGATTAGCCAAAGTGAAATAACGCTTCACTATTTGAAATTCCTATTTTTTGTTGAAATCTCTTTCTTGAGAGAAGATTTTTTTCTTTCTGGAAAAAGATTTTAGAAGAATCTTTCTTCTAAAGAAAGATACGATATCAATCACTTATAGAACAAAATTAAAACTCATCTCTTCTCTTTCAGTTGTTAACATGTTTAGGGCATTGAGCTTGTTTGAGGCCTTGCACATTGAGCAACTCATGAGCCCTGAAATTAAACAATACCAAAGAAATGTTTTACTCTCCCATTCCTCTTTTGAGATCTAGTTTGGTACAGGGAATGCGAATGCATTATCGATACAGCGCGCTGTGACATTTGTGTGTTTGCCCTTGAGGCGCTGTGTGGCAGCAAATCCTTTCTGAAAGAGCTTTCTCACACTCTACCACCCATACTCTCTCACTTTCTTACACACACTCTCTCTCTCTCTTACACTTTCACACTTTCTCCTACTCTCTTTCTTACTCTATCCCACTCTCT
Organism: Sogatella furcifera; assembly: GCA_017141385.1. Classification (NCBI taxonomy): domain Eukaryota; kingdom Metazoa; phylum Arthropoda; class Insecta; order Hemiptera; family Delphacidae; genus Sogatella; species Sogatella furcifera. The sequence goes on along the minus strand of CM029554.1, from coordinate 26,217,350 downwards.
CTCGCTCTCTCTCACACACTTTCACACTATCAAACTCTTTCTTACTCTCTCTCACTCTATTACTCTCTCACAATCTCTCTCTCCCACTCACTCTTACTCACTCTAACTCTCTTTTCCACTCTCTCACACGCTATCTTATTCTCTTTTTCACTCTCTCACACTCACTCTTACTCTCTCTCTCCGTCTCACCGCAATGCGATATTGAGTCGGCAGACATTTCTGAAACACTTTTCCTCATGTGCCCTCAGCATAAAATGAACTCAACGCGATAACAATCTTGTCACTCTGCTATAATCAATTATTCCACTTGGATTTATTCGAATAATGTAGTTTTAAGGAGCTGCGTTAAGAAATTAATCATTAAAAAGAGTCTTCAACTTAAGAAGATGAATAACTTGTGAATCTAGGACGAAATTTTTCTTGAAATTCAAATTTTCATAAATCTAGGAGAAATTTTTCATAAGAATAATGTTGGAAATCGAGATAATATACTTCCAAGAATCTCCACTTCAAATCATCAATAAATACTTCCCATGGATCGGCTCCGTACTAAGAAAAAGATTTTTTTCAAAAAACATTTAATTCTTCTACCCTGTTCCAGGAACATGAAAGTCTTGTTTTACAGTAGCCTACTCTATTTCATTGTTAATAATACTAATTATGCTGTGAATAAATCAACTAGAGCATAGGCTATATATTGATCATATTCAAACAATTATATTATATATCAATTTTATAATGAATATTATTCAAATTATTAATAATAATCATGCTTCGAAACACTAATCAAGTAGGAGGTACTTCTGTTGAAGAACGCATGATCGATCACCCAAGATTTGAAACATTGGAAAAGGCTTTAATAAGATTGGAGTGTTTCCTTTTTGGGGCCGGAGTTATTGGAAACTCAGTGCGAAGCTCTTTAAACATCGCATGAAAAGTTCAATAATAAGAATTGGAGTGCGTAGAACTAAAGTTAGGGTTTGAGGAAGTTGAACAAGCTGTTTTAAGTGGATCACATCTTCAGATTCTCCAGCTCCAGCTTTATCCACCCACCCACATAATGCAAAATTAATTTCGATACTCTTTCTAAGATAGCTTGTATGATTCTGATCATGAAAGCTATTCCGGAAGAGTATCGGAATTGATATTGCATTGTGTGGGTGGGAAATTTCCTCATAATAAGTCACTCCACAAGTTCTCATTAGTTTCAATATTTTCATTCTTAGAGTTTAGCCTATGAGAAATGATTTGATCTTCCATTGAAACGAGAGGCTTTAAATTTGAAAAAAGAAGATATTCTATTCTATCTGAGAGATTCTGCAAATATTTAATTAAATAGCAGCAGTGTCAAATGAGGATAGAAAAATTTTCTCCAAAGAGCTGGTTGGAGATGTTATGTATATACTCTACTGCAAAATTATTACAAAATTTAATACCGTCTTTAACAACCTTGACTGAACTGAACATAGCCCATGAATAAGATTTTGAATGAAGATTTCATTTTACTGAAAATTAATAGTTTTTAATACGTTGAAAGTTTTGAGATTGTATTTACGGTTCAATTGCCTTTTTATTTGATTTCATGGAATTTTATACACAATATACTAATATTTTTGGAGATGATATGAGAATAATCAATATGAAAAAGGATTTTCCTGAATGTTTAATGTGTCATATCTTGAAGAAAGTATATTGGAGTGCTGATATCATTTCTCTCTGGTCATATTAACTCCTCTTATGTATCTTATTGTATGTATCAAATTGAGAGGTGAACACACAGCTTTAGCTTTTCAAATGACGTTGTAAATTCTTTGCATCAAAGTTTGATGTGGATCAAACAATGGTTTAATTTGAATAAGTGTGATTTACTTATAATTTATTTATTGTTTGAATGTTATGACTTTTTCAAAGAGATATCCAATTAATGTTGAGTACATTACACACAAACACACTCTGATGCATAACAGTATAACACCTTTTCCTACAGCTTTTGAAAAACAAAATAAGTAAGATGAGGATAGTTGAAATTTCCATTCAATTCTAGAGAAGACATCATAGATTATATATGATAATAAGAGGTCTATTATTATCATTATATTGAATCAATTCAATGGGTTGAAATCAATTTTACGATAAAGCAGTGGAGCTGATACTCTTTCAAATATACAAAAACATGAGAGAAACGACTCACTCCTGCTCAATGTGTGGAGTTTCATATTCCAACCACAGCGTATATACGTTTCCTCCATGAATTTGAATTGCTAATCAGTTTGAGCACGCAAAGCGCTCGAACCCTATCAACAATCATCTGAAAAAATGTTTAAAACTCGATATTTGCTGCATGGATTCTACAAAACATGCTATCACTTACTCGATAACCCCAAACAGTTAATCTCAGCTCTTACTCTCTCATTGTCATTAATTTCTCGATGTTTTTTGCAGGTCAAGCTCGATTCGAGAATTTTGAATCGTATAAAGGTTTTTGTGCATCGCAAATGTCTCGTCTCATATGCAAATTATACCGTTTTTTGACGATGCTATAAAGGGTGCTCGAATTTTCCCACTTAGTTTATTTCACAACCATTAGTTGTTTATTTCTGGATCTAGTAGGACTCGAAATAAGAGCTTGTTAGTAGGTAAAATTGTGATCTGTTCAAAAAATTCAATTAGGTTAAAAAATAGAAAATCCAAACGAAATTAGTGATTGAAGAATGTTTATTACTAATGCTCATTTCTAGATTTGAAGCTGATATTGTGATGAATGTTAATAGGCTACTAATAGTTACATGATCATATAACATTATTATTAGCATAGCCTATTGTGAAAAATGGTTTAAGTTTCAGTAGCTATTCAATCATCTTATATTCAATGTGTGTCATGTACCATCATTTGATCTTTGGTATCACTAGTAGCTCATTCATTACTTATGTAATGTTGACGTACTTATACAATGTAATATTGTTCAATGAATCTTTACATCGAATATTTGGTAAAACGGATATTATTCTCTAAATACGATAATTATTGTCTGTTACATTTCCATTTTAAAATTTCAGAATGTTTTTACGTTATTGGTGCTGGATTTCTTCTGAAAAATAACAGCCCCAAATCAGTTGATGCAGAAGGAAATTTTCTTTGAATAGCTCTTTGAAAATCGTTTACTGTCTTACTGAATATGATGTGATTGGTGTAAGACTCCAGCAAAATTGTATAGTCTAATAGATAGTAGCTGAAGTCGGCATACTTTTTAGGCGCTGGCTTCTCAATTCCTATTGTTGTGTACTGGTTTTCCAAAGTTTCATTCAGGTTTTGGCACGTGTTGCAAGCTGGTGAAGTGGTGTTTGTCGATTCACATCTCCAGTAAGATGAAAAGTCGTGTTGATATCCTCTTCTTCTCACCTGGACACAAATCATACCAATGCCATCCGCCCCTCGATCTCCCCTGTCCCCCATTTCCCCACGTGTTCCCATGCTTCCATTCTGATTTTCCATTCCAATCCGAGATGAGTCACCGAGCTCAATGAGCTGTTGTTCTCCTGGCAATCCACCAGAACCTGCCTCTCCACCAAAGCCTCCTCTTGTCCCTCTCACACCACATTCACCATCTTCATTGATGATTTGAACCTCTGCATACACCCTACCATCACAAGCAGCTATTTCGAAATCTTGTTCTTTATGTTTTTGAGTTATACCATTCTTGACATCACCGGTTTTCACACCGCTACCAAATTTGTGACTATGATACGGGGCTCCTGATTTTAGCTTTTCAGAAGCATCCATTCCATTAGCACCTTTTGCGCCATTTGCCCCATTCACTCCAGGACCTCCCATTCCACCATTCGACTCAATTCGTAGACTATGACCATTCAGAAACTGCAAACCAATTCCAAAGAAAGATCCTCCATTCCCTCCCGGTAATCCAGGTTTTCCATCAATGCCATTTGTCACATAACGATTGTCATCAGATACTTCAAGGCCTGGCTGCCCACTCAATACTATTTCCCTTTGTCCAACTACCTCCCATTTGGGTGCAGCTATAAACATGTTCACTCCCCTGAAAAAATCAATGGTATCCTCATCTAGGAATATAGTTTCAACAGCTAGAAAAGCTACTTCTTTCACAGTGATGTTATTGCAGAAAGACTGTATTATTTCTTTAGAGTTTATCTCTGCTGTACGAATTAGGAAACCTCTGACTATGAGTCGCCCATTGGCATCACAAGTAATATTACTCTGCTGCAGTAAGGTATTTGTTATACTCTCCAGTTCCAATTTCTTTTTAGTGTCATCTTGTGCATCAATGAACTGTTTCAAGTTTGAATTTCCATTGATACTCACAAATAGATTCATGAGGTCATTTGTTGATGTTGAACCCCCTTGCACAATCTTTGATGCAATTTCTGTCTTATTCTTCTGTATCTCATAGCTGGCTAATCCACTAATGAATTTGTTAAGAAACCTGTACCAATTTAGCTCATCTTCCACAGACTTCATTACTTGCCTAATAGTTTGAATCCATAATGATGGAGTGAAAACCAAATTTGTGTCAACAAATTTCAAAAACATAGCCTCATACTTTTCAAAAACATGGATTTGTTCATCTTGGTAGTTGATCTGTGATGATATTTTCTGGACAGAAATGAAATCATTAACCTTTTGAAAAAACTCATTGTAGTTGTTTGTTCCATCAAGGTTCTCCAATAATTGCTTTAGAGCATCATGAAATGATTTAAAATCTATCAAAGCTTGATGAAAACTGGCGTAAATCTTTGTTTTGTGTGTCACATACTCTCCAAGCCTAAATGAAAATTCATTGATTTTATTCTTGTATTTGTCACTGATAAATTTCAACAGGCATTCCAGGTACAGTTTCGCTGTGTCTGATAATGTGAAATCAAAATAACTCTTTTCTACCTCAATAGAGTCCAAGCTTATAATAGTTTTGATTAAGGACTCCTTGTTCTTCTCAAGTAATGACATATTTGTAAGTAGTCCAGACCTATATGGTCGCCGAAAAATATTGATTTTCGTTGCTTTCCCATTCTCGTCTCTGGTCTGAAGGCTTTGGAGTAGTTTGATCACTTTCTGATAGAAGTCTCGATCACTTCTTCCAATATTTTCACTGAGTTTTCCTGCTATGGATGTCTCTGTATGATTCAAGTAATCCATGATGCTTTCAATGTGCATTTCTTCTGTTACAATTCCAGAAACAACATTAATATCATCTGTAGTGATGTAAGTCAGAGGTACCTTGGTTGCAATGAGAACAATGTGATCCTTAAATCTGTCGATGTCCACTAAGAAATCGTTCAAATGTCGAAGAGTTTTAATGAAACTATCTTTTGATACTCCATACTGCAATGATCCATGTTTTTCAAGGAGTAGAATTTTCACTTTCTTGAAGTTGCTGGTGACTGACTTCATGACATCCATTGAAACAATCTCATGTGCTGAACTTCTTGAGTCGTGAAATCCTGGTGAATCGCAGAAACTGATGGATGAGTTGTAATTGACCAATTCAGGATAAAGAGTGAAAGATTCAGTGGCTGATGTCCCAATTTTCTCCCCATCCTCAATAATATACTCGCCTGTGTCTTGTCTGATTTTTTTCGATTGCAGTTTTGGATTATCTGTCAAAAACTGGGTCAGACTTGTTTTTCCGCTACCAGCCTTACCCAAAATTAGTACGGTTTCATCAGCTAACAGGTTCTTCTGAGTTAGTGTCACCTTCTCACCATCACTCAGCAATCTTGTTGTTAGTGCAATTTGATTTTGGATGTAGTCGGAATCATCTTGACAGCTCCTGTGGAGTTCGGGAGAACCCTCTTCCTGATGATAGATATACAAAAATCAATTAAAAATACACAATAATGGAAATTGAATTACTACTTCACTGAAAAATCATCCATGATTGATTGCTGAAGGCTTGACTTTTGTGGTTGAACACATTATTGTAATGTTTGAAAAGGTCTACTTTCTTGAAGTTTACTTTGGATAAATTGTTCAACCACATTATATTATTGAAAATTATGTCCAGTAATTACCAGAGAATAACCTTTGATAGTGTTATCGTCATCATGAATAGTCAAAGCAAGAGAAAAAATAATAACCCCTACAAAAATTTATGAATTGCAGTAGCCTAGTTGTATTAATGTAGTTATCATATAATCCTTTTGATTATTTTATATAAAAAAATTCTATTGTTGGAGAGTACTTAACAGTCAACAACTTCCATGGAAATTCAAATTTCGAGTCATTATTCAAACTGTAATATGACATTTCAAATCGAATGGAAGTGTCATTATAAACACAATCAAATCCATTTATGAAACTATATTCATTATTGAAATTTAAACTTCCAAAATCAGTACTTTTAAGAGCCAAAACAATGGAAAATCAGATAACGGAGTTTGAAAATCTGAAAAGACTCAATTAATGATGATGAATATTTTTCTTGTGATGTTTGGATTTCAACCATATTCAATTTAGAACAAAAAAATTCCAATTTATGACAAATATTCATATTATTCTGATTTCAGTAATATAACATTAATATTATGAAAATAGTAAGAGAGCCTGATACGTAATTCTTGAGAAATGTTTACTAGGAGTATTAACCAAGTACATATTCAATAAGTATTTACTTAACCAGTCAAGTCATGATATTTGTTAAATTAAATAATCTATTAATTTTCTACTACAGCATTGAACAACAAATAACAGGTTTCCACGACTAATTGGTCGAGTGAATACGCTTATATTGTATTCATAATTAAGCTGTTATAGTAATGGTTGAACTAGTAGAATAATTATAGAGCGAACTGAAGAACTTTAATTTTTAGAAATCTCTCCCTTATTCAATGATGAACGCTCAATGAATGAACTTATTCTAATGATTCAAAATAATTCAAATAAAAAGATGATTGAATATTGTACTTCCGTGACTATATTTCTTAGACCTTTTGTCTGATTGGTAGGAATATAGAGATATATATTGGTAGGTATGAATTTGATATAACACTACTGGTTCACAGTGATATTTTATGTGCGATGGTAGTTTTGGTTTCAGAAGCCTGGAGTCAAAATTGGAGTATTGGTAAGTATACTTATTTATCAAATTGACAAATAGTGCTCAAATTCATAAATTACTTACATTATTTGTGTGTGATGTTTCATGCTTCTTCAACTCCGATGGCAGTTGTTCTAAAGTGTTGTTTTCTGTTGTAGGATGCGCTGCTGATCTGTAAAATTTCAACTTTCGTCAAATTCATACATATTTAACATAAATAATGAGTTGAAAATAAAATAGTTATTGTATTTGAAAATACATACATAATTTAAAAATACATAGAAAATGAAATTAAATGATCTCATCCATGAGATTGATGTTATTTGTTAATTGGGGTTTCTATTCAAGTCAGACAATATTTTGATATAGTATTATTATTCCTCTTCAGCTGAAATTTGGAATGAAACGTCTTGATGCGTGTTTAATTCGAGATAGTTCTCTACATTTACAAGTTTTTGGTCAAATTATTGAAAAAATTTCAAATTGAGAACGCTAAATTATTGTAGGCTACGGTTATTCAACTATTTCAATAACGCAGTTGTAGATGAAAAGTATCAGGAAAAGACAATTATTATCAATGAGAATATTACATGTTAGGAGAAGTAAGTTCCATTCTCTTCAGAAGATGATCACTCATTTTTGGATTAATAAATCGATTTGACATGAATAATAATGGATAAAAACAAATTAATAAAATTATAGATAATGATGAATAAATGTCCAAAACCGAAGTTCACAAAGTATTCTCCATTTTCATTCCTTCTTAACATATCTTTACATGATCTATCACCGCAAGACCAACAACCAAATAAGTTATAGTAATATAAATTTGTTAGCATCATTCATAAAAATAAAGAACAATAAAGTGTATTACATACAGAGTGTCTTCTCCTCTATTCCATAATTATCAGAGTTGATTGAAACTATATGTATTGTTTCTATAAAATAAAAATTATAAAGAACATTATTCAATTATTGCAATTATTTTTCTCATAAAAAGATTAGTCGGTAGGCTCGCTTCGCTCGCCTTCTCCACCTAGCGAGGGGGCTCCGCCCCCTGGACCCCCGACAGTAGGCCTTTAGGCAGTGTCAGTGAGTCAAACAGGCTCGCTTCGCTCGCCTGCAAAACCTCCGTTCAGAAGGGATTCGAAATTTATTGAGCACAGCATTTCTACACCTAATCTGGACCTGTTTACCTAATTTCAACATCTTCTGCCAATTTGTTCTAGCAAAATCTAAGAATAACTCCGAAAATTCCAAAAAATAATGAATTAGGACCATTTCGCTTCTATATAGCCTATAGAGATATCAAGGAGAATGAATGAATGAATTTTGATTGCGATGCAGTATACTTTACAGTATAATTCAGATATAGATAGCAGTATTAATAGCAGAGCGATCATAACAATGCAAATTGCATACACTGTTGATACCTTGCTGATAGAAGTCAGAAATCCATAAATAAGTATTGAGAGGTCGAATTCAGTCTTGTATTTGAGAGGTAATGGTACCGCACATCATCAAATATCTTATCACAATTGAAGTAGATCTCTATTCAAGACTTCTTATCATAATTGAAGTAAATCTTTATTCAAGACTATGACATGCAAGATGATAGCCTGGAATTAAATATTTCATAATCTCTTGAACTAATTATTACTGTTTCAAATGTGAGCGTAGAATATTTTTTTTTTGTATCATTTAATTATTTATGATATTTGCTTCACAAATATATTTACAAAAAAGTGTTTTTGCTAGTTATCTATCGATCTTATTGTCAAATACCATCTATCTACATTGCTGTCCAAAATCGAAATATAGACTGGTTGTTGATTGTAGAGACAACTCTTGAAAAATAATATTCCTACTTATTTAATCATTCCTTCTCAGTTTTAGTTGTGTAGACTGACTCATTCTCGGACAATAGATTTTACCACGATTCGAAGCAATGTATGAGATTTTAATTATATCATTCGATCATGAAATTATGTAGATTGATCCCTCGATTCTACTATATTCTACAATCCATCACTTGCGGCAAGTACCCACGAAACAGGTGAAGTGCCCGTATCTTTTACTGTACAGCACTTCACCTGTTTCGTGGGCATGAGACACCAGTGCAATCCACTATTATTTGAAATTCAGTAATGAATAAATGAATGTTAACTGATGCATTAAATGATGCATCTTATTAAATTTATTTGAATTTACAAGATATGAAATCAAATTTCTATCAGTATTCATAGATTATTTCCAATGTAAGATTCTGAAAATAATTATGTTTATTCTACCTGTTTCAATTAAAAGTTTTAAAGAGTATATATTTTATAAAATGTGAAGTAATAACTAACTGATCTTACCGTTTGCTCCCAATGAAAAGTAGAATGAAAATCACTTGTACTCGTAAGATGATCATTCTCTACACAGAGTTGTCACCACAATTATAATGATTGACCATTGAATGACAGCTCCACATGCCTTCAGCTCTGCAGTGGAACTCGAACACAAACATTTTATGGCATTGATAAGTTCCTATCTAGAACTGTTTGTTTCTATAAGCCAATAGGTCAATAATTCATATCTTTTCTAATGTACTATTGAAATCATTAAAGTAATTTATTCTGGTTGAATTACAAAGTAACTGGGACAAGTGCACACTTTGAAGACTCAATTCTATATGCATTGGACCGATTACAAAAAATTCCATTAAGAATTTTGAGGAAATCCTTTCGAAGTTTTCTTCTTAATAGGTTGTTAACGCTATTGAAAAGTTATCAGTGCTCTAAAAAGTTACAATGGAAACCAATCATTGTGACGCAGACAATTCATTGAAATTTCTATTTGAACAAGCAAATGGTCGATGAAGTTATTGTATACAATACAAAGTGGCAAGATTAATTTATATATTATGAAAAGAGTTTGTTCAATAAAATAGATTGATCATTGAGTTCTTTATCTCAATATTACTGTTATTATGAGTTGTCTCTTCTCTGTTTTTACCTCTCAGTTGATAGACAATAGTTATTTCTGTAGGAGTGTTCAAAATCAATGAGAAAAGAAAACGTATTCTTATCGTTGTCACTTGACATCTTTCAAGTTCTTATCAGAAAATCAGTGACATAGCCTGAATATATTTTTCTATACAATTTCATTACCATGACAGATCGCATTTCTCTATACTATAGCCTCCTTTGGCGAAAATTCCTGTTTATTTTATTGAGTGGAGAAAATATCTCGTTCTTTATTTCTTGCATTGATCTATTTGTTATACTGATAACAAATTCAAAGACGCTTATCATTTTGAAGAGAAATCTACAATTGCTGCTTTTCAACGATTGAAAGTACTGTATTGGGTCAATATTCCAATATTGCTTCCCAATATTATTCAGTCATGAAAATATTTGGGAGAAAAATCCCAGAAATAATTGTGTAGGAAATAGATTATTGCGAAATTCACAATCAAAAACATTTCTCAAAAAGTATTCATATTCATATTCATATTCATATATCAGGGACGATAGGACTGCAACATTGAAATGCCTGATTATTTGAAATCAATGCGAAGCAAATAATTGAGAATAATTTTTATTATAAAGAATCATGGTGAAGATAGAAAATATACATGAGTAATATTCATAATTATTCACTTTGCTGTTGAGGGCTACTCTTGATATACAAAAAAATGCTTTGAGTTTGAATTTCTATTATGCGTAGCCTCATAGAGTATATCATATTTTCCATATAGATTTTGAAGCCCTCATAGATATCGAAATCATGCGTCCTGTGACTTGTGATATTCAATCTTCAAGTTTCAATTGAGAATAAATTTTATTCTGGCGGCTCGTGGCCACGAAACAGGTGAAGTGCTGGACAGTTCGAGCACTTCGGGAGCTATACGGGCACTTCCCCTGTTTCGTGGGTACGAGCAGCCAGTGGAATGAAAGGATCAATAAAAAATCCTTGAACATATAAATATGAGCATTCACATATTATAAGAATCTCATGCCTCATGGACATGATATTAGATTTCATATTGGGACTCACTCCAACATTCTGTGATTCACTTTATGACGGGAAGAAGTGGAGAATGAAAGTTCTGCAATGAGGAAAGTGCATCTCAGAAGACGATAGTAATAGGATATCGAATAATATAAATGACAATCCAGTCTAGTTCCACCTTCACATTGGAATTTCTCGATCACTGTGATCGAATTCGATACTCATCCAGAACTCACTAATATTAAAAATCTTTGTCAAGTTGAGTCGAAGGTTGAGAATATTGTAGAGCCATTCAATACTGTATTTAGCGCTAGGTGAGATGACACGTCAATACAATGTGGAGTGTATGACAACGGCGTGTCTTCTCAGCTTGCTCAAACTAACACTATACAGAGTGTTCCAGGAGGAATGTGAAATACTTCTAAGGCTGACTCCTTACACCAAGTAGACAAAAACGTTTCATGGGACCAACCCGAAAAACACTTTGTTACCGAGATAACAATGGTGGAAAATTGAGATTTTTCAAAATATATTAATTTTTCTAATTTTTTAGAGGCTTTAGTGAGGTTCTAAAATGAACAATTCATATGTAAAATTAGCTGAGAAATTCAATGAAACCAGTTCCAAGTTTGTAACTTTAACGGCTATCGAGATAATTGTAAAAATATGCTAGGAAACGCCATTTTTTCAACAATAAGGCTTATAACTGGATAAGGAATCTTAAAATTGTATTTTTTATTAATGGAAGTTGAAGAGAGTCGGATTCTAAAGAAAAAGTTTGATGGCGGCGATTCTGTAAATCTTATTCAAGTCTCAGAAATAGCGATCAAAAATCGCAAAATCGCTACTAAACACAAATTCCTCACTTGTCCTATGTTTTGTCAATTTACAAACTGGTTTCATTAAATTCCTTAGCTCATTTTACATAGGAATTGATTATTTTGGAACCTCACTGAAGCCTCTAAAAAATTAGAAAAATAACATATTTTGAAAAATCTCAATTTTCTGCCATTGTTATCTCGGTAACAAAGCGTTTTTGGGGGTTGGTCCCATAGAACTTTTTTGTCTACTTGGTGTAAGGAATCAGCTTGAGAAGTAATGCACATTCCTCCTGATACACCCTGTATTTAGTCAATCTGGGAGAGGCGGATAGTTGTGCGGAAATTGAATCATTTGTGTTTTTTACCTCAGAGAAAGTACTCTCATATGAACATATTTTTGAAAAAACTATTCTTTATTATAATGATCGGATTGAAATCAAAGTGAATTTTTATTGAGAGGAGTTACAAGAATGTCTTCACAGATGAGTTCTGTTGTAGTGTAAGAGGAAAGATTTTCAGAAGTTTTTGTTTGTTGAAAAAAATGATATTCTTGAGATAATATGTGAGTTAAAATGAAACAGAGGGATGAGTGATTTTTCTTGTAATGAATAAGAAACGATAATAGACTGCCTTATAATTGACACCGAAATTCTAGGCGGGTTCGTCCTCTCCTTTTGTGCTCCAACAGGTAATTGTAGTTGACGACGTTTTAGGAATAATATAAAAAATATTCTTATGGCTTTTATTAGTGGAGAGACCCTTTGAGGGCAGTTCCACCTGTACTTGGTCAAATACTGGTCACCCATCCAAGAGCATTCCACAGTGTTCGCAACTTAACATCACGTTCACCGATCATTGATCACCTAGAGACCAATAACCAGTACAATACAGTACTTTTTTGGAATAAAAAAGACGATAGATGTTTTTCAAAATCTGTTAGTGGTTTTCATCAGCTAGGAAACCACCAAACGTTTTGGTGGCACCTGAACTTTAAACTGAGAAGAAAAATATTTATTAGTTTTCAATCCAAGAGCCATAGTTGAGTTTAGTTACTTTGGTAGTGCAATTCATCAACTCTTGCTGAAATAAGATACACTGATCATGTACTGCAAGCTATAAGCAATACGCAAGAGTAAGAAGAAGATTGTAGGCATGTAGATACACAAGAAATATAAACCTCTAAAAAGAGTAGGGATAGAAAATCGTTGTCTCACTCTTTTCAACTTTGGCCTGATCAGGGATAGAAAAATACCAACCTATATGGTTGTCTGTCCAAGCAAAGAAGACATTCTGGCAAGATGGGGAAATTACTTCAGCTCGGTCAATATTGGTCCTGGACTTATACATTCGGTCTCAAATTGTAAAACAGAATGTTTTCTACAATTAGAGATCAGATTTATAGTTCATGATTCGATATTGACGGAACTAAAGTCATTTTCCCATCTTGCCAGAATGTCTTCTTTGCTTGGACAGACTATAGTGAAAACTGTAGCCTTTGCCAGAAGCTAGATCGTCGGAAACCATTCTGACATTAGTCTGAAGGAAAATAGACTGAAACCTTTATAATTCTCTTTTGTTGTTCTTGACGTTCCAAATTGGAATTCTTTTGTGAATGTGAACATCGAACGGAGTGTATCGATTCAGGAATAGAGAAAGAATGAGGGGAAGTTAGAGATGGAAGAAAAGGAATGGAGAAAGAAGAAAGAGGAAAGAGTTCGATGAAATGGAGGAAGAAGTGGATTACAATTGATGCACTTCCATATAACTTCACTAGAGTGAGTTTCCACTCATTTGGTTTCACAATGCAAACAGTGCATTTCGAATTTCAGACAGTAACTGAATGAAGAAGCATTTATTGAAAACTTGTAGAACCTTGATGCCTTCAGCCATAAATTAATGTGGTATTCAGGTTTTTATGATGTGGTTACCCATATTTAAAAATTTATCTCTAGATTGAATTACAAATTAATCGAATTATCCAGTATGCAAAAATGGATCAGTGATCTGATTTGTTCCTTTTTTTGGAAAGTATAGGACTATTCTATGGTGAAATATTTCCATCTATTCTGCTCCATCCTAAAAAAAAAAAATTATTTCAATTTAATTATTATGTGATACTCGTATTACCTATCATCGGATAAACAGAATAAGGGATTAATAAGATAATTTTCACTGAGCTTCTACGATGATTCAACTTCCTTAAAACTAGTACAATTGGAGAGAAATACGCACTCAGTTGATACATTTAAATAATCCAATTCTCCACTCTGGATTTGCAGAAGAAAATAATTATTATTCCAAGAAGCATAAAAAATTGTCACAATGTTAATTTAATGAATGCACCCAGCTCCAAATAATCAAATTGATGTAGGTTAAATTCCGACTTGGTGTAGCACAAGCAATGCAGTGAATTCGTCGTTTGTTATACACAGTATAACAATACATACATTTTGTATGTATCAATAGTTCATCAAACACGTTGTTTTATTTGAAACGCATTGTTATTGTCAACAAATACTCAGTTTTCAGAATCGACAAAATTGATGCATGCAATAACAAATACAATAATCAAAATAATTTATTCGAAAATTCACAATGTAGAGTACAACAGGATTCCTCCCAAAACTGTTCCTTTTCTAATTCATACAGACAGTACAAAAGGGAGTTATGTTGTAAAATTTTGCTCAATAATAATTATTGATTTCCTTATCACAGAAAAGTTGAAAAATTTTGAATTCAGAAATTAGAACTAACCAATGTATCATTTATTGGAAACAAAAATATGAGGGAGCAACAGATAAAAGAATGATTTTGTTTCATCACAGCAATATTGGGCATACAAATAAAATTTGGAATACGAAAACATATATTAGAAAAACAAGAAAATTGAAATTTCGAGAAATGTATGATAATATATAATGTAGTCTATATTTGATAATATATATTAATGATAATATTATTAATATTATATACTAATATTATTAGTTATCCAGTATGATAATATAGTAATGTAGTATATACATAGTTTATGTATGATGATAGTTTAAATGTTTAATGTCGATGGTTTGAAACATGTGTTAGAGTGTATGTTTATGTAGTGATTACTGTAATTAGCAAAGTGAAAGCAATGAGTGAGAGACGGCAATAATTAACGAAGCAACCTGCTGAAAGTGAAATTGCCTGTTTAGAGCTGAAAACCCTGCCGAGAATGGATTGCTCTGCGGCATACGCCAGACCCCGCTGACTTTAATTGTCTGAAGTATGACTCGGTCTGAACTGAACATACTTCTCTTTGAAAGCTCAACCAACAATTGTTCGAAAACACAGTACAGTAGCTCACAACAAAATCCTCACAGTATTTTAGTCTGTCCAAGCAGAGAAGACATTCTGGCAAGATGAAAAATTAATCCAACTCGGTCAATTCTGGTTCAAAATTGAAAATTTGTCAAATTGTAGGAAATATTCTGATCTACAATTTAATATCGAATTTATAATTTTTGAACCAATATTGACCGAGCTGGAGTTATTTTCATATCTTGTCAGAATGTCTCCTCTGCTTGGACATACTATACTTGGCGTTCCAACAAATGAGAAAACGAGGAAAAATACGACAAATTGAATTGAACAAGAAACATTGCGAATGAAATTGATAAAATATGTCTGGTTAATAACGGAGGTGATACTATGAAGTTAGTGAGTTCTAAAACTCAAATAATGTTCAGGGAAGTGATGTGTCTGAAATAACGGGGGTAATGCTATAAAATGAGTGTGACAGATTATTCTACATGGAAGCTTCGACAATACACAGATTAATATTATTCTGAGTAGAGGTTAAAACTTGAGACATGGTTGAATGTAATAGACGTATGTTTTGAATGAAAACTATAACAAAAAGTGTATGTATACGTATGTACGAGTGTATAGTTTACGAAGGGTATGTTATATAGAATATAGTACATGTGCTATGAATACATATATGCAATGGTTCCACTTTGTTTTGAATAGGAAGTTATTCGTATGAAAGTTGCAATAATTATGAAATAAACACGTATGGGATAAGTTAGGGAACAAGTTCAATTATTCAAATTCTGAACAATTTTCATGTTTGATGGCTTGCACATACAAATCTGGATTATCCAGTGCAAAGTATTTTGAAAACTCCTTAACTTACCATTCGCCTACACATAGGAGTGTAGTCGATCAGTTGTTCTTGAAATGAATACAATTAATCATCATATATGATTGTATTATTTTGTACTGCAAAAATATGAATATGAACATGAATATTCTTGGAAATTGCTTTATTTTTCTATTATCCGGTAAATACTATTCAATCTCCCATCACATTGATGAATTCAGGACCCTCGCGTGGTGTTTCGGCACCCACCTTGAGAATTAAAAAAAAAATGTAAAATCAAAATTTTTCAATTATTTATTATTGATTGAGTTATTGATTATTCATTTTTCGATGGCAATAATTGTCCTATTTGTTTGCCTTAAATTCATTGCACATGAGAAAGGGAATTTTAATTTATAAATTAATTTTAACCGGATATATTGAAATATTAACCGGAAAAATATTGTAAACAGCTTAAATTCACATTTCACTGTGAGTACACATATTTTGTAAAAAAAAAAAAATAAATAAATTCAGCAAGCAGATGACAGTAGCAATAGGGTGATTTGATTTGACTCCTATTGGACACGCCTCCAAGCTCCGCCTTACGCTCTGATTGGCCGATGACATCGTTTCGAAAAGTTTCAAAATTCAACTAGTAGATGGCAGCAGTTGTCGGGTGATGTTCCAGATTTGACTTGGCCACGCCTTCATGCTCCGTCTACTCGTTTTCTGATTGGTTGACAGTGTTTCGTGAGCTCTTCCTTAGAAAATGGCTCCTAGCAAGAATATGTTGAATGGTGTATCATACAGAAAACATGATCATTATTTTACTTGGAAATCCAAGATCATAAGCAACATACTCGTATCATCATGTTTCTTATTATTATTATAAATCATCATGTTCATATATTCATCATAAGGACAAATTCCAAAACATGAGACTCGATACAATACACCAATGTGGAAAACGGCTTAATATTTCTGAAAAGCTGGAACAGAATTGAGCAGGAGGCAAGGATTCTTTAAGGGACTCAGTAGGGCTTCTGGGCGATAAGATCAAATTATCCCTCGTGAAAAGAGAAATATGGTTGTGAAATTATAAACTATGACCCAGTTTTGTTCGAATTGAATCATAACCCAGCATCAAACTGTGATGAAGCATTAAGTAATAATAATTTTCTAAATAGCTTGAACCAAATTGAGACAAGAACTGCTTGAGGCCTCAGTACTCAGTAGGGCTTTCGTAGACCTACCACAATCCCAAATTAACCCATGTGATAAAGTGAGGTGCAGTGGAGTTGACCACAAATACAGACAGCACTTCTTTCACGCTCGATGGGAGCTACGTATTGGGCATGTGACCAGTCGGCCTGTTATTTAGCTCTAGTGAGTCTAAGCAAAGAAGATATTCTGGCAGGATGGGAGAATGACTTCAGCTCGGTCAATACTCGTTCAAAAATCGATTATTTGGTTTCAAATTGTGATAAACATTCTGATCCACAACTTAGACCGAATTTTTAATTTTTGAGGCATTATTGATAGAGTTTGAGTAATTTTCCCATCTTGAGTAATTGTCTTCTGTGCTTGGACAGAGTATAGCCAGTGCCGAGATGTGACCAGTATTTTGTCGTGGATAAGTTCAATTAGAGCCGAGAGACAGAGAGAGAGAGAGAGAGAGAGAGAGAGAGAGAGAGAGAGAGCGAATTGCGGAAGGAAGTAGACGGCCTGAACGGAATTCCTGGTGGTGAGAGAGAGGAAAGAGTGTGAGGCAGACAGAGGTGGAGGAGGTGGAGGTGGACGAGGAAGAGGAAGTAAAATACTAGAGAAGGGAAAGGGTTGTGGAGAAGGGAGAGAAAGAGGGAAAAAGTGTGGGGAGGGAAGGAAAGAGGATAAAAGGTGATGGTAAGTGGTAAGAAGAAGGAGGAATAGGAAAAGGATGAGGAGGAGGAGGAGGAGGATGAGGAGGAAAAAGAGAAGGAGGAGGAGGAGAAGGAAGAAGAGAAGGAGGAGGAGGAGGAGGAGGAAGAAGAGGAGAAGGAAAAAGAGGAGTAGGATGAGGAGTAGAAGAAAGAGGAGAATGAGGAGTAATAGGCAGAGAAGTAGAAGGAATAAAAAGAGAAGAAGGAGGTGGATGAGGAAGAAAACAAGGAGGATGAGAGGAATAGGAAAAAAAGAGAGGGAATAGAAAGAGAAGTAGGAGGTCGAGAAAAAAGAGCAAGGGAAAAGAATGTTGAATGAAAAGGATAGAAGAGCAGTGAGAGGTGGTGAGTGATAAGGAAAAGGTTAGATAGGAAGAGGAGGAGAAGGATGAGGATGAGGAAAGAAGGAGAAGAAGATGAGGATAGAGGAAAAGGAGGAATGGGAGGAGGGAGGAAGGAAGAGGAGGAGAAGGAAAGAGGATGAGAAGGCGGAGGAGGACAAGGAGGATGAGGAGGAGGGGTAGAAGGACGAGTAGTAGGACGAGTCGGAGGAGAAGTAGGAGGAGAAGCAGGAGGAAAAGGAGGAGTAGAAGGAGGAGGAGAAGGAGGAGGAGGAGGAGGAGGAGGAGGAGGAGGAGGAGGAGTTGGAGGAGGATGAGGAGGAAGAGGAGGAGAGGGAGGAATAGGAAGAGAAAGAAGTATAGAGTGTGGAAGGGAAAGGATAGAAGAGGTGTGTGGTAGGTGCGAAGGACGTTGAGGAAAAATTGGAAGAGTTGGTGGTGGAGGAGGATGATGAAGGTGATGAAGAGGATGAGGACGAATGGGAAAATGAGGGGGAGGAGGAGGAATAGGAAGAAGAAAAAGAGGTGGGGGAGGCTAAGGAAGAGAGAAAGAGTGTAAGAGAGAAAGGATAGAGGAGGAGTGAGAGCAGGGTGAGAAGGAGAAAGAGGAGGGAGTGGAGGAGTAATAGAGTGAGTTGGAGGAGGCGGAGGTGGTGGAGGAGGAGGAGGAGGAAGAGGAAGAGGCGGTGTGGAAGGAAGAGGAAGTGGCAGCTGTAAGCCGAATCGGAAGCGTCCACATGCTGATAGCGGCCGCAAGGGATTTTCGACTTAATCGCCGCCTCTACACAATAAAACGCTAGCACGTTATTCGCTTCTCTAATGCCGTGCTCAGAGTAGGCTACATTACAGCTAGGACCTAGGCACGCGGTACCATCGCTTTTCTATTTGAGAGATTATAAGATTTAATAGGAGACAGTAGTGGAGAAATTTATTTATTTATTCATTCATTGATTTTTTACAAAGGCGAAGTCAGGAATCTGGTCAGAATTCAGTTTGAAAAATATTGATAAATAATGCGACCATACGATGTCTCTATTTTTGGAAATTTTATCTCTGAATTCGTCCATGATTCAGCTTATACGCTGAAGTCGATCGAATTCTAATAATAAAGAAATATTCTCAAACAATACAATCTTAGACTACGTACTATTATTGTTCATTGTCTCTGATACAATAATCTCTATCCCTCCATTACAATACTGTAGTACTGGTGACCGGTTTCTCTGAATTCAATTTATGAGCCTCAAGAATCGCTTCCCGGTGGTTCGGAAACCACCTAAAGCAGTAAGTTCATTCACCTCTCATCATCATCATCCTTCCCATGCACAGGCCCAAGAGCCAAGGCATCACCCTAAAAAAAAGAGAAAAAAACCGCAAAAACTTTAACCTGTACACTAAAAATGTGAAAAATCTTGGTTTTCATGAAAACCAACGAAATGCATAGACCTATCATTAAAATCCTAATGAAATAATTTCTTGTCATGTTCTTTATCATGAAAATCTTGATAAAATGATTGTTGATGAAATTTTGGTTTCCATCGAAGGCTACGAGATCTATACTATGAAAATGTGAATAATCATGGTTCCCATCGAAGCCTACGAAATCTATACAATTAAATTATTGATAAATGATCATCAATTAAATTTATTATTTTTAGAGTTATGTGTTATTTTACTGTGATGTGTTATTATAAGCGATATGTTAACTGAAATTTGTAAATGCCTCCTCACCGGTTCACCACTCATCTCACACGCTGATTGCTCAGGAGGCAATTTAATTGCAGCTCGTTCATCTTTGAAATGCTTCTTGCACACCAATAACATATTAAATTTTCGTCTAGCGTCTAGCCAATGGCATGGCCGCAAGCTCAGCGCAAACTCATCTCACAAGTAACAAGTAGCTAGAAACTAGTAGCAGGCAGGCGAGTGTGCAAACGAAAATTTATTGCTTCTCAGCAGGTGTAATGGCAACTAGCTGCTTGGTGGATGATTAGGCGCTGCGCTGCGGTCTTACGTATTTCAGGCTATTATAGTCTGTCCAAGGAAAGAAGACATTCTGGCAAGATGGGAAATTACTTCAAATCGGACAATATTGGTTCAAAAATAATAGATTTGATCTCAAATTGTACATCAGAATGTTTCCTACAATTTCAGACCAGATTAATAATTTTTGAATCAGTATTGACCGAGCTGGAGTTATTCCCTCATCCTGTCAGAATGCCTTCTTCGCTTGAACAGACTATACCTTCTAGGCATTCAAAGGGTGCACGTCTGCAATGTACTTATGACTTATGTAAAATATGTACCGCCTCTCCCTATTACTGATGATTAGGGTTGGTGTTGGAAATACTGCAGTGATGAACTTTTATTATTTTATTCTTGCAGTGGACAAAATCGCACATTTGCTAACCACTTTTCAAATATTTTGTTGAATATTTAATTTTACTATTTGAATATATTTTAATACATTTGTGTGTCAATTTTTTGTATCAATAATAATTATGATAGTCATTAGTGTGTGTAATACTTCAATGATAAACTTGTATTTTTGAAGAAAGCTTTTAATATTATTTGTTCACATTGGAACATTTGAAGACTGCTCGTCTGCAATCCACTTATTACGGGCTCTGTCAAAAATATGTGCCACCACTTAGTATGAATAGATACTGATTGAGATTCATGTCTGCGATAATTGGTCTGTATGATATCGGAAAGGCTGATTGACATTTTAAAAGCATTAACAAAAATGAAAATGTTCACCCATAACCCAGCTTTTTCAATACTAGGTTACATCTAGGATACATCCCAGCTTGCTCATATTTGACATAAAAATACTAGTATTTTTTTGTAGAAGATTGCTTGTGGTCATTATTGATAAAAGGAAATCAGGTCAATCAGAAGGAACTGATTTCAAGATGATCAATTGCTTGACTATTTGGAATTCCTTGTATTTTATTAATAATTATTATTACTAAGAGATGTTCTCATTTTTATTTCGCTGAATTATTTATACTATGCGAATAATAATATCCCAATACAATACTGCATTATAAAATTATGAACAGTCAAAATTTTCAGTTTTACCGAACTTTGATTCCGAAGGTGCCTGACTTTTCCGTAGATCAGCAACTCCAAATTCGAAATTCAGAGTATCTTTGACTGAAAATTACTGCTTTGAAATTAAAAATAGAGCCAAATACTCCATAAAGAACCAGGCAATACTCTTTTTGGTAGCTTTCTTGAATTATTAGTTCATTGTAGTGCTGGCCTAGAGACATAATTCTCCAATTTCATTTGTGCTATTAAAATAGATTTCATACTTGAATTTGGAGGGGTACTTGAATGGGGGCCTATGTAATGTGAACATTATCGTTGAATAGTATGGTGCAATTGACAAGATGTTATTTCAGTGCCGGCCACATAAAAGTGCATAGATAGTTCGTGCAAGCTTAGAAGACACGCTGCTAGAATAGAAGCTTAGTGTAACGACGTGTCTTCTCAACTTGCGCAAAATATAGCAGTCATCGGTCGTTGTGTTATCTAACAGGCATTAAGCAGCCAGTCACAATCGAAAGCGCATTATTCCAAGCTTATCCCTCCATCGCTCAACGCTCCTTGTTCCTCCTTTGTTCCTTTCCTACGCTTCTCTTCCCCTTCCACATACTTCTCCTCCCCATTCCCCATTCCACCTTCTTCATCAACCCTTTTTCACTCCCACCATATTCCTAACCCTTTTTACCTCCCAACTTCTTCCTTACCATTTATCTCTTTCCACTGTGTTCATTTCTCTCGTCCTTCCCCATGTACCATTATTCCCTGATTCTCCATTCGCATCTGCTCCTATTGTTGTTATCTAAATGAATAAATGAATAAACCCCTTCTCACTTCACCTCATTCTATTACTTCTCTCCAGTTCTCTTTTCCTTCCATCTATTTCCTCTCCCTATTTTCCCTTCCATATTCTTTCTTACCCGTCTTGCCTTCCAACTTCCTTCCTTCATTTTTCCTTCCCCTCCATGTCTATTTATCTCGTCTTTTTCCGTCTATCATTCTTTCTAAACTCTCCACCCCCTCTATCTTTTTTGTTGTTATCCGGAATGAATAACCTCTTCTTACTATCTACTTCTTATTCTCTCTATTCCTTCTTCTCATTCCACTTCCTCTCTTCCCTATTCTCCTCTTTACCACCTATTCCCTTTTCTGTTCCACTCTCTCCTTCCCCACTCTCCGATTCTTCTTTCTTTTCCTTCCCTTTCTATCACGTTCTTACTTTTCCATTCGTCTCTCTCCTTCACTTTTCCTCAACTCTCCTCATCTTCCGTTCCAATCTCCTCTACCTAGATCTTTCCATATCCTTCATTTTGCTCCTCTTTCTTCCCTTTCTCTTCAGCATCCCTCTTTCCGTTCTCATCCCACATTTCCCTTCCCTCTCTAATACCTCCCTTTTTCTATCTCATCTCTCTCTCATCGCTCAAACCTTTTTCTCTTCCCATATTCTCTACCACTTCACTTATTTTCCCTTTCCTCTTTTACCTTCCCATATTATTCTCATATCCCATTCTCTTCCCACTATCCCCCTCCTCCAACCCTTTTTGACACAAACCCTTTACTATTGCGGTTTGTGGAACCATCATTGACAATGCTGTAACACTAAGCTCCGTCTGTTCGGATATCGTCATGCCTAATATTATCGAGCTCCATTCTTTTTTTTTCAATCATCATCCTCGTATGGTTTCTTCATGGAACATGGTCTTTGAAAAATTATTATCAAGGAGGACATACATTGAAAAAATATTTCCTCTCCATTGGCTCAAAATTTTCAAGTTTATTCAATATTTTAGAAGAAATTTTTCTAATCAATTGAATTTGTACATCCTATTGCTCTAAATTAAAGATTTGTATAATATACAGTGTTTCTCCTTGACTATAAATTCTTGAGAAAGTGCTACGAGAAAAGATAACCTAGTTTCGAACTTATTATTCATCAAAATTTGGTATATAGACGTTTTAGACGTTACTCTGTGGTTTTAGCCAATAAGTTTATTATTTTCTGTACATGAATAAATAAATTAGGGCTACTTCTCAAAGTTTTCAATGAATGTGAATCTCAGCACCTTTTTTTTAATAATTATCATGTTGAAATGAAAGTTGTTTGAAAAATGTAGTAGTTCTATTTCGAAAATTATTACTTCACTATCAAATTTCATATCGATAATAATATACTGGGAAAATAATTATATCGGTTTGAAGATGCAATGGATAGTTTATTATTACTATTTCTGGTTCAATTTCAAGAAATAGGCTACTCATTATGTAACCTATACTGTACATCTATTCTGTTGCAATATTTTCGAAAACCTCAATTTTTGTAAAGTATTTCCTTCAGATGAACTAAAAAAACACGCGAAACATAACAACGAATATCAATCTCTTAACAAAATCCTCATCCATTGCTACCATAGTATTGTTTCCTCATTCAAATCGGAAGCTTCTCACTCACACCAACTCTCTCAATAATAGAACAGACGGTGAATCCCAGCGAAGTGGATTGAACAAAGTTTAACAAATTCCTCCACATGCTATTGTCTGTACTAGCAAAGAAGACATTATAACAAGATAGGAAAATGACTTCAGCTGAGTAAATATTGTTTCAAAGATTATCAATTTTACCTTAAATTGTGAACCAGAATGTTCTCTTCAATTTGAAACCAAATTCATGATTTTTAAACCAATATTGACCTAGATGGAGTCATTTTTCCATCTTGCCAGAATGTCTTCTTCGCTTGGAAAGATTATAGTGTTGGGTGGAAGGGATATGGATGGACTGGAGTGCTTGCTTTACATGCAGTAGCTTTGTAACAATGGATGCACGGAGAGATATAGGTATCTAGGTATAGAGATATAGGTTATCTTCTTTTGTTGTTCATTCATCTATAGATATGGATATGGATATAATAGATATGGATATAGATATAGATATGGGAAGGATGGATAGGAAGACCAATACAGGAGATATATACAGGTCATTTGTATCATTGTGTATGGACCATTTGCTTGCAGATATCTATCTATATCTGTCAATCATAATATAATCAACTGCATCTCCTGTTTTGTCTAGTCCAGCAAAGAAGACATTCTGGCAAGATGGTAAAATGACTCCAACTTGATCAATACTCCTTCAAAAATAAAAAAAATTGATTTCAAAATTCAGAAAGGAATGTTTTTAGTAATCTAGAACCAAATTGATGATTTTTAAACCAACATTGATAGAGCTGGAATAATTTTCCTTGTCAGAATATCCTATTTGCTCAACCATAATGATATATACAGGAGATCAATCGGTTATATGATTGGCAGATATAGATGAATGTTCGGAGAAGCTTTATCCAGAATAATTGTAAATAGCTGTATAAGTTAGAGATTATTATTATTATTATTATCGTATGCCTTTTTTGGCGAGGAGTCCTACAAAGAAGTTCCGCCGGCAACATAACCTCAATTTCTCTTGATAGGATATTGTGGTATTTCTTGATATAATCCACTGAGATTTAATATTTGAAAGTTCTTCCGATTTGAGAGAGAGTTCAAAACACAACAACGATCACCAAAATCACTATTCACTTCTGGTAAATACAAAATTTCCAAAAAAGTAGCCTATAGAGAAATAATTTGAGATAGATATTATTGAATATACATGGAAATGGGTAGATATAGTTAGATATAGATAGACATAGATAGATAAATATAGATTCACGAAAAAGGTAACATCCGTCGATCTTCTTGTCTGCGTCACTTCAAGAAGTCCATACGCTGTCGAAAGTTTTTCGAGAATCTAAAAAGCAATGAGAAAAGTTGCCCCGACACAACTTTCGTAGGCAAAGCATTATTGCCGGGCAAGTTCTAAGGGCGTTGGAAGAAGATCGCAACGTGTTGTGTCCTGAGTGTGTCTGTGTGAAAGGCCTAATCCTGAAACACAGCTTTGTTTTCCCATACGACCCAAGGCACTCCACCGTCCAACTCTGTCTCTGAATCGATTGATGTGACTGCCTATATCGCATCACTATTGCTAAACTCCGACTTGCGGCTATTTACATCCCAAACAAGATAGAAATGTGTCTGACTGTTGCGCAACAGAGCAGAGCTCCTACAAGTTTTCCCCTCCACGCAGCCGATCATTTGAAAATGGACCGATAGTCACTTTCCTTTCACCACCCATCAATATTTCTATTCATTCACACTCAAGTATTTGTCCATAGATTGTTCAGAAATTTATTCTGAAGTATTATCAGTTTGTCCATAGAATATTCAGTAATTTACTCTGAAGTATTATCAATTTGTCCATGTATTGTTTAGTAAATTACTCTGAAGTGTTATATACATTTTTCCAAGGTATAATTTTCTCATTCATCACTCTACTGTAATAACCTACTCAAAAATCGTAACTGTGTACAAAATTTGTTTTTTCTATCATATAAAAAAGAAATAGTACGATAGTATCGTACATAACAATATCTTAAAATTGTTGTGTGGAAGAAATCGAGTTTTTGAATGAATAGATAGATTAATTTTATTGCCAATAAGAAAAAAAATCAAATTTGAATGAGATTGCATGATGAAAAACATATTCCATTATGAATCTAAATAACATTCTTATTCAGTCACTTAACTTAATGTGATTCAACGATTGAGTAGAACAAATTTTTACATTGGAACTTTAATATTGGAAACTTTCCTAATTTTCTTCAAATATACATTATTAAATACATTATTAATAAATAAATATTATTGCCTATCTATTAATATATTATTCTATTCTACTATTACTATCTATCCAGAATATCTATATATCTATTATTCTATCTGATTATCCTATCTTATTCTAATATCATTTACTAATATCAAATGCGATATTTTGCATAGTGGAGAAACTCCTCAGAGATACAAGATTTTCTGTAGGATATTATAATCCAATTTAATTGGTATCCTCCCTTGAGTAGCTCCTATTGTTTCTCAAATTTCCGCGAAAAAATGTTTATTTTCAAAAACCATTCATCAGTCTCACATGGAATAGAAAATATCATATCAGGGCTTCAATGATTGATGATAAAGACTTGGTGTAACAATTTCAGGGAATCATTTCAGGTTCCAGTGAAATTTACAAGTGGATGAATTATTGATTCCTTGAACCTCAACAAAAAGATATTCCTTGTAACAATTCCCCCATACAACTCCTAACAAACAATTCCCCCATTTAATCTGACAGTAAATCACATACAAAATCTGTATCAGTCCCAGTGAATACAAAACTTGCGCATGAAAATGAAAACCATTCAAAACCAATATGCCTAACCCACATTGAATCAATTTTAATGAAAAATCTTGAGGAGATTTCATATTTCACCTCATCCAGTTTCGAGTATATTAGGCGTTGAGTTATTATCAATGAATGGAATATAATCTTCACATGCTACTTGACATTACACTTGAATACTTGTAACATCGGTATTGGAGTTCGCTTTTCCCCTCTCTTATAAATGTTTCGCCTATACTGAAGTTATCTCTATTCGATGTATTTCCATGGAAAATGTGGAGAGGGCTTACCAAATACAGCACTGAAGCCTGGGAGAGAGCATTACACTTCAAAGGAATCCGGATGAGCCATGTTGGAGTGGTGGTAGGATTTTATGAGAGAAGAGGCTTTCCAGGCAGTTTTCTGCTTGGTGTGTTCTGCCTCACTCACATTCGTTCGCTTCATTCTTTCCAGCCAATTCAAATTGAGCGTCGCATTCCTAATCTTCCCTCTCCCTCGCTCCAACTGCAATAATGCAGGCGCGAGATTTAATTAGCCAGCCTGAAATAGGCAACATCCCTGTTGTTACTCATTAGAATCAAAAAGCTGGATGGAACAGTTGTGTAGGCCATCTCACAATCCTTCTAAGTCTGTCTCTTTCCCACACTATACTACTTCCCATTTTCTCTTTTCTCTTATTTCCTTCTTATCCTATTATTCCTTTCCTTCTTTATATTATTCCCTGTTTATTGGGTATCAGGTATTGGATACTGGGTGTCTCGGTGATGGTGATCTATCGGTGAATGTGATGTTAAGTCACGAACACTGTGGACTGCTCTTGGATGGGTGAACAGTATTTAGCCAAGTACACATTGGCGAGTTGGAACTACCCGTAAAGATCTACTCACCAATAAAAGTAATAAGAATATTTTTTTTATTATTTTCTATATAATAATTATCCTCTATCACATCTACTTCCTTCTTCTTAATAATTTTCCTACCCACACTTTTTTGTTTTTTCTCCTCATTTTATTATCAATTCCTCTTTCCCTCTCTCCCTCCAACTTCCCCTCACCAATCCATCCATCCGTTCCTCATCTATAATATATCTATATTTTTCTCGTCTTCTCTTAGCTCGCTTATCACCCCATCTTACCTTTCCACCTATTTTTTTTCTTTTTGACTCTCTTCCTCGTTCTTCCTTCATTTTTCTTTTCCCAATTGTTTTTCATCTTCTCCATTTATTTTTCTTTCCCTCCCTTCTCTTGCTTCTTTGTTTTGATTTATTCTTCTATCCTCTCATGTCTTTCATCCTTTTCTGTTCTATTTCATTTCTATGACCATTTATCTCCTACTATGCCTGTCTTCTCTACTCCTCCACTTTATTTTAATCTATTCCGACATGTTCCTTTATTGCAGTCCCTCTTCTTCTATCCTATTTTCCTTTTAATTTCGCCTGTTTTCTCTCTTATTCCATGCTATTTTCCTTGTAATTTTGCCTGTTCTTCGTTTTATGGCTCTCTTTTTCTTCCTCAATGCACTTTTCTTATTTTTTGTTAATTCCTTCTCTTCAATTTTTCTTTTTTTCTTTTCTCTTTCTCCATTTTCTTCTTTATTCTTCATCAGTCCTCTATCTTCTATCTCTATCTTCTATTCATATACTGTCTCTCCTTCATCTTCCTTCTTCCAAAGTTTCAAACTCTCTTCTTCTTAATTTCTTTTATACTCACCTCTTCTCTTCTCGCCCTTTTCTTATCACCTCCTCTATCATTCCTCTATCATATTCAGTTCCTCCTATCTCCCTCCACCGACACTCTCTCTCTCATTCGAGTTTCTCCCTTCCTCCTATTCTGTTGACTACTCTTCCCTATCTCCCTTCTCATCTCTCTTTTCATCCTCCATCACTTCTCCACTCTCTCTTTGTTAGCCTTTTCTCCCCCTTCATGTAAGTCAAGCTTTATTGTAGCAAGGATTTTGCGCCAGTTTCTTCCAAGCATTACATCCTCAGTTATTCTTATTAAGTAATAGGCAACAACCCATTCATGTCAGTAGCTTTGCTTGTTGAGAATCTTGTTAAGAAATTTTGTATGTTGTTGCAGTTTGAATATCCAATTATACATTGTAGCTATGAATGTGTTTGTTTGGTCCTTTTTTCAGGTAGGCTAATTACTGTATTAACACATAGCCTAGCCTACTCTATTTTTTAGTGGTAGTAACAAATTAACCAGCAGTAAAATATTTTTGAAAGCAGAGGAGTTACTTATGTTTTCTTTGATCGATAATGTTCGTAAAACAATACTGCTGTTCCAGTACATGATAGAATCGGAGAACCTCAAGGAGAAATGAATGTTGCTTCCTGTATAGTCCAGGATTGTTTTTTACATAGAATTTTTGTTCATAAATTGAGAAAAATTAAGTTCAGTTTTGGTACAATTTTGTAAATTGTAGTGAACTGTGAGGTCGATACATTTACCTAAATATCTGAAATAGGCATGAACACACATAATAATGAAATATGTTTTCCAACCCACATTATTGTTGAAGATGTCATTCTATAAGAGGGATTCATTAATCCAAAGTTCCATCGAATGATATCGAAATCATAGCTCATGCAATATCTTCAATATATTTCAATCAGTTCTCAGAGAAGTAACAAATTGAGATATCTTGTTCTATATAATTTTTATAGATTTTTATCATCATTCAAAGCTGTAAGTGTTGTAATATATATATAGCTATCACTGGCGGCTCGTGCCCACAAAACAGGTGAAGTGCTGTACAGTAAAAGATACGGGCACTTCACCTGTTTCGTGGGCACGAGCCGCCAGTAATAGCTATAGATATAGGCAATTGGATGCGCTTAAATACCAATATCAATCCTTCCTCCGAGTAAGTCTCGTTCTTTCTCATTTTGAATGGTAGGCCTAACCGCCTCACGGCTCCAAAACCTCTTGGTCCTAAAGAATTCCAATTTCGCGGTTGAAGTTTCGTAGCAAAGTTTGCTTGAAAAAGGTCGTTTCTTACGTTTGACAAATCTGTGTTCACCAAGTATCAATGGAACAGTCTTGGGCTTGTCCGAGCTCTCAAGTAGAGCTGGTTTAGATCACAGCCAACATAAAATTAGATTGATGCCCGGCTTTTCCAACAACACTCAAATTTGAGGGACCCTCAAGTTCACATTTAAAAACTGCACTTTAAAACTTAGGGCTATTTAAAATAGTTTAAAAATAAATGAAAATCAAACACCCTTTTAAAAAACTTTAAAATGATTAAAACACAGACTTGTTTCGGCACATCAGGCCATCATAAACATTGAAAAACATCAACATTGATGATGACCTGATGTGCCGAAACATGTCTGTGTTTCAATAATTTTAAAGTTTTTTAAAAAGGTGTTTGATTTTCATTTATTTTTCAATTAAATTTAAAACTTTACATTTTCTAAAATTAGCATAGAAAATGTTCAGCTGCTCTAACATGATTTGAGGGTCCATCAAATTTGAGTGTGCTTGGAAAAACCCGGCATAAATCTCTACTAAAGCCTAGTTGATAGCCTATCAAACTCCTATTGATTCCAATAATATAATGTGAAATATTGAAATTGTAAGCTATGTTCATAGAGTTGAATCTTATCGAAACGAGACGGAATTCCAACAATCAAGAAGGAAGTGACGAGCTTGTAATCACAATAATTATGAAGTTTCGGAAAAATCAAATTTTCAACTTGCCCTTATCATGCACAATAGTTTCACGATAATAGTACAGATTCTTGAGAAGTCTGTCAAAAAATATAATATATTATGGTATATAAATATTCATGTAATAATACATTCTTGGTTTACAGCTCTATCATAATCCAACAAAAAAATTATCAAGAGGAAACGAAGCTTGTAAACGTAAGAAATGGTTTCTCTCAATGCGGAATTCACGTTGAAACCCCTCAAATTCCAGTGATAATTTCCCCGGATAATAAAGTTTATTACATTGTTTTGCATATCATACCCAATCCCTCTTTTCGTCGGGTTAGTTATTGCCGGGAAAAATATGGCACAGAAGCAGTTTCTGACTTGCATTTCCCTGTTTATTTTCCCTAAATAGCTTGGGAAAGATACAGGTAATGCCCTTTAATGTTCCTTTTTTATGGTTTCCGAGACGTATTATCGCAGGACGGGAAACAATCCCCCGTTGCGTTTTGGGCATTAAGGCTTAGTTTGTAAGCAGGAAAGTACTTTGCCCACTTTGTCTCCCTCAATAGAGATTTTATACAGGGTTTTTGACGGTATGGTCGTTTTATTGAATTATGTGCATTTTTGGACGATAATTACCTGAAAATCGTTTATTAAACACTAAAAAGGTCTATTGTTCATAACATGGAGCCTTTATTGAGTTCACTTCATATTGTGGGTTGAGTGGAAGATGAGGCTTGTATGCCTCATCTTCGCCCACGTCGCTACTGTACAAATTACACAGAGTACAAAATAAAGTAACTCATCTATGTTGACTATCTAAAATTGGAGAAGCCTCTATAGAGTCTAGTTACTTTAGCCTACAAAGATAAAAATATTATTCATTGTTATAGCTGCCGCCAAATAATTAGGCGGTTTCGTTCGCTTCTTGTGCGCTCCAACAGTTGATTTTATTAATAAGAGTAGTCTTTTAGATAGGTCTATGCCTAGATCATGGAGGTAACCTCCTTAGCCTAGGTAATGTTTTTAAAATCAAGAGAGACAATAATTATTGATGCTATTTGGGCTACTAATGTATGATAAATCAATAGAAGAATCAGATGTTAGTATCACGTAGGCTACAAGAGACAGACAAAACCGCCAAACTTTCTAGCGTAACTTATATTGAATGATTTTAAGTCACATTATTTACATATTTATTGTTGTTCTCTTGCTTATTCGGTAGTCGTATGAGTCGGGGCCCTCGCGTGGAGTGTGCGGAGTGTGCGACCGCACAGGGCGCCACGGCCAAGGGGGCGCCGCGGCTGCTGATGCAGAACGGGAATTTTAAAAATTTCAATTTGGATATTAGAATAATATTTTTCACCTATTTGATAAAACATTTTCTACCAACAACTTGAATCCACAAGAAATTATTTCCTCTGCATAAACTCATTCATCATGACGAATTGATCAATTGAAAAACCTCGATCAATGTATGAAGAAAACCAAGAAACCACGAACCACCTTGAACTCTGTCGACCAATCACAAGCTAGTTTCCGATAAAAACTTCTTCCTAATATTTTCACCGAATGGTTGTAGTATTTCAAACTTTTTTCTGGCAAGTTTTCGGTATTAGATCATGAATAGTTTGAGTTCTATTTTATCATATTCATCGTATGAAAAAAGATAATTAGGCTAATGTGTATAAGATGGAGTGCGATATCATATTTTCATCTCATTAGAAACAGCACTATTGAAGTCTGATACTGGCCTAGGATACAATGAAAAAATAAAACTGAATCTAAATGAATGAATTATTCAAATACTAGCTTGATAGAATCTTACCAGCCTGAAAACATAAATAAATAATTATATTAGCACAAGATCGTGGATGGTATCAGCGTAATGTTTTGTGCATGATACACCATCCATCATTTTCTTGCGAGCAGCCCTTTTCTAAGACAGAACTCACGAAACACTGTCAACCAATAAGGAAACAGCAGGCGGGCATGAAGGCGTGTCCAAGTCAAATCTGAAACATCACCCGTCTACTGCTGCTATCTACTGGTTGAATTTGGAAGCTTTTCTAACCGATCTTTTTGGTCATTTTGATCGTAGGCGGAGCTTGGAGGCGTGTCCAATGGAAGCCGAAGCAAGACACCTATTGCTACTGCCATCTGCTGACTGAATTCGGAACTATTGCAAATGTTATTCAAGAAAGTTGGGTAGAGCAGTGAAAATGGCTGAAATCTTCAATTTGCTTTTTTTTGTGAGGGTGATGCCCACATGGGCTCTTGGGCCTGTGCGTGGTAATGGGAAGGATGATGATGAGAGATGAATGGACCTACTGCTTTAGATGGGTTTCGAACCACCGGGAAGCGATTTTTGAGTCTCATAAATTGAATTCAGAGGAACCGGTCACCATTACAACGGTGGTGGTAGAGGCACGTCGCTTATCTAATCTCACCGATTAGACGCTCTCTACCACTGGGACAAACCGCTGCTTGTATTGAGTTACCGATTTTTTGTTAGAATATCTTTATTCCCAGTGAAATGAAATATTTATGATGATTCCCATTATTTTTCTGTGAAAAATTTATTAATTCTATTCCGTATGTGCTCAAGCTAACTAATAGAATAAATTAATCAATAATTGAAACAATTGATATTTCAATTTGGAGAACATATTGAATAAGGGTACTGTAATTATTATAATAAAAAAAACAGTGATAAAAGTAGCCCAGCGATGAAAGAAACACTTTAATGATAGAGTACGGTACAATGTGACAGTTCCGCTCAATGTATATAGCCTTTAGTTACTTTTTATTAAATCAAGCGGGCTTTTGCTTATCACGTATACTATCAAATACATGAAAATACTAAACAATACGTTGGGATGCATTATAATAAGCAAGTAGGCTATCGATAATCCTTTTTGCCACACCACATGAAAACATTGGGATTGCTTAAGAGAAGAATGTGAACATGCAAGGCAGCTAGAATCATGTTTGGCTTTGAATATATTATAATATTTTGGATTGCATTTGTCTGGTAATGGGGGAGCGCCTGCCATCATCTCTCACAGGCCCCCAAAAACCACACAAGGGCCCAGGTATGAGTCAAGTTCAAAGCAAAGTCTACAAACTCTGAGAAAATACAAAATAAGAGTAAGGGAAAAGCACCATTAGTGGCAACTGTTTCAGAAGTTTTTCATTTGATAAACGAATTTGATGACTTCAAATGATCTCTAACCTGCTAGAGACTGGTAGACCTGCTACAGAATAGTATTATTATTCAATCTGTACTGCACCCACCTTCAAGCCCCTCCACACCACATAGGCTATACCCACCTCCGTCAGCAGGAGGCTTAGGACCCCTAGCATGGTTTAAATTATTATCAACGCAGCTATATCTAGAATAGCCAAGTGCTTTACTAGACTAACTATAAAATTGAATACCCGGACAGTATAGAAGTAGAAGAAGAAGGATTAGGAGTGGAGAGCTGGGAAGGAGAAGGGAAGAAGAAGGGATATAGAAGGAAAGGACGAGGAATGGAGAAGGAAAGTGTGGGGTAAGAGAAAGGCGTTATTCATCTGAGGACCACTAAGTCTCAAATTTGCATAACAAGGTAACCGCACCACTACCCTTAACTCACCATATCTTCAAACAATAATGCTATTTGTAGGTCCTAGCAGCGCGGAACTACTACAACTCACATTTGCTAATAGGATGTTCAGAACAAGAGTTTACTATTAAATAAATTGGAAATTGATACTAGTTCCCATTCCTCTGAAATTCTAACTTGGTTTCTTCAGAACTAATTTTTGAAATTCAACGAAACTTGAATGTAACTATTTGTGTTCGACAGAATACGCAAGAACATTTGAAATAAGAAAACTTTCAATCCACTCATTGTGATAATTTAAATTCAAATTTTATTTACACCAACAAAAACAGGTACAAAAACCTAGCTTAGGCTACAATAACATTCTGAAAGTATGAATAAACGAGACTTAATGAATTCTTATAATAGGCTATAATTATGCAGCCAAATAAAAATTAAATTCAGAAACAGTACTTCAAATAATGCAGCAAAATACATTGAGAGTAGTGAATGCTACTTGCACAAGTAAACTTGGCCACCAGTAGGTGTAAATTCAATAAAATATGATAATAATTGTATTCAATACTTGCTTTAACACAATTTCAGAGATCAATAATGTATAATGGAAAAGTTGTAACTATAATGTATCACAAAGAAATAAGAAAATTTGCATTACTAAGATCCAATTTATACTGTATTTGATACCGAAACTTGTTATGGACCAACAAAATACAGCTGTAAAATAGCTGACATTGGGAATAAACTCCTATTCTAGTTTCATAGACTTGAAGGACCCTACAAAAACAAACAGAGACAAATAATATTATTCGAATCCAAAGTATTACGTTCACCATAAATTATTTGCTTTCTGCGATTCAATATATATGTATGAGAGAAACTGCTTGAACATTATTGTAATGTTATGCAGTTCTGGAAAGAGGAGGATTGAGAAATCTTTATGTCAGGAACCGGTGAGCCTTTTACGATATAGAAGGTTTCATGACGGCTGTAGTTTGAAATTTGAACTTTCTTCATGCTACTTCACGTAGAATTATATTTTTCATATAAAATTAATCTAAGTTTGATCATAAACCAAGTTTGATACTTGTAGGGAGAAGCAATGGATGTAGATTCAGTTTTAACGAGCGCATTCTATGCATTTTTGTCCTATCGAACTGATTTCACTGAAAAAATCTCAATGAAAATAAAATGAAGCAGTGAGCTGAAGTATCTATATCGTTGAGGAAAAACATTTCGTTTCTTATTAATTATGCCAGCTATTTGGAAAGAATCCGAGTATACTGCAGTTCTAGTTCACCTTCATACTAATTAAATTTTGAGAAAGAATTCCTCTCGGAAGAGGAAAATGGTTTTCTCAACTTGATAAGCTTATATTTCATATTAGACCATGAAAATCTTCTAATAGGGAAGTTATTTTTCTCATTGGCAAACTAAACCCTGCCAACAGCTTTGTTCCTATTATTTCAATCGCTTAAATTTTTGTGATACTGACAAACTTGTGCTCCTTTATTATGTACAAATATCACAACATCACATAGTAGTGGCTATTTAAACAATGTAACGATAAGTCAACATATCAAACTCCCAAACTTCACATTCAGAACAAAATTTGACAGTATAGTTTAGGTTTGTATGTCAATGGCTCACTCTTCTCACAGTTTATTACATCCATGAAATAGTCTGATCCAGATGTCAAGGATACCTGTTGCTCTAGATGAATGTTTATTGCAGATTAATTACTGCATCTCATCACTGAAATAATAATATTGTGTAATGAATATGACAAATTCAGAAGCTTCAGCGAAATTCGGGAGCTTTCGCCGCATACGGTAGCGTTCTTTGCCACAAATACAATTTATCACGAAATACGATATCAAAGTAACTCTGGTCACAATTCGCGGAACTGAATGTGAATTCTGGGCGTTTATTAGAATGACGTTTTCACCGCGAAAGTGTGTGGCGGACAACTCACGCTCTCATTCTTTCTCCATACTCTCTCGCTCTCATATTCTAACTCTCTCTCATTTTTTCTTTTGTTCTCGTAATTTTACAAGCTCTCATATTCTCTCTTTCTCTTACATTTATTCTTACTCTCATATTCTTTTTCTCTTGAATTCTCTCTTCTCTTATATTATCTCTCTCTTATATTCTCTCCTGTTCTCATTTTCTCTCTTGCACTCATATTCTTACTTGTTTTCATTTTTTCTCTCGCTCTCATACTAATATTCTCTCTTGTTCTCGTAATTTTACAAGCTCTCATATTCTCTCTTCCTCTCAGATTTATTCTTGCTCTCATACTCTTTTGCTCTTGAAGTCTCTCTTGCTCTCATATTCTCTCTTTCTCTTATATTCTCTATCTCTGTTAATGAGAAATATGTTCTTGAGCTTTCCTCTCTAAAAATGGAAGTTTATGTGTTGCAGGCAGAGTTTTTATGTAACTACATCATCAGTTAGATATATTACTGTTAACATAATTTATTATTAAATCCTACATTTCAATCACTTTCGTTAGTTTTCATAGTCTTTAATTAGTTTTAGAGCGAGCGATGTAATAGTATAATTTTCTGTCATATTTCTCGTAATTTTAAAAGCTCTCATATTCTCTCTTCCTGTCACATTTATTCTTGCTCTTATATTTTTCTGCTCTTGAATTCTCTCTTACTCTCATATTCTCTCTTTGTCCCATATTCTCTATTTCTCTCATTATATTCTCTCTCGCTCTCATATTCTCGTTTCCTCTCATACTTTCCCCTTGTAATACCAAGAATCCCCCGAGTGCCATTCTGTGATGAACGCTCCCGCCAGACTGCTATTGTTCGCACAACTTGAGAAGACACTTATTCACAATACACTTTACATTGTAACGGCGTTTCTTCTAGGCCTGCGCGAATCATAACTAAATCTCGGCGCGCAAGGTTCCCGGGAGAGATATGATGTGACCAGAACAGTAGCCCGGCCTTGCTGGCTACAGCTATAGGCAAAGCCGACTGACTGACAACTGAGATAACAGATACAGAGCGACCTTGTTGAAGATAAGACAGCGTCGGAGCGTTTCTGAGGTCTGGATGAAGTTCAAGACAAGGGGCTTCTGTTCAACATCAGTACAAGAGATGTGATGATGTATCATAATACAGATTTAAGTAACGAGGATACATACAATGAAATCACAACAAAAAAAAAAATTATTTTTATTAAAATTAGTGTTGGAAACTCTTATCAAAATTGTGTTATGAATACTAAGAAACATTGAACTTTAAACTTAGGACTATTTCAATAATTGATAGATGAAATGAAATAAATAAAATACCCTCCATTTCAAAGTTAGAAAAAGGGTATTTGATTCATTTCATTTTATCTATCAATATTCAGAAACACTATGATGTTTGACATTGGATGAATGGATGTATTAATTCAATATTAACATGATAATCATTATTGTTGAAAGGATATCGAGAAAAGTTGACGATTGACATTTTCAACTTGTAGTGAATGTACCACACACCCCAAATCTTGGACGTCAGGTTTCTCGCTGTCCTTATAAATTTTATTAGCTTGAACAAAACTCAGCAAACACATAATATTTTTCTGAGCACATCATAATGTTTGTCAAGCTACACTCAATCAAGTAAAATTTATAGTGACGGCAAAAAACTGGAAAATTAAAATTTGGGGTGTGTAAATGGGGAGATTCAGCTCGACCAATCAGAAATTTAATTCCAATATGAATATGAATTCTCAGATTGAGGAAACCATTTGAACTAGTGTAGTGCAAATGGTAAATTAAGTGAAAAGACAAAAGCAGTGTTTTAGTGGAATCTATATCTATAAAAGCGAAATGGCACTGACCGACTGACTGATTCATTCATTCATTCATCACCAGAACTAAAAATCCACTGAACCGAATGCGTTCAAATTCGGCAAATTCGGCAGGCATGTTCAGTTGGACGTTTAGACGCGCGCTAAGAAAGGATTTTAAAAACTTTTCAAGGATACGCAAAATAATTTAGTTTTTCTAGATTTTTTCGGCGTTTTTCTAATTTTTTCGAGAACCAATCGGTAGAAAATGTTGATATTTGGTGGGCAGGTTCAGATAAGGTCTAGAAATGTTATGTTAAAATATTTTTGCAAACCGTTCAAGATTACGCCAGTAATCAGTTTTTCAAAATTGTAGATGTGTTGCTGGTTGCATATCTTCCGCCTTGATACGACCAATCCTAACTGTAAATTCAATGGTTCAGCGATATTATAGATGAACTAATTTAGAAGATATTGGATCAAGTTTCTAACAATGTGCGATATACTTCCCAAGGTTACGCTTAATATTCAGCGTAATACTATTTTTTGAATTTTCGGAGTTTTTCATAGATTTTTCTAGAACAAATTGGCATTGAAATTAGGTAGAAAGGTCCAGATGAGGTGTAGAAATTATGTGCTCAATAAATTTCGAATCCCTCCTGAACGGAATTTGCAGGCGAGCGAAGCGGGCATGTCTGTCTCAGTTGACACTGACAGAGGTTTTGCAGGCGAGCGAAGCGAGCCTGTTTGACTCACTTACACTGCCCATACTGTCGGGGGTTCAGGGGGCGGAGCCCCCTGGCTAGGCGGAGAAGGCGAGCGAAGCGAGCCTGCCGGCTAGTATAGCATAAGTAGGACAGTTAATAGGTGTACATAATAATTATCATTAATAGCAGTGAGAAATCCTATTAAAAATGTCTTTGTATTCCATTTATGATAAGTAAGATAGGTTAGATAAAATTTGTTCATAAGCCTCAAGACTAGATAGCAATAGTAACGTATTAAAAAAAAGAAAAAATATGATCTCAATCACATGCATAATACAATGTTGGAAAAAGTAAGTCACTGGATTTTTAAGTTAT
Organism: Sogatella furcifera; assembly: GCA_017141385.1. Lineage (NCBI taxonomy): Eukaryota > Metazoa > Arthropoda > Insecta > Hemiptera > Delphacidae > Sogatella > Sogatella furcifera. Next base: position 26,178,619 of record CM029554.1, on the reverse strand, counting down.
TGAGTTCAAGAATTCATGAGCTTAATCAATCAATTAATTTTTATTAGTATAAAACACCTATTTTATCATGAAAGTCGGCAAAATATTAAAAGTAGCTGAAGTAGCCTCATCTGTGGTGAGAAATTGTTCCTAGAGAAAGAAAACACTCTGCAGTGTTCAAACCACCTTGGAAACTGTGTTGATAATTGTTTTCAAAATTGAATGCTAACTGCAGGTCTTATCTCACTTCTACCAGGAACGCAGTTTATTTTATATTTGCATGTCTGAGTAGTTTCTACTGGTCATTGCTGGTTCGTGATCGGAAATAAAGGTACTAATTAAGTAAAACACGCTGGATCTTGTTTACCATACTTCTGGAATAACTTCCGTAGCAGCGTGAAACGTATAAGATAGTGGATGCAATGGGTTCTAAGTCGGAAATTACATCAAGTAGAGTAAACTACTGCTGTAATTTCACTATCCCCCTGCTCAAGAAATTCAATTTTCGTTCCGCCTCTTGCTAGTTGGCCGCGTTTAATTATGGTTTCCCACTCAAATTATTATGAAATTGTTTCGCTGCGACTTTGTAGGCTACGAGCTTCAAAGTAGACATTTTCTTGGTAGGAAAATAATAATTGCTGGAAGTGTGAAAACCTCGATCGATATGTTTCGAGATCACGTGACAACTTTGTGTGCTCTACTGCTTTTGTTTGAGAGACTGTGAGACCTGTTTCATGGAAATGTGACAGTTCTGGTTTTTCCTCTCATAGCCTACTTACTTCCATCATGATAAGGAAGGAAGTATCAAAGCTAAATGAGAACATTCTAAATACAGAGGCGTTGAATGTACTATTATTATTTATTTAGCGAATGGCTTTTAATAGTGGGGAGACCCAAGGGTTGTTCCACTTCGCCAGATAACCTCATTTTCCACAAACGGAGATATGAGTTATTGTTCTTTTAAAAAGTTCATTTGAAAACAAAATTTTCGATTTCGAAACATTGTTGACTACTAAAACTGAAGCACTTCACAGAATCACTACACCAAAGCCGAAAATATTAAATTTTTACTATAAATTTAGAGCACAAAAATTAAACACATTTATATTTTGTCATAGCAACTGCAGTATGATTCAGTTAGATAATAGTAGTTAAATGTACTAAACCATAGTTGATAATTCATGTGGGAAACTTTGCATTAATTCAGACTTTTAAAAACGTTATGCGGCGAGCACACGTTGATTCAATTTCTGAAAATGAAATTAATTGGTGAAAATACACATTCTAGAACATACTGTACACAACTGTCACAATTATCTTATTATATCATCTTTGGAGCAATTGTATGACCTTACATATTATACCACTTGAGATGGTACACCACTTGGATTGTTCGTTCACAGACGAATCAAAAAAAGGGTTCAAAGTTCAGCCAGAGATTAGATTAGATTATTCCCTTTATTCAAGTAGAGTACAGCATTTACGATCTTAAATCCTAGATTCTAAAAATTGAACATAAATCTAATTACACGATTGGTTAAAATAAGAAAAACATATACAAGGAACTCACTAAATTACAGATATATAGGATTCAATATTCTTACTGTTATAATATGATTGTGATGTATCTACATGGTGGAGTTTGGAAAATATGTCCATTCTTGGAGACGGATATGCAAGGATATTCCTCCCATTTTTGGAGAGAGAGAGAAAAATGGAATATTTTTACTGGTGGAAAATAATTTCATGTTTGTTTTGAGTTGAACGAAATTTCCTTGACGTTGTAGGTAGACAAGGTAGACAAGTCAATTGAACAAAAATCAGAAAAAGTTGGAAAGTTCTTTAAAAGGTCTCAATAAATTTTTAGACCGTGAGACTTGCAAAGTTATTCTTCGATTTCATAATATTTCTCCCACTGCACAATTACTCTCTTCTCACTTTCTTTCTCACTCTCTTTCATACTTTTCACTCTCTTTCCCTCAATCTCTCTACCTTCCTCTCTTTTCCTCTTCCTCTTTTTAATTCTTTTTATGTTGTCTTACATCCTACCTTGTTACCTTGCAGCGTTAGGCTTGTTTCAATTTCCAATTTGTACGAGAAATCCCATCAGCCTTTATCTTAACTTAGCGATCGGATATCCTCCATTGTTGAACAGGTGCATTCTCTCTTTTTCCGATTGCCAGAGCAAAGCATGAGAGTAACGATGGTCCTCACGGCTAAGCCGTGAAACTAACTCCATCAGGATTACGCAACGGCTTCTCTTCTGATTTTCTTTCCTCTGACTTGATTCTTTCTCAGCTATTTCAGAGCCAGCTATCTCTGAAGCACATTATTCAGCTCTCCTTGCAATCAGAATGATTCATTGATTTTGTCTCTTGATCAGGAATTTCAAGAAGTGGGTCGATCTGAGAATTATCAATTTCCAGTTATTTGAATTAATTGCTCTAGATTCTTAAATCTTTATTGAAGATACTTTGCGAAGATTCTCATTCACATAGTCACAGAAGTTGAGTCAACTCAGTTGAAACCTATTGGATTTCATAAGACCTCATTAATTCTAAATTGATTAATTAAAGTTTTCTATTTTTGAAAGAGGAAATTTTGAGTAATGGAAGTAAATCTGATAGACATAGCCTAAGATTACAATATTTTCATTTGATTTTTGAAATGAGATATTTCGGACGTTCTGTCTGTGTTTTATCCATAATTTATTGTATTGTATTATATTCATATTTATCCATAATATTGTCTTTCATCAAATATTAAATGAATGAATAACAATAAACTAGCTCCTTTTAAAGTAATATTGTCTTTGATATAACAAAGTCGATTTCCAGTTACAATAAATTCATAATACTTTATTCTTTACTCTATAGTTATTTTGTAATAATATAAGTATGGATTTTGTGAATTCTTCATTGCAATAGGCTTCAGCCTGTCAATAATAATTGTCTCGTGAATTGATGAATGAATACCTTAAAAATTGATGAACTAATACCTTATGGTAAAAATTGTCTTCGGAAAATGTATTTTGTGGATAGATACAACTATTAATTATCAAGAGATAGTTTAGAATATCATAAACTTTCATGAGAGACAGGGAGATTTCGTTGATGGGCTTTTTATTGGAAATATCCATTACATGGATATTTAAGTGTCATTCGATCAGTATTGAACATATCCTATATCCGAATCAAGAAATTGTTTTATAGGGTATACGTTTTAAGTTGAGATGAAAATAGGTCAAATGATGATTCAGAGTATTAATTGATTATGATACAAAGTAACGATTTCTTATTGAATTTAAAATATATATGATGGTGGCCTAATACGATGTAATGATTTCATATGCAATTGAAAATATGAATATGATGGTGATAGGAAAGAAAGTAATGATTTCTAATGTTCTAAGATTCAAATGACAGCGTCACCGGTATAAAGTCCGTTTATAGGAAATACAAGGTGGGGCAGGGAAGTATCCCCAGTTTTGAGATGACATTGTGAGTAGTGGGAGCATGCTGGAAGAGTGGAAATGAGCTCAAATGACGCATAAAACTCAAAGGTTTTATTTGGTAGTCATAAAGGTTGTAGATATGGCTTGGTCGGCTAAGCAGCGCGCTTTTGCCGCCGAGGCGTATTTTTTACCAAAATTAGTATGCTCTTGAACAGCAGCGTGCAATGCGAACTCGTTATCAAACCCCTAGTCACAAAGCTGTTCCTGACCGAAAATCCGCTTTGCTGTGAGTAAACTTCTGTGAATATGTTAGTGTATTGCAAAAGAGAGTTGGGGCTCAAAGGACCGCCCGGACTCCTGAAAACTTTAGCCGTGTCAGAAGATCAATCTTGCAGTCTCCTCAGCATTCAGCTTGTATGCATGCATCCGTCTTGTTGTTGTCTAGTTGCCCTGCGCGTCATATTCTCTATGAGTACCTTCACTTCCATCCATGGAAAAATGGTAGTTGTCCAAAAACCAACCCAACGGGACTGGCAGCAACAAATGCAGGCATGGAAAACTTCAATCACTCACAATGCTCGGGTTTTGTTTAGTGACGAAGCGCACTTTCACATTTCTGGAGCGATAAATAAGAAGGATATGCGTTATTTACCCACATCAAAATGGATTTACGGTCAATAACAGCTTTGAGGCGAGGGATTCGACCGGTAGCAGGTTCAAATCGCACGCTGCACTGCAACAACAGACTGATTTTGCAAAAAAATACACCTCGACGGAAAAAGCGCGTTGCGTAGTCAACCAAGCCATGTCTACGACTTATAAGGGTACCAAATGAAACCTTGTAAACCACACCTTCATTCAAGCCTAATCCTACTTCTCCAGCATGCCCCTACCACTCACAGTGCGATCTCAAAACTAGGGATACTTCCCTTCCTCACTCTATATTAAAAATTGAATTGTTAATAAATGGCTTGTGAGTGTTCTTTGTAATTTTAAATTCCAAAGTAGGCAACTAGCTCACCACATAGTGGTGAAGAGTATTCTGGATCATCAATAGGAATTCCTCACCTGAAAATACGTTTATTTGGTTAGTATAGTTGATATGAATGAACAATTAAATTTAATTGTGGAAGAACATGTAATAATATAGGTGGCCTATAATGACATAAAAAATTGAAATATGTGAGACAGTGGTGGAGTTTGTGAATGAGCAGATATTTGAAGAAATGTAACTACTGTGCATGTATTTTGTACATTCAACTACTTAAAATGTATTTTTATTTTAAAATAGGAATATCCATTTCACTCAGATTGATTCACTGGAGCAATCAACCATTGAACTCATCGATAATAATTGATGAAGAATGACAAAGGAAACCACCACATTGTAAATGCATGACTTATTGAGTCATTTTGCTACCTGATAAATGAGATTGTTCTCAAGAGCCCTCTAATCAACAGCGGATTGTCAAAGCGAGTTCATTTGTTGCGCTAGTTAAGAGTGGATTAGTCTTAAGTGGAAAGCCTTGCTGGGTTATTGAATAATTCAGTTGCATACCTGACAAAGCAACTTCGCAGTATTCGGTTTAATACGTGTTCCCCAAACAATCAATTAGTGGATGGATTCAGAAACCCAATAGATTAATGAATGTTAAAAAAGATGTGATACCCTATTTTATTGATTAAATTTCAAAATATTCACATGTTTGTGAAAAGCACAATTCTTTCAGTAGAATAGAATTGGAAGTTCGGTTCAACGCTATTCTATGGAATTCGAATAATGAGAATTTTTGTAATACTACTACGTAACCAGGTATATAGATTGTTAAATAAAAAGGATTGGAAAGACAATAAAGAGAACCCTGAGAAACTATGAACATCAAGAAACAATCTATATAAAATAGAGAATATTGATCTGCTGATAGGATATTGAAAGAGTTCCAATAATAGCCTAATGTCCGATAGATCAAGAAAGAAATATTTGGTTTTGTGTAGATCTTTTCTTTTCAATACAGTTTCTAAAATACGGTAGAGTATTGAACACTCTTCGCCTTGAAACAGATTTGAGTCCTAGTCTTTAGGACTAATGAACACCGTAAATCGCTGATCAGCGTATTTTTTGTTCATAATACACCATCCATCATTTTATTGCTAGTAGCCATTTTCTAAGACAGAGCTCACGAAACACTATCAACCAATAAGAAAAGAGCAGGCGGGGCATGAAGGCGTGTTCAAGTCAAAACTAAAACATCACCCGTCAACTGCTGCCATCCACTGGTTGAAGTTGGAAACTTTTCTAACCCATCTTTTCGGCCATTAAGATCGTAGGAGGCGTGTCCAATGGAAGTCGAAGCAAGTCACCCTATTGCTACTGCCAGCTGCTGGCTGAATTCGGAACTATTTCGAATGTTATCCAAGAAAGTTGGGATGAGCAGAGAAAATGGCTGGAATCTTCATATTTTCTTGTTATTGAGTTTCCGTTTTTTCGTTGAAACATCTTTATTTCCAGTGAAATGAAATATTTATGATAATTCTCAATATTTTTCTATGAAAAATCTATTATTCCCTTCCTTATGTGCTCTCAAGCAAACTAATAAAATAAATTAATCGTTTATTAAGAATTCAATATTTTATTGATAAAGTACGGTACAATGTGACAGTTTTTCTGAATGTGGATAGCCTTTTGTTATTTCTCATTGATTCCTGTGGGCTTTTCCCCATCACGTATCCAATACATGAAAATACGAAACAATACGTTGGGATACATCAAAATAAGCAAGTCCCTATTATTCTTTTTGGCACACCACATCCACATGCAACATTGGGATTGCTTATAAGAAAAATGTGAACATGCAAGGCAGCTAGAATCATGTTTGGCTTTGAATATATTGTAATATTTTGGATTGCATTTGTCTGGTAATGGGGTAAAATATCGTACAGGGCGCCAAAAAACCACGCGAGGGCCCTGATAATGTAAAGTGTGAGGGCCCTCACAAATAGAGGACTAATCAATGAGCTATAATAGTGTTATAGATGACTTATATTGAGTTCAAACAATGGACATATAAAACATTATATATTGATCCATTGCTTTTGTTCATACGTGACCTGAGTCTCATCCAAAGACAATGTTATTTCAATCTTCCCAATTAGTCCGTCAGAATTCCATCCATATGATAGATTTATTCAGAATGCAATTTTTATTTTACCGTAGTGAAATAGACAACGCTTTCCACTTACGTTTTCAATTAATTCGCAGTTATGAATTCCCTTATTCTTTCTCAATTGAAAAATATACGCTTTTGTTGAAAAAAATTCATATTCATGTATTGCTGCATTGATTTCGTGAGTGGAAAAGCATAAGGCCGGGCGTATGCTGAGACGCATTCATGAATGCGTCCCAGCATACGCCTGGCCTAAAGGATTACAAAAGATACGGAAACAGGAAAAATCAACATCGCTAACAGGAAAATAAGTCACAGATTCAAAGTAGGACTTTAGAAAACTCGAGAGTGATATTTGACTCAACACTTTCCAGAGGAAAATATGGGCATGTTGCAATTATTACAATTATTTAAAAATGCTAGTTTCAGAATCAGAAATACGTGGAATTCAATTTCATTAAGCGTTTCAACGAGAACAGTGACATATTTCAATCTGGGAAGAATTGAAGTAAAAATTCGATGTTCGTGTTCTGAGAAATTAGGACTTTACAGTGTAAATGATTCATGGAGGGAATATTTATCATGCGTATATATATCAAAGCCGTATCAGGCTTGAACGGTGACTAATTCATCCAGAAAAATTCGAAATAATTCACCAGAACTGGAGAATGGAGCGAGATCGTTGCTAGGGAAAAGTGAATCCTATCTTTGTGATGATTTCCAGTGATATGATTGGCATCATGCCAAATGGGAGAAAAATGGGTTGGGAAAAGAAAACCAGGAATGGAGAGAATATAATGACAACGAAACTGACATATTCTACATAAGGAGAGAAGCTTAGTTCGAAAAAACTGAGAAGATACGCAGTTGCAATAAACTTTACATTATAACGGCGTGTCTGCCCAGCTTGCGCAAATCATACCTCCGCTATATAATATTTGGAATGTATGATGTATGCGACAAAACATTCTCTGGCAATTTTATTCTATAAAAATTAACAGCAGAGAACTGTATTGAAACAGAAAAATGCATTCCAAAAACGTCAAATTATGAAGCTAACTTATCAAACACTCTCATCTTGTAAGAGCAGATAGCGGAAAAAATTATCAATCAGGGAGAGCTAATGAATTTTGAGAATCCTAAGATTAGGAGGATTAAAATCCATTCCACACATTTATTTAAAAAATTTTATAGGATGTCGAGCTATGGGAATATTGGTCCAATATCTTGTTTATCCGACTTGTTCATTTTGCACACGACATCTAAAATTTCTGATAATAGGAACCACATCTCTGTAAACTATAGTATAAAAACAATATATTCCAATATGTTAGCTCAAATTCTATTATATCGATAGATTCCGTTCAAATATCTTGTAGGCCTATCACAAGTTGTAGCTACATTGTTCGTGATATTTGGATCACATCAAAACCCTGTTCCAAAGCAACTTACTTCTTAGACATTTTTAATGAAAACAACAGAGACGGAGGTTGAAAAAACATGGCATAAAATATTGGCACAGGAGCCTATACAAGTGACGAAGCTGATTTGTTGGAGGAAATATAAGGAGGACAGATAGAAGAAGAAGACAGAATGGAGAAAAGAAGATTAAGGAGAAGAGGGCTAGAGATGAAATGAACGGGTGGATGGGAAATGAGACAGATTAAGAAAGGTTAGAGTGTAGAAAAGACAAAAAAATAGTAAGAGTGTGTGGGAGACTATTAGAGAAAATAAAAAACTGGTTAGAAACAAAATGAGAAAGATTGTGAAAGGTGATAGTGTGGAAAAGATAAGAAAATAGGAAAAAGGAGCGTGAGGCAGAAAGGAAGAGAGAAAGGATGGAGGGATGGGAAGAGGGAGTGAGACAAAATAAAAATATGGGTTGAGAGGGAAATAAGAAAGAGAGTGTGGAAGAAAGAATAAAACTCAGAGAGGGAGTGAGAAACAGAGAAAATGGAGAATAAGAAGAGAAATGAAAAAGAGTGTGACGTAGATGTGGTTTGGTCACAGCGGTACCACAAAGGGACCGCGCGAAAATTTGAAATGCAAAGAAGTGGCTCGCAACAACTCGCTTCCGTTGGACCCAGAATGGCTCGGTCTCATATTATTCAGCCAGTGTCCCACTTGTTCCAGGGTCAACTCTCTGTTTTCATACAAGAAAATTGTGTCAAATCCCGGAGCAACTTGATATTCGTGAATAAATGGCAGATATGCTATCAGCTTACCATCTCCAACGATACAATGCAATTCTGGAATCGCTACCGTAAGCAGTTTTTTCCGAAACGTCCAGACTTACTTTAAAAATAATATTTTCTGTCACTACATAATTATTTATTCTTTAAACACTATTTTTTAATGAGCAATTAGTGAGAATGGAAATGAATGAATCACCTACTCTCAATCATCCAGATTCATCAGCCTATTTACTTGAAGTAACTTACTTTCTACTTACTTGAAGTATATTTACTTCTATTTTATAATTTTTTAATATCTCAATATTTGAGATTTATCTATTTCATGCATAACCGATTTTATCAGAGAAGAATATCTGATCCCCCATTTTCTCAAACGTTCTATTCTACTGTATATCTTATTGCTATTTATTCTAGTAGATATCTCTAATGTTTTAGATCTTACCATCTTCCTATGGATGTAATCAAGGATTGTCTCTCCAAATTTGATACGATTAATTATTCCGCAAATATAGTCAATTGATACGGAAGTACGATACTATCACATAGCTGGAGCTACGATTCTCCATGAGGGTAGGTCTGAATAGCTATCACATTCTAGCAAAGTTTTCTAAAAGCTGTACACCATAATTCAGTCAAGCTCTCCACAAGCTACTCAACCCTACCGCGTGTATCCAAGTATTCTTGATACAAACTTCATTAAAATATGTGGGGTTATCTCTTCATGTTTCAGAGATTCATTCCTTCAATAAACTGTAGCCTAAAACCTTCATTTCTCTCAATTCATCTACAATAAAATATAATTATTGGTTCTTCTATTGGTACCTACTTATAGGCTATTATATCTTCAACGACCAAACCCAAAATATTCATTTCACCATGCTATTAGAATCAGGAAAGAATGTCCAATGGAATGTTTGATTGTTTTAACATGAGCTTTTTAAATCATTTACAATTTAATTCTTCTGAACAACAACGCAGATCCCAGGTGAAAAGGTGTCAGATCTCTTCGAGATCGATCATAAACTTCAACCTTTTTTTCCACTCCACCACTGCAAATTATTAATCAATTAGTACCCAGCAAAAATAATTATGATAAATCCTGAAATAATAATAATCTTTCCCCACACATAGACCTGTTCTAAGTGAGGAGTACTATTATTTTTTAAATGTTACTTCAATTTCAAGTTGGAATGTTTATTTATTTGGAATAAAACAATTATTGTTAATTGTTTTTAAGTGAATAATTAAGTGTATTTGATGTTTAGATTGCGGGTGATTTGTTCTTAAGCGTTTAATCAAAGCGTATATCAAATTGTGCGTTCCTTTATAAGTTAGTAGTTTGTTGGCAATGTTAGAATCAGACATTAGGTCATTACGGAGACATCAGCAAAGTTGTTACGTAAGTTAGTTTGCGCATCAGCCGATCTATTAGACAGACTGATGCATTGCAATGCATGGGTGGAGACCAACCTGTGAGAGTGTATTTCCATAGCGTTACGTCAATTAGGCGCGGCATATAGTGAATGCTTCCCGTGCCGTTATGTATGACAAGTGACCTGAATTCGAACGTACCACTACAGTCTGTCCAAGCAGAGAAGACATTCTGACAAGATGGGAAAATAACTCCAGCTCGGTCAATATTTATTCAAAGACCATAAATTTGTTGTCAAATTGTAGATCAGAATGTTTTTTACAATTTAAAACTAAATTTATAATTTTTGAATCAATATTGACCGAGCTAGAGTTATTCTCATCGTGCAAGAATGTCTTCTCTGCTTGGGCTGATTATAGTAATGGATATCCATCATCGTTATGCTCATCTCACACCATACTGACGCTGTTACGTGGTCTTATCTTATATCTCATTAGAGTTCACACTCCAAGACGTGTATACTGTCTCATTACTCCTGACAAATCGGGTGTGATCGCAGGAGGGTGTCTCACTGATGAACTATAAACTATTGATTCAAACATGATTAGTTGGGAAGAAACTTTTCATAGATCGATCAACGGAAATCAAGATCATATTTCAAATTGAACAGGAAAAAAATATTATAGAGCTCAATATTCCCATTTTAACAGTTTACTCTACTACTGCTATATCCACTATCACCAATTTCCTATTCTATAGTGATGCCGCGAATAGAAGAGCCTTTGGCAAGATGGCGGAGGGAAGTGAGAGTGTAACTACGCATGCGCAGAACTATAATTTCTGAGGAATAATCACTTCAGCCAACCTAACGCTTTTACACTAAATTATAGTTCCAAGAGGCTGAATCAACAAAGCACACATTGCAACTGCCAATATGATTTTGTAGTCTTCGCCATAACCTACCGTACATAATCTAAAGAACAGGGCCGTGTCTCATGAATCAGCTGACTACAAAAAAATTCCCTCGAGACATTTTTTATAATTATTTACTGAGCTTTACGGTAACCTCAAATAGGTGATTGTTAGCAGTTTGTTGGAATATTGAATGGTTTTGAAACAAGCATAATATGAATAAATGTATGAATGAAAGTACCTAGCCTATTATGGTCTACTGGAAATGGTAATTGTATTTTTATTCAATTTCAATCCTTTCTCAGTTTGTCTTCATAACAATCTGCTATGAATGAGCGGTGTTTAGCCACAGAAACTAAACATGAATGTTTACAAATCAGAGTATAATTTTCACCACCAGAGAGCACTGAAGTACCATACTGTAATAATATCATGAAAAATATTGTGTATCATAATCATATTGATTCCACAAATAGAAATATATTTAATTCAAGAATATATCATATATTTATTAAATATATTTAATAATATTTTAATTGTGACAGATGGTGAGAGTAGAACCATTTTCATTTGGACTGCTGGCAGCAGTGAATGGCATCCATGTTGCCAAAGGCTCTTCTGTTCGCGGCTCCACTATATCAATATTTCTAATATGTAACTGCTGTTCATTCACTATATCTACTAGTTCTATAGGGTAGATCCACACTATCTATCCCACTTCTTCCTTTATCAAGGTATTGTCAAATCTCTCAATTGATGAAGATTAAAGTACCTTTTAGAATATATTTATTTGCATTATATTCATATTTCAAGAGGGTACTTTGATCTTCTTTAATTGAAAGCTTTGATAAATATAGTAGCCCTAAGGAAAATTAAGTAATGTTGAGTCTCTATGTAGCAAGCTCCAAGCTATGAAATTATCAGTGGAGAAATCATTCTATTACAAGATAAATCATTCTACACAAGATAAATTGACAAGAATTTAGATTCAAAATGAATTGGAAAAATTGAAGATACAGTTACTGAGAACATCAAGGACACCTTGTGACGTGTGCTTTGGCTTTAAATAAATAAGCTCCACGTTTGGGTGCAAAACTTGTGATGTTCACCTCCATTATGGACTATACGCCCTACGTTGGTGAGCCATCTTGTCATGTTTTATTCTCCTTAAGGAGGCACAAATACATGATTTTTAAATACTCTTATCTCAGGGAAAATTTACTTATTACAATTCATGATACTTGCAAGAATTTATCAAAACTGTGTATTCGACAGCAGTTAAAGACTGAATTTAAATTAATAAGAAATAACTAGATATTGAGACTCATATATATATCTGAGTAAGGTTTCTACCCTTCTCACTCCAATCCAGTAGTTCACAGGCCTCAGCCAAGAACTCTACGTAGAATATCAGGTGAAACTTATCGTCCACCCAATGCTAAATAGACAAGTCAGTGGAATGCACAAAATTCCCTACTTATGCTTGTCTAATTGGTCCTAACGATGCAACCAATGGCAAACACAAGTATTGCTCTCACTGCGATATTATGGACAGATCTCGGTCGAAGAACCTATACAGGTTGGACCAGAGCTATTTTCTGTTCCTTGCCTAATTAGATTGGTGGGAAAAGCGGCACCCAGCCAATAGAATAATTGACTATCTTGACTCCAGCAAGGTGATGATTCTTATGAATACAGAATCCCAATATCTAGTCGTAAATATTTGCATGAAAGCAATGAAAAAGAATTTAAAATAAGAAGAAATTTTTTATTAGACAAGAAAAGTAAAGCGAGGCATCTAATAAATTAATGATAATTTAGGAGATGTCCATCCTCACCAATCCTGTCTAAACAACCAGGTGAATTAATAAATTGGCTATAAACCAAAGAAAGCTTAGAAAATGGCTTATTATCTATTGTGGGTATTTTACCCTTAATTTAAGTTGATTATTGCTGTTAATTCTTGAAAAGCTAAATGGATAATTTAACTTTTCATGAACTAGCCACTTAGGTGAAATTCAAAAAAATGTAATCAATTTAAAGTATAAATATATGAATATATTCTCCTGCCTCACAGTAGGCTACAGAGCAAATTTAAAATATTTGGAATAAATAAATATAAATATTAAATTTCAAATATCACAGGACAATCATTTTTTGCAAGTCTCCACATTCATGAACCTGTGGGTTCGTGATGCTTAGGCAAGTTATGACAGATTTCCCATATGTATCCACCATGGGTATATTAAATTTCGAAACGTTTCGTCGAATGAGATCTCATTTTCTTTTATGTAAATTTTGACTAATACGGTCGCACTTCAACCAGAGCTCTGGGTAATTACTTACGAAGGACTAATTGTTCGTCACTCACGTGTGCAGATAGGTCGGTGCGAACGAATCCTGACCTCCTTAGATTAGTCAATCTCGTCTCAGGGAAACGTCGAAGCTCAAATATGTATTAGACCCTGGAATGGCACCTCCAGAAGGGGATAAAGTCGCTATAAAATCATTTGCAAAAAATACTAGGCCACTAACGCCACATTTAATCTTTAACAGGACTGGGTCATCTGGTCTGCCGCAGCCGGTCTTGAGCAGAAGAAGAGCGAAGCCAAAGTGACCGTTTCCTTTCAAAATGACCCCATCCTAGACTACAGTATGTGCCGACGTGATAATATTGACTCTTTCTTGAGCGGCAATTTCAAAAAGACAATTTTCAAATGAGCCTAAAATCTTATTATAACAGGCTAAATACAGCAATTTTATGTATCAAACACTAACAACACTAACCTACGTTCCAATAAATCTATTATATACACAATTTAGTTATTTATTTTCCTATAAATCTATAATTTAAGTATTCCTATTTGAATAAGGAGCCACTAAGCATTGACTAAATCTCAAAAGTTAAATATGGCTTGACTTGCCATAAAACTATAAAGTGTGTTTAAACACTACAAATATTACAGATAATTGAATAAAACATTTATATAGTGAGGAACGCAAATAATTTACATAATCGGCTTTCTGCATACTGGCTTTTAGCTTATAGGATAAGGTAGTATGTGACTAGGCTATGACAAAAAATCAGGTACATGGAGACAAATATTAAAGCTTTAAGATCACAGGTGATGAATAATCCCATATATATGACGTAAGAAGCTATATTGAGCAAATAATATAATTAATTATTCCATTGTTGCAAGTTGCAATAGGTTGGTAACTGAACAAACGCTGACAAGTATATTTGCCGGCAAACCAGCTGATGTTGACAACACAAGAAATAGGTTAGGATCCAACAAATTAGCGAGCCTAGACGTAATAATTTCTAGTATTACGAAATAATTTGCATTTTAAATAAATAAGGATGACAATCCCCTCAATAACGCAAATAAGTTCTTATCTCTTAAGATAGCGGTACCAGATAACAGCCGCAACACTCTGTAACTGTAAGGCTCTATAAATACAGCAATAAGTCCAGTTGGGATTTGAAACGTTACAACCTTTAAGGACTGGAAAATATTTCCATTAAATATATAAATATGGAAATGAGAAGCATGATAGCTGTAAGAGAAATAAATAAATAAACAGATTTCAACGTTAAGTAAGTTACCTGAGACGATCTAATCCAAAAAGTAGACAAATTCAGATGAATTGAGATGAATACATTTTCTCTGGTGAAACGTTCGTTGTGCATCGTTCCTGGAACTATTGATGTAACAAACCTATTCAGACACAGCGCAGAAATCGACGGCAATATTGTTAGCATGGAACTGTTTCATTTGAATTTGATAAACGCTGAATGCGCTATGACCGCCTTTGTGTTTTGTCTGCCTCAGTGTGTGTCCAGGGCAGGAAAGATGATCAATGAATCAACTGCAGACTCGTGGCCGTTCTTATACCAACCTCCTCTTGTCGTCTTTCCCACTCCTCTCTTATCATCCCCATTGAGTGTGGGGGAAGGGGGTGCAAACATCATCATACTCAACCAACCTTGTTTCAACACCAGTCACAAACCAAGTGGATTTATTATGTAGCAACCCATTGAATTTGCAACTTGTTAGGGAATGATAATTTGAACGTCTGTTCTCTTGTAGTTCGAGTTATATCATTGTTTTGTGGGTGGATGTTTCATCTCTCATCAAAGATATAATGTTGTAATATGTCTCGTTGGGATTTATCAGAGGTATTCACTCCATACAATATGTTATTCATTCAGAGATACAAACACACAATCATAATAATTAGGCTATATGATAGATGAAAAGGCCCTTCACTATCTCGATCCCAATTTTGAAGAAAAATTCGGTTCAGAAAAGGTTATGTTCATTGAAATCTTCTCAGCACAAATATTTTTTATAAAAAAAACTATTAGAGAATTCTGAATTCAGAAGATTATCCTGTTGTTTCTTAAATCAATGCTAAAGTAATACGTAGGAGAAAAATAGTTTCTGGTTCAATTGAATAATACCACGAGGATAAAGAGCGTAAATACTGAATATCCCTCTCATTCTACCGATGAGTAATCTTCCTCTAAGAAGAACAATGTTTTTTTCCTACAGATGTCTGTAAAATTGCAGTTTTCGCACTGAAAATCGTGTGTAAAACGGTCCATTCTTGAACTAGTAATAATTAGCGTGCGTAAAGTAAAAATTAGCGTGCCTAAAAATTTTTACGCACTCCAGATTTGCAACCTAACAACACGAAATAGTAAGTGTATCAAATGGATGTTCCGTATTTAGAATTCAAAATTAAGGCGGCAGCCCTGGCTGACGACCAAACGGGAGTCGATCAGCTGGTAGCGGCAAGTTGGAATTGCGACCAAAAGGTAGTACCCCGGTCAGACCGAGCGAGACCGTCTGTCTAAATTTTTTAGGTTATTTTATTGTTTATATCAATACCGTGAGTAAGTTACGGGATAAAAGTTCTATTTATTCTCAGAGCTTTTATAATAGTTATGAGATTAGGGATTTATGTTATGAATACCGTTCATTATTGTTGGTTATAAAACCTGGGCTTGAATTGTTTGAATACGGTAAGATGATTGTCATTTGTTGATCTTGAATTTGGTTCATTTCATACAGTAGTTGACTCAATTTAGGCTATCAGAATTCAGTGGCGAAATACATTATTATGATTTTTTTAATGTGAAAGTAACTTAATACTTTAATACATACAACTTTGAAGAAGACTTAGAAACTTTGAAGCACCATAATTACTGAGATTTTGAAAATACCATAGGCTAAAATGAAATGAACTCAGATCACATTTACTTGATCTGACTACTTTAACTACCATATATGTAAGTTAATATACAGTATAATGAAAGTGGTTGAAGGCATGATATAGAATTCATAGTAAATGCGATATTCTGATTTAATACTATCATTAAATTACAGCTTCAGTTCAATTCAGTCTAATTGTTGGCTGGTTCAGCTTTGAACCTTGCTTATGCTTAGCTTCTATCTTATACTTTAGATAGCCTAATCATTCACAGGTTGCATCAATCAAAAGCCTACCTGCTGGAACTGATGAGATATTTTGTCTCAAGTGATATGAAGCAACAAAATTTTTCCAGAAAGAATAATATACAGTACTTTACATGAAAATATGTTATGGTATTCATAGCACTATTAAGTTATATAGGCTATCATTTCAATGAAAATAAAACCATGAGTTCGATTAATTGTGAACTAGAAGATTCTAAATCCCTTCCAGTCACATTAAATAGTGTTTAAAAAGTCTAATTTGCGCTGAATTCTAGTAAATATGATTATTCAAAGTATGAAAGGGTGTTTTACACTTATCAGTTACCTGGGATATTTCAAGGTCTCAAAAAGTAGTTTATACTGATTTTAGCTCATAACTTACTGGTAAATATTACAGTGAGTATGTATGTATGTCTGCCTCAACAGCCCATGAAGGGCCTAGGCCTACCAGCTGGTTGCCAATTTCAAATTCACTCTACTATACAGCCCGTCCAAGCCAAGAAGACACCCTGGCATGATGGGAAAACGGCCCCAGCCCGTCCAATACCGGCCCAAAAGCCATAAAGCACAGTGAATACAATAATTTATTATTCTATAGTCACTGTAATACATAGAATAGATGAAATGTTTGAATTATATTACTTCATATGACTCAAATGAAAGTAATTATTTGATAATAGATGACATTGGACATTGTAGACTTCCGAATTCAAGATTTCCGCCATCTTGGATTTGTAAAAATTGTGAGATGATGGTGCTTTACATGATTCTTATATTGATTTCAAAGGCAAAATAAATTGAGGAGATTGCGATGAAAAATACTTGAAATTACACTAAAAAAACATTTGAAACTTTTTCCTACTTTTCACACAGGCCCAATGGTAACTGTAGGAAAAATTTAATGTGTAACTCGAGCATAAAGTGTTATTGCTGCACTCGAGAAACGTTTTTCACTCGCCTTCGGCTCGTGAAAAAAAATTTTCACTCGTGCAGCAATCCTTCACTTTACGCACTAGTTACACAAATAACTATTTCATAAATATTCAATCTCATGATGTACAATAGTATAATATTTTTGTAGATAGGCTTATAGGTGATTTGTATCAGGAGAAATGATCAAGACTGAATCAAGCATATTAGCCTACTTCAATAAAATGAAACAATCAATTATGATTGTGATGATTCATAATATTTTTTATAGGAAATAATAGTTTTCACTCTTAGTAAACAACTGTTACGGGCCAACAAGAATTTTAAACTGCATAGCCCACCCATTTTATCTAGGATAGCCTATACTACCCACTCATAAGTATTTGAAATATTCTAATCAAGGGTGAACTATAGTTTTGATAAGCCGTAGAGAAAGTATATCCTATTTATGTTTCTCTAGAGTTGGACAAAAAATATTAAATGAAGATAGTGCTCACAAAACGTCATTATCTCAATAGTATTTAGTGGAGTGAAATTTGATGAAAAAGTATTAACAATATTTGAAGGAATATAATTTTATAATAAAATAGAATAAAAGAAAGAAAATAGAAGAAAAATACTGTATATGTGTATTTTGTATTATGTTTATAAGTATCTTTTTTTCTTCTCACACAATATTCATTTAGTTAATTCATTTTTGATTCTTCCTCTAATTCATACTTTACTAACGTTTAATCCATGCTATGCTTATCGTTTCAAGTTAATTGAACTGATTGATCGATCTCAGCAAGTCCTCGAGTACAAATGGAGGGAGTGCCTTATTCATCTCACATTCCCATTCACGAATCTCACGAGAATTCAAGCTAAAAGCTAATGTTGTTCTCGCAGTCTCGACAACTACTCATCATTGGCACAGAGCGCCCTCAACAATGGCATCTAAGTGAGGACTCTAAGCATATTTCGACAAGGTGAGAGTAAAGCCGTAATGAAGAATGATTCTGCAGTGATTCAGCTAAGACGTGCTCGCGTTCTCGACATTCTGTCACAGAGAAGGTGTCTATATAGTCTGTCAAAGCAGAGAAGACATTCTGGAGAGATGGGAAAATGATTCCAGCTCGGTCAATATTGGTTCAAATATGATAAATCTGGTTCTAAATTGTGGACTAGAAGGTTTCCTACAATTTGAGACCAAATTTATAATTTTTGAATCAATATTGAGCGAGCTGGAGTCATTTTCTCATCTTGCCAGAATGTCTTCTTTGCTGGGACAGACTATACTCTCTTGTCTCACCCTGACGAAGAAAGGTGAACTCCCTTGTTTCTAGTAATATATCTTATAAATGTCACCAGTACAGGCATGATCCACTCTCTCTGTCACCGAATGATGCCATGTATTACCTTTTCTGTCACTCTGAATGTTTCCCGATATCACTATCTCCGTCACTCCAAATGACGCCGCATATCTCCATCTCTGTCACTCTCAATGATATAAGGCAGATAGCACTGATGTGTCAGACAAATGATGAGACTAAGATGTGATGTGATTTGTGAAATGTACAAATGCGAAAGCTTCTACTGTGTCATCTTCGCGTAACATTTGACTCTCGATCCCAAATGTTTTCCAGATTCCAGTGGAATCAATGTTATATTGTCGAGAATGGTTGCAGTATGAGTGATGAGGTGGGAGTACAGTTGCCCGGTTATGGAAGAATTTTTGAGTTGATGTTATTTCCAAAATTCTATAGTTTTGCTTCAAAGTCATATTTTGGTGAGTATTAATAAATAAAATGAACAAATCAAATACCCGTATTATTCTAGTCACATTGAAAATGGGCTTAAGCTCGAAACATGTCTGTGAAAAATAATACTTTTAAAGTTTAAAAAAGGGTATTTGATTATTTCATCTTATTTATCAATTATTTTAAATAGTCCCAAGTTAAAAGTTCAATTTTGGTGAGTATTCTTCAGTTCTTTATTGATCTAACAAAGAATATTCTCATGTCATTTTTTGAAGAACTGATCTAGGTTTTGTTTATCCGATTGTCTGTCTTGAAATTTTGTTTTCTAGCAGTGTGAGAGCGAAGGAAGCTGGGTTACAGATTCCACTTGAACGTGGAAAAAACATGATAATTTTGAAACAAAGACACGAAACAAAAGCTACTCTGGAGATTGAGAATCCTTAATTGAAAACAACAATGGAAAGCTCTGGTATAAATTCTATTACTCATCGGATTAAGTTTCAAGTTTGTTTTTGGCAAATGGAGAAGAATATAACTGGATCACTGGTTCCACTTCAGGGTGGATAAAACGTATTCTGTAGCATTACAAACGATGGGCTGGAACATAATAAGCCACCCGAAAAGATAAGGTACTCGAAAAAATTGGGGGTTTCCGAAAGTAGACAACGTATAATAATGGAGAGGGGATAGTCATTATTGGGAGTACTGTCATAATTAATCCTGCAATCGAACAAAATATAACGCCCAGTTCCAGATCAACTGCTTCAAAGTTTTTCAAGTGTAGGCTTGAGCTGATTCGATGCAGGTATATCCCGCACAAGCTGAGAAGATACGTCGTTTCAATACTCCTTACATTGTAGCGGCGTGTATTCACATCTTGTGCGAGCTATAACTTAATTCTCGGCTCACTGAACATTTTGCTACAGTACACAACTAGGTTTGCCTATAGTAGACAACCACTGAACACTCGGTATTATTTTATTGATATTGTAAAGACTTGAAACAGTACTGTATCAGAGTAAGTGTTGCACGGTCTACTGATTACAGGCGATTTTTAAAAACTTTTAAGAGGCTTAGAGGAAAGTCGAGATATCCGGGAATTGTTATCTGAGTTTTCCAACTTTTTCGTAACAAAAGTTGGCAGTTTTTCTAACCGGGAGTCCAGAGAAAATCTTGAAACTTTTCCGGAAAAAGAATGAGACAGAAACTCGTCCAATGCCATCTAATGATTGAGTTTTGGATTCGTTATTGAACTCTAAACTCTTAGAAATGTGCCGGCTACTGATTCTCTATTGATTTTTGCTCCATTGCTTTTCATGACTGTGTGTCAATGGAAGTTTGCTAACAATAGAAATCAGAAGATGCTTCTTCTCTGACAATCCCTTAAAGTTTTTCCAGGAATGCGACTTTACTATCGAGTCTAACTGCATTAAGAACAGTAGAGTAGTGAATGTAGCCTAAGAGTTGTAGACCCGTCTTGTTTACGAACTAGTGAAAAGTTGAAAAATAAAAAATAAAACGACCTCCTTATAAATATGGAACTATGTGAATTATCCTACATTGTCCTGTGGGAGGATATACAATTCCGAATTGTTCTGACATTTGAAAATAAGTCATGTATGTATGTATTCGTATGCCGTATTTGGTGGGGAGTTCCAAAAGGAAGTTCCACCGGCACTGGAACTTAAGTCAACACTGGAAATAAGTCATTATATTAATACATACATATAGCCTACTACTAATTCATTAGAACAGTAAAGAAGATTTCGAACGCTCAGTATTATTCTAGTATTCGATACAATGATGATTCCTAGTTAAGTTTTGAACCAGTTTTACAGACACAGTTCATAATAATTATTGATCTCATTTAACTGGATTTCCAGAATGAATAGATTTTATGCTTATTTTCTCTCCAACTCAAAAATTTATTATCAAATCGAGAGCGGAAAGAGTCAGAAGAGTGATCAAACTCTTCAATGATTATGTACACAATATTATTAATACATGATTATACCGAAAAATTGCTACCGCAAACTTTTATAATTAGAATTATAGACTATAAACAGGAGCTCAAAGTAAAATACTGGAGAAGAACATTAAAGGATGAATTATTTATGATAAGAAAGATCTCACTTTATTAATCTGAAACTTTCATAAGTTACACTCACTATCGTAATAAGCTTTCGATAAAACTAATATTAATCTCTTAAAAAATCTATAACTATGTAAAACACTGTAAAATTGAAAATTTTCGAAAAATTCATGATCTAATAGATAGTTATCAAAACTATTACATGTCTTGAGAATCTATATCGAGACATGGTATGTCTCAATACACGTTTGAAAACACCCATGTCTTGAGAACCTTGAGTGAGCTACCCAACTATTTTGAAATGAATTTTCCTCTCATTCACTCCAAACAGAAATCTGTTCCATGCGAGTTTATATACGTTGCATACCTTTCCAATATGGTTTCCACTCGACGTCAAGAAAGTAGCAATGAGAACTTTAACAAGCTGAAACGGCTGTTATTAGAAGCTTGAGTGGTTTGAAATTGAATTCTCGGATAAGTTTCACGGCAGTCGTCAAACTTAAATTGTCTTTTTCTGTTTTCAAAGGTGACCTGGACTCTTAAGAGTAAAGTGCACTTTTGTCTACTCCTATCTATAACTATGTTCATAGCTAGATAGAATGTATCTACTAGTGGAGGTGAATTTATGAACTTCTATCTATATCGCATATAACTAGATATAGGTATGTAGGTTGATATAAATATGTAGGCTAGTCATAGTATTCTGTAGTATTCATAGTATATGTAGTCAATGAAGTATATATATGTATATTCTACTCAATATATATGTAGTCTGAAGTATATATATTCTATACTAGTTATACGTTATGTATGTATTCTTGAATATATATGTTCTAGCGGAGGCGAGATGGATTTATGAACTATTACAAAGTATGATGTCGCCGATTACGTGTAATTGAAAACAACTTGGCGAAACGTTGGCATTTATAAGGGTAGTAAGCTACGAGGAACGAAGGAGTAAGAGAAACTTTGTGTGAGAGAGACGGAACTATAGAAAGCAGAGAAGTTTGAGAAGGAAGGAAAGTGCTGAAGAGACTGCAAAGTGCCAGTAGCCGTTTAAGATATTAGGAGCTGGAAGATGATCAATAATCTCTGTTGAGCTTCAAGTCGCGTTTTCAGAAAATTCCTTCACATCAGGGGTTTCTTCACTATCATTCAATCAATTGTTAAATTGCTTTCATGAGGAGAATCGAAGCGATGATTAAATCTCATCAATGGAATAGTTCGCATGATTCTCCCACTTTCTCTCAAGGGGTATTGTCGAATTATTGATTTTTCTAACCTCCTCAACAAATTTAAGATGACTAAAATATTGAAAAATAATCAAGTTCCAAGAGAATCATAAAAGTATTGTGGGAATGTTCTGCTGGAAAATTTACAACTTTTTTTTATCCTTTCCTTTCTTTAGAACCCATCTCTTCTTTTCTCTTATCTCTCTTTTACATTTAAGAAGTAAAGATAAAATCTCAATCTTAATATGAATCAATAGAATACTTCGATAATACTCTACTTGAGCTCATTTGAAAATTTTTCTTTACTTAAAAGGATGAGATTATTTGAAAGTATTTTTAAACTTGTAGGGATGGAATTTCAATAAATTATCAACTTTCCTCACAAATTTCTTTAAGAATAAATTGTTCACAATGAAAGAATGATTCGCTATTTTTATTGGAATTTTCAATGCAGTAATGTAAAATTTTAAACATTCGGTCACATTAAATTCAGATTCATTATTTTTTCTCAGTCATTATCCTATACACAGTCATTATAGTCTGTGAATCTCTTCATCATTTAATAATTAATTGCTTATTATTTGAAGAATGGACTTGAGGTTTCCCAGGGGATCCAGTATTTCTGTTCCATATTTCAATATTGTACGATGTTTTTCTTTCAAATCTCATAGTGTTTATTCTATACGCGATTTCTTCTCAGCTCTCTGGAAATAGTGTTCTCAGTTTTTTAAGCTTTCAAAAAGTGTGTCATAGGGTAGAAGCTGGGATGGAGATGTGATAAATAAACAAAACTTACAATGCAAGTAGTTTATTTACAAAATCCGACACTTTTTCATCACACCAAATAATTCAACAATGAAAGATCCTTGGCGTTCTTTGGTTTCACAGGGTAACAATTTTTTCTAATGGAGCACACAAATCATGAGATTGTTCTTTGATCATCTACTATTGAAAACTTCAACAAACCACAAATATGTATATAATTAACATCATAGCATGAAATATTTCCACCAGTCATTCATAGAAAATAATCTTTCACTTATAATACCGTACATATTCACTGCATTGGCGACTCGTGCCTCGAGAATGGGTGAAGTGTTGTCCAGCATAAGATACGGGCACTTCACTTAACGAGCGCCAGTACTGTGGACTATAAATCTATATCACTTTCACTCAAGCAACAGACAAATGATTTTTTGGTAATATCTCTCACAAATTTAAACACTCTAATTTTTAACTTGATAGATGATTTTACACTGTACAGAAATTCTAGAAACTATTTTACAATGTCTTTATTGTTCAATTTCAATTCCCAGTTTTAGATTTGGTATCTGCGATTAGTTTAGATGGCTAATCAGGTAATGTCGAAGTGTATAAACAGGGTGAATGTCAGTAATGCAACACACTGAATGAAGTAATTGGTGATTTTTAAATTGTATTTTGTGTAACTTTGGCCACCGCTATCACTCATTTCACTACTGGCTAGAACGACGGCGGGACTATCTTTGCTTCTTCCGCTGGCTGATGTCACGCCGCTCACTTCGGGAGGACCGCACGTCTGCAACAAATCATCCATTCATTAATTAATCATTTACTAATCAATCAATCATTTATTGATTGATCAATCGATCAAAGATTGAAAGCCTGCAACAAATTATTTATTCACTAATAATAAATCATTCACCAATCAATCAATTGTTGATCAATTCTTCATTGATTTATCAATTAAATAAATAAATAAATAAAATAATTGATAAGATGTAAACTATTTTTTGGAAAATATTCTATATGAAATATTTTGGTGTGAACGTATCGGGTTTCTAGATTATTCAAGACTAGATAGCAATAGCATCAAGTTTACAATGGGAAGAAGAAATTTTTACAGCAGAATTATCAATTTGAAACCTATGAAAAATTTGATTTCTAAGGCTTTTGAACTTGAATATCAACTATCATTATGCATAATATGAATTATGTAGGTGGAAGCTACCCACTTGAATTCAATTCATGAAATACAAAGGTGAGTTCAATAGTCGAAATGATAACAACTGTTTAGTAACAAAGTTCAAAACAAGCTTTACTTTAATCACAAATTTTAATTTAAAATTTAATTTTTCAATTTAAATTTTAATTTTAATTTTTACATAAAATTAAATTAATTTTGGAAAATGCAATAAACCTATTGGATAAAACCACAGAAAATGAAGTTCAAAACTTTTTTCTAAATTTCGATTAATTGATATACAAAATAGATGTTACGTTCACTTAACAAGATTCACTTCAACTCATCATTTAATTTGAGAACTAGATAGGCCTAAGACCAATAATTTTAAATTTTGAAAATAATGAGAACACATAGCCTAATGAGAACAATGAGCCTACATGAATGTAAGGAAAGGAGAATTTATGTGGAGATTTTGAGACGTGAAAGTAAGTTCATAGTAAGATGTAACTTAGAATAAATAACAGGCAAACAGTTCAGAACAGGCAAGAGCCTAATCCTTGAACGCAAGGAGGAGGAGAAGACTATGCAAATTAATTGAACCAATAAATTATTTCGTGCTCACGAAAGAGGTGAAGTGCCCGTATCTTTTACTGTACATCACTTCACCTGTTTCGTGAGAAAAAGCCGCCAATGCCAATAATTTATTTCTGTTCAAATTACCTGCAGCGGCCTTGTCTGATTCTCAACGCATCGCTGTGAGTATTCGCCGAGGCAGGCGATATAGGCGATCGCGTGAGGAATATAGCTTTGGTCAACGGTTCCGCTGAAGAGTACCGAGGCGAGCGGTCCCCGTGCATAGACGGGCACGTCCTCACCGCCGTGCGTGGCCCACTGACGTGGCACGGCCGAGCTGTGCACGGCGTTCTTCTCGGTGGTGGTGTTGGTGGGCACGGCACGTGGAGCCGAGTATCCCGGCCCGTTGCCGTACAGAATCGTCGAGTAGGCGTTGCCGTCTATGTCCGAGTTTTTGGTGTCCATACCTGTCGGAGAGGTTTTAAGGTTCAATTGCTGATTTTCAAATTTTTTGAGTACATCATAACTTTTGTAGATTGTTATTTCCAGATTATTTAGAAATATTTATAGATTATCCATTATCTATATTCATAGACTCTATTATATTTATAGTCACAGATGTAATAATTATTAATATCATTGTGTTGAAAATGACGCCAATTCTAGACAATTTTTGCCCTGAGCAATTCTGTTTGGTGAGAAATTATTATTACGATACAATAATTATTTTTGAATTAATTTTCCTATTTTAATGAAAGTTTGTAACTATTTTTTGTTTTTCGGATCAACCCTTCAAAATTCAAAATTTTAAAATTATTATCACTTTCAGATCATTTCTTTGAGTGAGAAAACTTCGGCTGAAGAAGAAATTTGTACTTGTAACCTCAAATATTGGCCTGTTCTTTCAACCTATGTGTGTTTTTCCAATAGATTAATAAATAATAGTTGATCTTCCCCTCACGTGAAAATCAATTGAACTGAACAATTATTCCATTGTAGCTGTGAACATATCACAGTCATTGCAATGCAAAATCTTTAAATAATAACAAATAAAGTGAAGAGGCAAGGGCACAAATGTTGTCAAATCCACAAAAAAATAGTTAATTCAGAACAAAAAAATATTTATTCATTTCGTAAGTTATTGTAGCTATTTATTGGTCTTCAATTGAATCCTGTTTGAATCGCCATTTTGTAACTGTTTGAATGAACCGCTAATCGGGGAGGAGCTTGTCTAGGCCAATGGCAGACGTTCACGGTCATTGGCTCAAGAGTTTGCCAATAGCGGTGCTTTACCGATTGTAGGCTATAAATACTGCTGCTCTATACGATAAGTTTGAGTTTATCAGAGATTAATGATGGTGTAAAAATCGAAACCGGTATCTCGTTTTTGTAATAAATCAGTGGTTTGACAACATCTTGTCTTTTCATTCATTTGTGATTTTTAATAAACTAATTTTTATGCAGGCCTGATTAACAGCAGCATATTTTCTTATTAATTGTCTTATCCATTTACCTGATTATGAAGGAAGAAAGAAAGAAAGGAAAAGAGAAAGATATATTGCCAGATCAGCAACACAAATTTTCACAAAATTATACCGCAAAATGGTTTTATGCATAGAAATACCGCTTGAATTGAAATTACAGAAGCTCTCACTTCATAATACATTATCATAATATTGATAAATAATTAATACACCAATGTTGGATTGATATTTGTATTTGTATAAGGAGAAGTTCTATACAATACCTGAAGTGATTAGAAGGACACATCTGGAATTTATATATTTTCTGAACCTGTACAATGCAGGTAATGTACATGAACTAGTTGTCTATTGTTAGTTAATCTAATTCAGATGCATTGTTACTATCAACGTCAAAATCTATTAATGTATGACCTTTTAATAAGGAATATTCATATTACAATAATTGAATCCGGCGCTCACCTAGGATGGGATTGCCCCTTGGTGTGGACAATCCGCCCAAAGTCATAACGTTGCTGTGATCAGATGTAACAACGATTAGTGTCTCGGACAGATTGACCAATGAGAGCACCACAAGTAGAGCCGATTCTAAGACGAGAGTCTCGTCCAATGCCCGGTACGGATTGTTGTAGTGGTGAGCATGGTCTATCCTGCCACCTGATAACAAATATAAATAGATGGCTATTTATCATAATGACTATATCATAGATGATACAAAAGATTCATCAGATTTCAAGAAGCTGTATTTGATAAATTAGTGAACATACAGTAATGAATCCTATTATATTGAGCGAGTAATTTCTGTATGTATGTATTTATGTATGTATGTATGCATGTATGTATGTAGGTATGTATGTTTGTATGTATATTTGTGGAATCCACGGATCTAGAAAACGGTAGATGCTCATAGCGATTTCCTCGATAAGTTTGAGTTTATCAGAGATTAATGATGGGAAAATAAGATTGCACCAGGTCTCATGTCTGGGAAAACTCTCTGGCAGGATTAATAAAAGTATTAAATATTCCTTATTCAGGCATAATCCCAAGTACTGCGTATAATGGCTGTTATCGTTAGTTGATCAAAACTATCCAGCTGGAGTAAATGGAGTTACATTCAAGTCTATAACACATACTAAAAAGGGCAATAACATGTTCATGCTCAAAAAATTGGTTATTTTATCAATGGGGGTGATCGTAAAGAAATATGAAAGAGGTGATCATATCAATTTTGATTTTTTTTTACAATTATGCTATTAAATAGCATATTTAGTAGCCTATGTAATTCAACAGTTCGACTGCAGCTTCAGAGCAAAGCTCGGTACCAGATATCCTATTATATTAAGCGAGTAATTTCTGTATGTATTTATTTATTATTAAATATAGTAATTATATGTATTATTAAATATATATAAAATATATTAAATATATATGTATTATTTATTTATTTATGTATATTTGTATGTATGTTTGTGGAACCATGGCTCTAGAAAACGGCTCTAACAAATTCCTTGAAATTTGAAATGTAATATAACCGTGATGGGAGAATAAGATAGCACCAGGTCTCATGTCCGGGGAAACTCTCTGGCAGGATTAATAAAATAATTAAATATTCCCTCAGGAATAATCCCAAGTACTGCGTATAATGGCTGTAATCATTAGCTGGAGTAAATGAGGTTACATTCAAGTCCATAACACATGTTCATGCCAAAGAATTGTGAGAGGTGATCATATCAATTTTAAATTCATTTTTTACAATAACATACTTATGTAATTCAACAGTTCGGCCGCAGCTTCAGAGCGAAGCTTGGTAACAGATATTTATATATTGGATGATCATAGAATGTCCTCGTTTCAGACAATGTCCTCGTCTCATTAGATGGGAAGCGGTTTGTCCCAGTGGTAGAGAGCGTCTAATCGGTGAGATTAGATAAGCGACGTGCCTCTACCACCACTGTAGTTACGGTGACCGGTTCCTCTGAATTCTATTCATGAGCCTCAAAAATCGCTTCCCGGTGGTTCGGAGCCCACCTAAAGCAGTAGGTCCATTCATCTCTCATCATCATCCTTTTCATCACCCACGCACAGGCCCAAGAGCCCATGTGGGCATCACCCTCACAAAAAAAAAAAATAGCCGCTATAGCTGAAGGTTGCTCAGTCTCTAAACTAATAAATAATAAATCCATAGTAGCATTCAATTAGTTGGTAGTAATAGAATTGATAAATATTGATGGCTAGTACGGGATACGTAATAAACGTAACACGAGAAGAAAGGGTTTTAATTCAAATTTCTTTAAAATATTCTCAATCATAATCGTTTACAATAGCCTATGTGTATCACTCAGAATACACAGAGTGTATTCTCTGTATTTTACTTCTCTCCAGAGCTTTTCATTTTCTTTTCCAAACTTCAATATACTGATAAAATCCGAAAAAATATTGAAAATTGTATGCACGGGTAACAGTTTAGTGTATTTAAAAGAGGTCTGGCGAATATCAGTATGTCAAACTGCCATTACATGGTGTTAGCGTGACACCTCGTTTTATGGTGTCAGATGCTTGATAGCCCGATCTGTTTAGAAATTCACACGCGAATCTTGTAGTCTATTACCAGAGAAGGAGATATTGTTTGATTTATTTCTATTCTTATCCGAGAGAATAATAAAGCCCTACCAGATTCAGAATTTATAATGTTGCAAGATACGCTTTTGTTCAACCTCAGGCACATTTTTCTTCTATGTTAAAAGGCTACGTGTGGAGCCATATATCAATACGTTGGAATCGTTTTCTTATAGAACATGCATGTTTTGCTACAGATCCTACTTGTTTCTTCTGAGAGAATGATACGAATAATGTGGATTCTAAGTGGAAATATTTTCTTGATTCAAGGTAGGATATATTATTTAGGAGACAGTAATGATCCTGCTAACTGATGTGAGAATTTTCAAAGCCTTAAATCCTCAAGCCTTAAATACGGTTGGCTTGTTGCTGGTATTGATAAGGGGATCGTCAGTTAATCATACATTAATTATAAGAAGAAATGTATCAATTATATGAAAGAATTGGATGTTCATACTCTATATATAAATATATGTGTAGAAAATTAGGCAAGTGAATTGATATACCCTGTTGTAATGAGCTTCAAAAATCTTTCCAGATTCTTTACTTTCAATTATCACTTGTCAGATGCTTGGTACGTTATTTAAAAATCAATAATAATCCAATTATGTGTGAGTGCCGTAACACTGTAAATTGCATGATATTCTCCATGTAATGATTTTTTTTCTTGCAGAACAACTTTTCATACATCATATCAACATTATTCATTCGATAAATACTATATAGACACATATCATATTTTTATTCTTACTTCATTATGTTTTCAATGGATAAATATGATGAAATGAAAATTTTAAAAATAATGAGTCGTTAAATAGGAGATATTGAGCCGTGATGAGTTATGTCACAAAGAATTCAATTCATAATAGATCACATGCTTGAAATATGGGTTATAGTGAGGTACTCACTTTCAACGAAGAGGAAAAATCCGCGAGGGTTCTTCAGCAAAAAGTCGAGCGCTTTTTTCGTCATTTCGGCAAGTGATGGATCGGTCTTATCGTCTCGATCGGCCTCGAAATCCATATGAGAGTAAGCGAACAAACCTGCCGGAAAAAGAAGATTTATTCGTACATCAACTTTGTTGGTTACTTATGAATATTGAACGTCTCTGTTTGATAACTATGAAACAATCAATGGATAGGAGAAAGAAGGAGATTGATTACGATAATCTAAGTTCAATAAAAGTACAACAAAGTAGTGGTTACTTCAGATAATCTCAAGAAGAAAGAAAGGGAATTAATTTTTTTTTGTACAATGATTTCTTTAGCATGAAATTATAGTGAATCAAAGAAGAGAGAGAAATAATAATAATAATAATAAATTGGCTATCGTTAGAGTCGTTGGAGTGAATTGAGATGATCTAGGGGTAAGTTGAAGAATAGTGCATTTTAATAGAGAATGGAATAAGAATACGTTTTATCCGTATATTTCAGTACTGCAATTGAAAAATGTTTATTTAATTATTATTCAATGTTTATTATTAAATGTTTATTTAATTATTCAATAGATAATTCTTGTTTTGGGGAGTTAATCTTTAGGAGAGGTAGAACTTTTGACTCAATTTATTCTGATATTCTAACTATTTTGTGACCAAATCATAGATAATCTCTTCACTCTAGGGTGCTTACTTGCTTTTCCTCCAGTAACATTGTATTTACCCAACTGATTCATTGACCACATCATCATTTAGGCCAGTATTACGCAGTAATATTTCTAGTATTATATGAAAATAAATGAGGATTCAATATTATATTTTCATGAAGAATGAAGAAACAATCACAAAGAATACAAATAGATATGTCTATGTTAACGATTACGACACATCTATTTGCATGATTCAATATTCATAGATAATATGATTTTTCATTCTTCATGGAAATAGTCCATCATTTCGTATTTTCATCTCTATTCATATAATAATAGAAATATTACCTTGTTATACCGGCCTCACCTATGATCTGACAATATAATATTTAGTTTATTAGTAGTCGGCTCAATTATTATTTTGTAGCAGTCGAACACCTTTGTTAATGAATGGTATTTTAATATTCTAGATAACAGGTTCACTTGTTGATAATTTCATCCACCTCAAGATCATTCAGATTTCTCAAGCTTGAACTGCAAACATTATTTCAGGAGTATTGCAGGCCAGGCAGCCTCACCCAACAGAACCTATGCTAACAGAAGCTGCTCCGTGTTCTATTGTGACGTTATGCTAATGAATGGAAGCTGTGATGGGTTGCATACACAGCTCCTGAAGGATTTGAAGGTTCCACAGAGTACAAGAGCTGGAGTGATGCAGTACTAGAATAGGAACATTACGCTTGTAGCTTCTACTGTACTACGTGTAACGTGCTGAATAACAAATGAAAGAGTGGATTAAGTCACAGTCAATGTGATATATTTATCTTTATTTTGATTCAGTCCTGTTTTAAAAAACAGCAGGATTCAGAACCCAAAAATTTTCCTCTTAAATTTATACAATCGAAACAAAACACTTGGTTATGTCATAGAATGTTTCTAAAACACAAATTTTCACACCGAACGCAAAATTCGTTCAAAATAACTATCTTACTTGAAAAACATCACAAGATTTTCATGTATAAAAGATAAATTTGAATCACTAATCTCAATACGAGAATAATATTCTCGTGAAGGGATTGTTTAACAAATGAGTGTTTTGAGTCACAGGGAATAGAATAATATGTTTCTGTAGACTGCAGTTGGATCAAATAATAATGGTTATCGATGATTAATTTTGATAGGTCCATGGTTATCTCGAAATTCAACACACTAATTTAATAATAGAAATATGATTGATCACTATATATATATATATATATATATATATATATATATATATATATATATATATATATATATATATATATATATATATAGGAAATTGAGGAGATAAAGAAAATTAAGTTATCTTTTATAGTTTCCTGTTGTGGAATCTTGTTGAAACAGAAATATCTTATCAGAAAATCATTGTACATTTTGCAAAGAATTGATCTATGTTAATATGAATATTTCATCAAAGTATTGAGTCTCTATTGATTTGAAAATAATGTTTTTCGATTATGATTAAACTGAACATTGCAAGAAAGTTGCTCTCTCATGCATTTTGTGTAAGAGGAGTAATACGCTTGCAGTACAATTCTCTCAGTATCATCAATTTGACCAATCAAGTTATCTTATAAATCATAATGTTTATAAATCGAATAAATGTTTATTCGAATTGCACGAATTGATACAATATTCCTAGTTAGAAATGTTATCTTCCACTGTATCAGTACAATCACATTTCACTGTATAATTACTGTATCAACAACAAATGGAATTAAGGGCGAAACTCATTCTGTTTGTAATAATCTTGAAATTCCTATAGAAAAGTGACAGAGACCCAACACCTACATAGACAAGTTCTAACAAGTTTGAGTAAGTTTCAAGAAGCTAAGTTCCAAAACCACTACAGTCACTTTCACTATCACTTGTGTGCTAAATTTAACTGGATTATTTCAATCTACTCCACAACAACTGCAAACTGTGCTAATCCCCATCCGGATTGTATCAGGTACCAAGACATATCTCTTATGCTAAGTTGATTTGAACCAAAGTTAAGTTTTAGATTAATTTAAACGCCTACACCAATGTAGTCATAAGTTAAGAATGGGACCTAAATAAAGGCCCAAACCTTTCTTGGATATAAAAAGTTCAAAATTAATAAATAATAGAGGAAGCTTGTTGATTCGAGGCATTTTCCACTCGCGGCTCGTGCCCACGAAACAGGTCGAGGGCTATACAGTAGAAGATACAGGCACTTCACCTGTTTCTTGGATACGAGCCGCCAGTGGCATTTGCAATTCTCATGGATCGCCGCCATATTAGAGATGAACTGATTCTATTTTAAAATGATTAAAGGTATTTAAAAAGTAAAGGTATTTACTAAAAGGTATTCACTATTTTGAAAAGTAAAGGTATTTTTCAAGTTGAATTGATGGAATGGAAATAATAAAAGAGTAAGCTGGCTACCACATTAGTGTATTGCCTCTTGTATGGAGCCTCGTGTTTCCAAATTCATCTTCATAATAGCCTATTTTGAATATCTAAGATTTCAATCAACATGTTGATTATGTTATTATAGGGGAATTTTTAAACAAAAGGCTTGATATACAATGTGATAAATAGCAATAGAAAACTCTACAATACAATAATATGATTGTTTCCTTTATCTTAGGGCT
This sequence comes from Sogatella furcifera, assembly GCA_017141385.1. NCBI lineage: Eukaryota > Metazoa > Arthropoda > Insecta > Hemiptera > Delphacidae > Sogatella > Sogatella furcifera. Next base: position 26,145,205 of record CM029554.1, on the reverse strand, counting down.
ACTTCATTACCGTTTTTTATTTTAAATGTTAATCTCAGTACGCTTTTCACTTATTTTTATTCATGTATAACATGTTTCGACAACATTATTTACATATTTTTACAACATGTTATGCATGAATGATAATAAGTGAAAAGGGTAGTGGGATAACCATTTAAAATAGAAAACAATAATATGATTATACAATAGAAAGCTACCTAAGTTTCAGATAGCCAATGCTTATTAACCCTTCCCCCCACGGTTTTTGGCATTCTCAAACTACTTAGCTAACCTAATTTTGCATTCATTCGTTGCAAATAATGTTTAGTGGCAATGAGATTCCTTCATGTAAAATTGTTTATAAATTTTGTATTACTACTGCACATCAGAAATCCAACGAGGCCAATGATGTTGTCAGTTCCAAACATCAAGCAGGATGGAATTTACATTTTGTTGAAAATGAATATTGTTACAAACAATTTTCAAATTACATACCCAGTAAGTGATCAGTTTTCGCAGGATCGATCTTGTCCATCTGCTCTTTGTTCCACACATACTCGCCGCGCAGATTCCTCCTCTTCTTGTCTCGCACCCAGTCGTCAATCAGGTTCCTGCCGTCCAATCGCCGGCCTTCCTCGGCAACCAACTCAGGATCCTTGGCTACTTTTGGCAGCCAGTGCCTTCTACCGCCGCCCAGGAGAACCTGAAACAAAAATTGAAGTCACATTGAAAACTCAACAATTATTTCCAACAACAATAAAATATGCGTTTTTTTCAATACTGACTCAAAGTAAATGTATAATTTCCGGCTTTGAATTCAATTTTTATATTTTAACTGAGATGATATCTTGTAATTGTTTTAGGTTCATTGGCTCACTATCAACCCTTCAAAATTAAAAATTGATCATCAATATTACTTCCAAATCATTTCTTGGAGCATGAACCCTTTGACAGAAACAGAAATCTGGATTATATTTTGATCAAAATGGTTTTGAAAATACTCGTCTTTTCTTCCTTCCACTATTTATTTTCGTCAATAGATGAATGAATAAATAAAGAACTGAATATGTTATCTCATCAACAACAATGCAATTCAATTGTTTTATTAAACAATTGAATAAAATAATCACATTGAAATTGGTTCCATGTTTGAGGAAAGTGTAGTTTCTCACATAGGCCTACAGTATTTCTTTTCCTGCTACGGTTCGCGCGAACTGAGAAGATCCTTCGTCCCAATATACTTTACATAATGACGGCGTGTCTTCTCAGTTCACGAACAATATCTGGTTGTTATTCCAGAGAATTTAGTGGAAGGTTTTCAAGAAAACATTGTTTTGGGAGATAAGAGATGAGAATATTAAGTTTGTCAGCCAACATAGAAGTGGTAGAATTTCCAAAAATTGCAGGAGTTATTCAAGAGAGAAATGTTAGAATGAATTCAGTTATTTTCCGGAGAGAATGTTACAAAAATCCACATCATTCAGCCTTGACCAAATATGGAAGCGATTTTTTGAGAAAGTGAGCCTCTATCCTAGCAAAGAAAATACAGACTACATGGAAAAACGGCCATAGAACAAACATTCCACAGTGACCTCTCTTCAAAAACTCTAGATTCTGGGTTATGCTATCAAGTCTTACAAGATTCTTGTTTCTTGGTTATGTTATCAACCCTTCCAAGATTCTTGTTCCTGGCTATATCATTAACTCTTCCAAGATTCTTGTTTCTAGGTTATATCATTAACTCTTCCAGGAATCTGGTTTCTGGGTTATTTTATTAACTCTTTACAGCCCTTAGGTTGAGGACTGCATAGTAATGTTAACGGCATACCAAGAATAACCGCAACTGGCGAATATGTCATTAAGTCGGGGCTAGTCTGAGAGAATGTGAAGGACTCGAGAATTTCACATTAAGCTCCTGCAGTTCCCGTAAGTCATTAGAATGGAAATGGCGAACAGACGAAGCCGCTGGAAATAAGGACGTGACTATCGGCTCCCTCCGACACTGATTCGTTTATCAATATTAATATCTTGATGATAATCCTCGTCTCGCGCCTTTCTACATCCTAAAACGAAGCGTCTGAGTCGTCATCTTTTGAATGGGATTGGGGATGAATCTGGCCTGAATGGAGTACTGTGGTGATAATAATATAGTTGAGTGTAAGCTGGAGAGATCTAACTCAATCAATTTTAATACAGTACTCAGTATACTCCTATTATCATTTCCATATTATGGAAGTATCCTCCACTACCAATGACTGGTGCAGAAATAAACTTGATGTAATTTCGTCTTTTTCTTGTGTTTACAACAGCTGATGTTGTCTGCGCAACTGTACTGGACACGGATCAGCTAACTAGAGAAAAGAGTTACAAATGTGCTCTTGTCATCTGGGTAGATTACTTGTTATACAGTATTGTATTGGACATTAGCTTGATGAACTCAAACTGATAGAACCCACTCACAGTCACAGTAACATTATGCTCAATCATCGCTCATTGGTGATAGAAAATGCTTGATATTTTGAGGAAAACAATAATTTTCCGATTAAACCTTCCACCAAACACTCTAATAATGGAGTCGCGTATAATAAGCTCACTGTAATAACTATTGGAAATCTTTAAGATTATATTCACCAAGTATTTGAGGGCTATATTTGAAAAGAAAATATGATTTCTATTCTTTGTAAACTTCTTCCAAATTAGTAAACTTTACGTCTCTAATTGTAGATCAGGATATTTCCTACGATTGAAACAAATCAACAATTTTTTACCCAATAATGACCGAGCTGGAGTCATTTTCTCATCTTGCAAGAGGGTCTTCTTTGCTTGGACAGACTATAGCTTGTTGGAAAGTGATTGAGACAAGTCTATTAACAAAGTTTTGGAAGAAATCATGAGATATAACATGAAAAGTTCACTGGAGCATGGACATTGTTCACTTCACATCGTTCAGTTATATTCGGACAAGAATATTTATTGCTTGTCTTCTTTAAGGCAGATGAGAAAATGAAGACAGATCTATCAAGAAAATAATGGTTTTTTATACTGCTATTTTTCAAGAAAATAATTGTTTGCTTATACTGCAATGTCTGAGTACCGTTATAGAAAATTATAGAAGAGTAGGCTGAAATGAATAGGAGTTATGGATATTTGGACAACGTGAGTGAATTCTAATTGAGAGAAGGATATTTATGATAAATATGACAAAATAATATAAGTTCAGAGTGGAAATAATTTCAGATAATAAATTCAATTTTGAAATAAACTCGTTCAACTTAAAACACAAAAACGTTTGTCATTGATAACCCTCTCGAATGGAAGCTTTTCCCGAGTGAAGTACTGATGACACTCTGAAATGATCATCCCCTTACCACATCTTTGAATCGCTTTATTCTCACTCGAAAGCTTTTCAAGCTCCACTCTCAATCTCTTTTTCAACTAAGAGGTGATTAATTAACTGTCCTTGATCATCATCCTGGGTCTAATACTTGCGTAGACTCCCCCATTCACCCCACAATTTGTCAGCATCATAATTTCTCAGCATGAATATCTGATTTACAAAGGGAAGTATGCTCTTTGTAGTATGGAACAGAGCATTTTTGATTCATGATAATAATAGATATAATCAATTTGATCCAATCATGTTTGATCATTTCAAATTTGATCAAATGACATGTATAATCACTTCAGGAATGATTGTCAAACATTATGGAATCCTTTAATCGATTTCGAAAGGAATATGTTCGAATAGAATTTCAGTACCTGTCTCAAAATATTGAAAAGAATTGAAAAATAATTACAAAAAAGCTTGTCAAAACTTATTGAGCATCATCGATAATCATGGCATCTTTACGTTATATCGTTCTTCAAATATTATTCTATAGCAAGTGCAAAGAATGAACTTCCCTGTCACAGTAATGTTTGTGACAATTCATTGAGTTATAGAAATTTCTTGGCAATTTTTATTGTATAGATCTCTCTTGTCAAATTTCAGTACAAAATTATACAATCTCAGTGGAAATAAGAAACAGGTAATTGTCCAAAACTTTTTAAATATTCCTAATATTTCAATTTCATTCCAGCAAAATGGATTATTCTAATGATTATTCCACATTACTTGATAATGTGGAGTTATCATCCTATTTACTCGTTTATAGCTTATTAATATCTCTGTAACAAGCTTTTCTTGAGTTTACTAGAGATCTATTACCAATTTGAATCCAAAAAATTGATACTGCCATCACAATATACAAGTTCACAATGTTCTGCTCTGGTCTAGAAAAATTATTCTTCCATTTTTATATTCATAATTGGAATATTCACATGTAAGCTGAAGGATTTGGATGAAAGAATAGCGAAATGGGATGATGAAATTGAAATAAATAGGCAACTGACGAAAAAAGATCCATGACAAAACAGACATGATATTTGAGTTACCAGTTGTGATGAAAGACACTCGTCAACACTCATCCTTAACACTTATCCCTGAATCAACAGACTTTTAAAAGTTAGTCTGCTCCTTCAACAATGTGTCCAAACACATCAAATGCCTGGCTAATCTGTAGAATAAGCTCGGAAAAGTTTGTTTACCGAGAGTTGTTAATCCTTTGTCAAGCTCGTGCATAAATAAATCAAGTTCTGTATTAGCTTAAAGATTAGCGCGCAACATATCATTTACAGTTCCTTTGGTATAGTCTGTCCAAGCAAAGAAGACATTCTGGCAAGATGAAAAAATGACTCCAGCTCGGTCAATATTGGTTCAAGAATCATAATTTTTTTCTTAAATTGTAGTTGAAAATGTTTCCTACATTTTTAGAGGAGATTTATTATTTTTGAACCAATATTGACCGAGCTGGAGTCATTTTTCCAACTTGCAAGAATGTCTTCTCCACTTGGACAGACTAGCGTGGAAACTTTTTAGGAGTTGGAACAGGAGACAGTTGTATAAAAAATTCAAGCGTGTGTATCCTTTGTGCGGCTCGTATCAAAACCTCGTTTCCAGGGGATTTAAGGGTAGCAGTTTTCAAAAAGTAATGTTTAACGAATTTCCAGCGTTAATTTTTTATACGGCCGGCGGCAAGAGTTGAAATAACAGAACCGCAGATAAATTTCGCCGTCCACTCACTGCTGCTGTAATAATACAGCGGCGCTATCTGCACGTGAAGTGTGAAGCTGCACAACATTGCTCCTTCAGGCAATTTTGAAATTCTGTTATAACATCATCGGAATTTTCCATCAGAAATTGGAAAACTTCGGCTACTGCTGTAGATAGAAATTTTCGAATTAGGTCAACCTTTATTTCCTGCTCGAGAGTTGGATGCTGTTCTGGATCACTTACACGAGTGCCATAATCATGATAGATTGGTTCTCATTCCACAACTATAGTTATTAGGCAGGAAGTTCGAAAATAGTTTTTGAAACATGGAGCATAAAATGAACCATGGAGATAGGAGTATAGAGACCTATCTTAAATGAATATTACAGAAGAAAATGTGTTCATTTCATCGAGACTATTCTGTACAATATGAAACATGAAACAAATATAGGCTATACAGAAGTGAAAACCTAACCTTGCATCTATGAATTTATTTGAGTGGGAAGATTAAGCGATTAATTGAAAGTTTCAACTTATTTTGATAATAAAACAACAATAAATTAGTTCATCTATTCATCTTATACTAGAATAAAATATTCTATTCCAGTAAGTGATTCAAAACTTGATAGTTTTACATCATTTTATCCCATTAGTGACTTTTGAGCCAATTTCATTAATCATTGTTCATGGAAATGAAATAATTTTTTTTCTAATGAATATGGTTCATTGGAGCTTGGAAAAGTCTAGTCTGTCCAAGCAAAGAAGACCCTCTGGCAATGACTCTAGCTCGGCCAATATTGATTCAAAAAATATTGATTGGATGTCAAACTGTAGAAATGTTTCCTACGAATGAGACCAAATCAATAATTTTTTAATCGATATTGACCGACCTGGAGCCATTTCATCATCTTGCCAGTGGGTCTTCTTTGCTTGGACATACTATACCTGGAACTAGGATAGAAACATTATGCAAGAATGACAAAGACAAGTAACAGTCATGAATAAAAGAGTCACTGGCGGCTCGTGCCCACGAAACAGGCGAAGTGCTGTACAGTAAGAGATACTCTATTATAGAGTAGGCGATAATATTTTCTCCATTTAATATATTTTATCTATGGTAATAAAATAATTTCACTAGCAAAATTTTTCAAGTCGATAAGTTGTAGCTTCATGAATGAATCATCACAAACAATATTTTAAGTGTAATTTAAAATTTCGATTGTCATCAATGAGTTATCATCTTGAATGATAATTATTTCTACGTAATTAAATCGTGGTGGAGGTTTTCAACCTCCAGGGCTCTTGCTTGCTACAACATTTATTCAACGTGATATTTGTTGGTTCACAAATTCACAATATCAAACAACACACACTCTCAGCGAGGCATTATCAATTAGCGGCCATTTAGTGGGAAATTTTCGACCGCAACTTTGGAAATTTATTATATCCATTCTCCTTCGGGGGACGGAAGTTTTGAATATTCATTTCAGGGGGCGGAACAAACCATAAAGCCCTGGAGCAGTTAAATAGAACTATACGCATGTATATGTATACTCGGTGTATTTTAGGTTTACTATATAGGAGACAGATAAATGTAGATATAGATATAGAGATAGGACAGTGGAGAATACATGGAACGGTCACTGGATTCGATGCAAAGTGTAATATTTCAAATAGCGCGGGCTTGGAAAACAGATTCGTTGGCGCGTAAATAAATTCGCCGGCGATTCTCATCCGTTTACTCTTAATCATGTGAAATTGAGTTTTGCGCGGTGCAATTAGTGTATTCACACACAGGGACGCGCGCTAGCGCACGGTGCAAAAAGCGAAAATTATCTCGTTGGTTACTGAGCTACTTCCTGTGTGAGTGAGCGGATAGCAATTATTATAACTCTATCTCGTTTCAAACTGTGTAAACAAAATCGGAATCTATTTTATATAGTTGATTTTCCGTTATTCTTGTTTTTAGTAAAGGAGAATGATTGTTCAATATTACTCACAGTTATCATCAACGTCATTATCAACGATTTTCTATTGTTGATTTTTTGGTTTTTCTTATAAATGATAATCACTCAGAATTATATTCAACATCAGCATAGGAGAATAAAGATTCAGCGTCAAGTGAAAGGATATAATGCAGGGGTAGGGGGCTCTAGGCTGTCCAAGCATAGAAGACCCTCTGGCAAAATGAGAAAATGACTCCAGCTCCGTTAATATTGGTTAAAAAAATTGATTTGATCACAAATTGTGGATCAGAATGTTTCCTACGATTGAGACCAAATCAATAATTATTTTCGAACCAATATTGACCGAGCTGGAGTAGTTTTCTTATCTTGCTAGAGGGTCTTCTTTGCTTGGACAGACTGTACAATAATGTTTGATAGCAATCTGTCCTTAAAAACGGTATATTATAAAATACTGAATTTGCTTCTAGTAATCACTTCCCCACTTGAATCAGAACACAACAAAGATATAGGCTATATAAAAATCGAATTATTATTCAGAACATTATCAGAAACAAAAGATCACGGATTCCAGCATGTTCTCTATCAGGAGAGATCAAAAATGTATCTCACATGATGAGTAATAAAACCCAATCTTCACACTTTATCGAAAGATTTGATCGGTTAAATATACGAGTTCGGTTGAACACTTGGAAAATAAATAATTCAATGATTTTGAGTATCAAAAATATAGTTATAGAGTAGCTTTCTCAGTGAATTCCAGTATCTAGTTGAGGAATATTACGTAAGCACTCTACAATTTCCTACACGTTAGACACTAGTCTATTATTTTATACGCATATGATTTTAAACAATATTTCAACTCAACTACAGTATTGTCTCAAAGATTGACCACTGATTGTTAACTGTTTTTAGATTTCAATACTTTTCAACTATATATTTTCAAATAGGAATGACTGCACAGATGAGAGCAGAAACTAGTACTGACAAGAGGAAACCTATTATTAGGCCTATATTCAACCTATTATTTTCACATTTATTATTATAGGAAACCTATTCACATTCGCGATGTGGAACTTCCTTCGAATTCCTCCAAATGAAAGCCATACGCTTATAATTCATATTTATTTTTGAACAGGAGGAATACTGTATAGCCTACAGACTTCCAGGAAAATACGAATCGGAAAAACTCTGACAAGCAATAGAATCCGCCTCTCATTCCAATTTCCAGCGCCTATCATACATGTAAAGTGGCGGAATTCGTGAAAGAAGCGACTTCCAGCCTATATGAGATTCAATTGTTTCCGACACACGTAAGTGAGTTGTATTGGCTACTAGTAGAGTTTGTCAAATCAAAGAAGACATTCTGTCAAATGTGGAAATGACTCCAGCTCGGACAATATTGATTCAAAAATCATCAATTTGGTTTTAAATTTTAGGAAACATTCTGTTCTATGATTTGAGACCAAATATATGATTCTGAAACGAATATTGACTGAGCTGAAGTAATTTTCTCATCTTGACAGAATGTCTTCTCTGATTGGACAGACTATATGAGCTCCCTTGACACAGGCCTAGCAAGCCATGTACAGCAATAGCTGTCCTCAATAACATTCCGAACCCAAGTTGTAGGCTCTGGTTATTGCTTCGAATTCAGCTCGACCATTTGAACAGAGGCTTATAATACAAGGCCTGTGTTACGACAAGGCTCATTGTCACAGCTGTTAACAGGAATAGAAGGCTGGCATATCTCTAATTTGAATCTGGCAATAATTGACGTTGTTCCAAACACTATTTTTCCACCCTAGATCTCTAATTCGAATCTCGCGAATGACATCGTTCCCGAACACTACTTCCTCTGCCTAAAGCAGAGGCCCAGCAGCCGCGGATCCAGACCTCTGTTATGGGTGTTTGGAGAGACCTCCCCGCTCCCCACAATGAAAGGGGGGTCCAAGGGCCGCCCCCGGTATTTTTTTTTATCATAAAATACAGTTTTAGAGCCCGTATCAACTAGCCCCGCTCCCCCCTATGCTGTTCAAGTCTCAGCAATGAGCACTTTTTGGTCACCACCTGGGCAGTTGAGGAATCGATTTTTTTTGGTATTCTATTTTTTGAAATAGCTTTTTAGAGCTGTTTTTTTTTAATAATAGGCTATATAAATTATGATCCATTTTCATTTCGTATTGGTATTTTTATTTGAGTTATTCGAAAAAAGTTTAGAGTTTTTCAAAAACGAAATACCGTTTTAGAGCCCTATTTTAAAAGATTGATCAATAATACGTATTAAATTTATGTTTGAAAAAACAACATTAGATAATATCATGCATACTCAGCATATCATTAGAATAGGATATTTTTAAGATTCAGGCTGTTGGCGGGGTTGGGGCGATTTTTCTTGTATTTTTTAGTAAAAAGTAGGGTTTTAGAACTCTAAATCATTAGAGTTCTAGGATATTTGTTCAATCATTATATCCTCCTAATGATTGAACAAAAATATACAGATTGAGGCTTTATGCTAATCAACCCTCACCAATATGCACTTTTGGTCAACACTTGGGCGGTAGAGGAGGATGATTTTTTGTATTTTAATGTTCAAAATAGCTGTTCAGAACACTTGATATACATGAAGAAGAATATACATAATACATAAATTAAAATTCATTTTTCAATTATATTCTATTTTAATTTAACGAAATACCTCAGATTACGTGAGGCTACTTATTTTTTCTTCACATTCACCATTTCGGGGAGGGGGGCGTTCCCCCTGCCCCCCTTCCTAAATACGCCACTGTAGCATAACATAGTAATTGCATACCGTAGTAATACTGTGATACATTACATAGTACACAATAAGCGTACTGTAATACAATATAGCATACTGTATATACAAACTGGAACGTCTCTTCAGAAACTGGATCGTATCATTTTTCTTGAATTCAATGGACTTCTAAATCTTTTTGAAAGGAGCTTGCACGGACTCTCAGATCAAGCTTTTTTCAATTCAAGCGAATTAAATTTAATTCAAGCGAATTAAATTTAATTCATGTTGATATTTGACCATTGAAATAGAATTGAAATTAAATTTATTTCCCAAAAAACATACGATACGATATAGCAAATAACAGAAATCATAATAACGAGGAGAATATTACATGATTTGATGATTATAAAATAATAACAAAATAGTTTATACAAACGATTTATGCTATATACTGTATCTTATCCGTAAAATAAACTACCTAATCGTAATTGATTAAACTTCATACTCATCTATTTTGCTTGAGAATTGTTTTTAATAGTTCAAAAGTGAAAAATTAAACTTTACAATATTTGTCATACTCATTTGTTGTCAATTCCATATCATCCTAAAACAGTCGATACGACTTGCATGCTTTCAGCCTATTCAAACCATTTTTTCTCAAAAGCTTGCACTTTTCATGCTCGACAAGACATGCTTTGACATGGGTGCACTCACCACCACTTGTAAACAGCGGAAAGCATGCTTCATGGACTTCCGGTCTGGCAAGGCCGAGATGATAGCATTTCGAATATACATGCCGCCCCGGCTAGGAAAGCCAATGGATAATGGCCTATTATTCAAGACCTCTTTTGTGTGTTTGATATATGGAGTTCCCTTGTCGATTACCATTACCATAGAAGGGAGCTCGAGTGGGCGAAGGGGGCTTAGAGTAGGCGAAAGGGGGGTTCGAGTAGGCGAAAGGGGTTCGAGTTCACTGGCGATTGAAAGCACTTGCATTATGTCTATTAGAGGAACTGCAACCAATGGTCCCGACTGCATAAATGACGTCACCTCAATTATATGCAGCAAACAACGCTTTTGCTTGATGGCAATCATGTACAATAATTCCTTGATTGATTGCTATATTAAAATGAGGCGCGGAGGATGATTTTGGGCAACCAAGGCTCGTGCCCACGTTACAGGCGAAGTACTGTACAGTAAACGATACGGGCACTTCACCTGTTTCATGGGTACAAGCCGCCAGTGCCAAGGGTTCACTATCAATATTGTTTTGTTAGTCCATGGAATAGACTCATATTGATGAAACTCATGTGGACGATGAAACTTAATAATATTACATTGATCCGTAATGTGAATCACAGATTCTGATTATTTTGGCCAATCAAAATTTTATTATATACATTTGTTAGTCAGCATATAATAGTCAGTACAAAGTTATCGAAGGAATGTGAAAATAATATGATCTATGAATTCATGATATTTTAAGAACAGTGAAGATTCAAGATTCTGAAAATCCTGTTGATCAGACATGAAATAGACCCAAACCATATCGAGGCATGAGATAATTTTGTCTCTATAACTACGAGTAGGCCTATATACCTATATTTTAATAGAATCTTTAATAATTTACAAGAATATGTTACATGCTTCCAGAGACACGGGAGCATTCATTTATTTATTCTTGGTCCAGTCTCAGTTATCTTATAGGAACAAATTTTAAAACTTGCCAATTGATTTGTTTGTGAGAAAGTTTATAAATGCAATTTCTCAACTTTCCTGTACTTAATTATTTTTAATTTATCGATGAACATTATTCGTTGAAAGTGAAGCTAGCAATCGTCTGTCTGATAAATAACGAAATAGGAGGTTAATAAAGAACATACTTGGGAATTTACTTTGACTGATGTTAAAATATGAAGTGAATTAGGATGCAATGTTCAATTTGAAAAGCTTTTTGTACATCTCTCTCATTCCTCAACCTCAATATCAATATCAACCTCATACAATCCTTTACCTTTCTTTATCCTTGTGAATAATATCAATTTCCACTCCCACGTTGAAATATCAGTTTGAGGGCTACATAATTATTTCATAATACCTTTCAACCAAAGTATCATTCACTGTGCTTCTCAACAATTCAATTCTACCTTCCAATCAATCACCTATTGTTTAACTCACTCAAAGACACGAGTGAGTTTCTTTATGAAACATATCGTCAGTTTCCTACTTAGCAGTGTTCAATCTTTCTCCTTCATCCTTCCACATCATAGTATAGTCGGTCCAAGCACAGATGACATTCTGGAAATATGGGGAAATGACTCCAGCTCGGTCAATATTGGTTCGAAGATTATGAATTTGGTTTCTAATTCCGGAGAACTTTTTTATGTACAATTGAAGACTGAATTGATAATTTTTTAATTGATATTGACCGAGCTGGAGTCATTTTCTCATCTTGCTACCATGTCTTCTTCGCTTGGACAGACTATACATCTCCTTACGTTTCAATTTCCACGTATTAGATTCTTAACAGTTGTTCAGCAACTCAACTTGGAAATTGATACTTTGCAGGCTAAGTCCTAGACTGTGCGAGCTCCCTCGGGGGCTTAGGCGAAGTCCCGCAATACTGATGAATATGCATCAGGTTCAAGCAAATTATACAACGTTCAGAAAATCTACAAGGTGCATGAAATAAACTTCGATCGCTTCCCTTGATGTCATACAACAATCTTCTTGAGAATAGCGATGAGATGAAGTAAGTTACTGCTGAGTCTGCCGGTTTTAATGGAACACTATGATCATAGTCTGATCTGGTGAGCTCTATTATAATATCTTTGATATAATGTTGACCTATTTCGTGAAGATTTTTCAATGAATCATTTGAATCTTCATGAAGAATTCTCAAGGAATCATATGAGACTTGATGAAAAATTCTCAAGAAATCACTGGAAACTTCATGGAGAATGCATTAGAAATAATTTGAAACTTGGTTTTTTGGTTTCATCAATAATTATATATGCTGTTCTGAACAGGATATACTGTTCATCATAAAATTGTGAATCACGCACATATCTATCGACTAACATTTTCAATTTGAGCTCTGCATTAATTAGTTTTGTGCGCAATAATAATTTTTAAGATCCTCTTAATGGTAAAGTTCTATGAAACACGATTTTACGTCGAGTGGAATCCCATATATAATAGTGTTCTCCAATTTTCATCGCGTAGAACCCTCCAATTCTTAATAGATCTCGTATTGATAATATTCTAAATACAATTATATGCCATCGACTATGGTGGAATGCGAATCCTTCACATCCTGCATTTGATTCTTCGAAATTGATCAATAGAGAATTCTATGAGAAAACCAAATCGGTTCGATTTCAGGAAAGAAGTGATAATTAATAATATTGTTCATGTATGGATCATGCTCTCTCTAATTTTGTGTCGAGAGTGCAATATACGAGTTATTATATCCTTGTCCCCACATAATAAGTATAATTTGTATTATAAATATCGGTTGAATATAAATTCAATGCTTCTGTTTAAAAATTAGCTCATTGTCTTTCCATAGAATAGAAAAGCTTGAAAATTTGTAGTTGAGTATCAGGGAGTGGATAGATGTATTCAAAAGCCTTACAAACTGAAATTAGTCCATGTTCTTCACAAGTAATGGAATTCATCAGCAGACACGGCTTCTCCATGTCTATCTTCAAATTAAATCAAATACTAATTTACTTTGGACGGCAAGGTGAATTGGAGAACTTCTTATCTGCTGAGACTCGCGAAGTGGCTGGGTTAGTAGAGTATGATTTATGGATTCCAAAAAGGAATTGTTCAGCTTGCTGGTACGTGGTTTTGAACGGCGGAAAAAGGTTGACAGAGGCGGAGAGAAAATGATGAAGTGAGTCAGAAAAAGAGGAGAGAGAAGTGAAAAGAAAGAGAGAGAGAGTGAGTGGGAGAGTGACTGAGGGATGGAAAATGGAAAAGCAGCTGTAGATACTCGGTTATTCAGAACTTGTACTTCTTACGTAACACTGAACTGTGATTTATCAGTCAATATCCTCTTTATAACTTCATAGGCTCTCTCTATTTCTCTTCTCTATTTGAAAAAAATGTCCTTCTCTAAATAAGATTTTGTAAAGGGATGGAATCCTGAATGACCTTGTAATCTTCCTTCAAACAACCACTGATTTTCATGAAGGTATACTTCCACTTAATCAATAAAATTGCATTCGCAAAAAAGTTAATTGTCTTCTTTGTAAGTGTCTTCTCTGTTTGAACTGACTGTATACTGTATAGTGGAGTGGATTCGCCTTCATGGGCTGTTGAGTCATTGACAAACAATAAGTAAATGAGTGAAATAATTCACTCACTTTAATTAGGCTATAATGGAGTAGATCTCAAGGTTGAAATTCGGAATGTGAACAAACCATTGTGAATTTATCTTACTGTTGAAAATCGAGGAAAAATATTAAATCGAGCAGTTGGCTTTCTGAAACGCAGTGCTCCATTTTTCTTTTTGATTAACTCAAATTTTAAATGCTCTCAAACTTTTTAAGCACTGAGCAGCGCTTAGTGAGCAATCAGCCCATTCCCAATATGGTTGTGATCCATAAGAGTTTACCGTAATCTTGTCGATTAAACCTTCTATTATACGTATTTCTTAAATATCAAGCTGTGAATAATTGTGAGATAATTAAGAGACGACTCAGTTCTAAAAAAACAACTCCCAAATATTCAGTCACTTGAACAAACTCGCTTGACCAGCCCACAATTTGTTTACTTAACATGAACTTGCTGACGAACATCAATCATCAATCATCTCAATCATCTATTCTTTATTGATGAAAGTAATTCTATATTCCCTCACTCTTCCAGTGCGATTACCGAGTTTGCCGCTAGTGAAGTGAAAATGCAAGTAGACCAGAGCAAATAAACGGCAGGAAATCGTTCTTTAATCGCTTTCTAGTGAATTCTTCATTGCAGCTCACGAAAAAGTATCTCACTATCTCACTTGCTTATAGTTGAGTTTCTATCACTCCATCTTTGTCTAAAAGTCCTCCTAAGGACGAAACTACAAGGCGAAACTGCATTTATATTCTAGCGAGGCCTTTCATCAGGGCTGCACTGCAACTACCTTTGTGAATTTTGCGCGCTTTCTCACAGCTCTATAAAATATTAATGGACTACAAGTACACACACACAGCTCAGCTCTAACTCTATTAACGCTGATGTGAAATCTTGTGTGCTCTTTCCTGGCTGGCTTTGAGCTTAGTGCAGCCTACTCTTGTACAGCTGCCAGCCAATTAATTGATCCCTGTAAGGAGCCAATTGCCAGACTTCCAAATGTGTGGCAGTATCTTACTGAAGTGTCTTCTATGAAACAGCTCACTGTTTGATGTGTTATCTGCGAGGGTGGCTTGCCTAGTCTTGATTGAGAAGGTTGAAGAATGAATAATTGCGGATGATTCATTGCAATAATGCTTTAGATTTCTACTAAATTGAAATTCCCAAGTTATAAAGGTTGGGAAAAGTTGCATAATGAGGATTATAGAGTGGATGAAAGAGCTATGAACACAAGGTACACGAAGGATTTTCCATTAAGAGCTTATGCCCGGTTTTTCCAAGCACACTCAAATTTGAGGGACCCTCAAGTTTACTACACTTTACTACATTTCCTATACTTATCATAGAAAATGTCAGCTGTTCATTGAAATTTGAGGGTCCCTCAACTTTGAGTGTGCTTGGAAAAACCCGGCATTAGTCCCTCCAACAGGAGAATGTACGATACTGATTATACATTCCACCAAAGAATATGTAGACGACCTCATATTCACTGATTCCACTCTCTTATTAGAGCTACTTAAAGTGAACTGTATAGTGGAGTGAATATGAAAATGGTAACCAGCTGGTAGGCCCTTTATGGGCTGTTGAGCCATTGACAAACAAACAAACTAGAGCTACTTATGTGTGAAAAACCAATACTAATACTATTTTAATTACTGTAATTTATCAATTGTTTATACAGTTTCTATAGTCTCTCACATCTGTTTATAAATTATTGCCTCTCCATCAGAGACTGTACGATACTGATGATACAGTCTCTATAATCTTTCCCATTTGCTTATATAGCCTACAGTACATTTAGTCAATTATAAATGAATTCATCTCCAAAGTGAGTGACAAGTTACAATCATGTATTGATAATCAATAACAATTCATCGATAAAACTATTCGCTACGATACTTCAAATCAATTCATCTCTAGAGCAAGTGAGTTAGAAATTACAATAATGTATTGATAATCTGTGATTCATCTGTAAAACTATAAAACTATCCGCTTTGGTAAATCAACTCCAACGGTTGAAAAAGTTGTGTGGAAACGGTGAAAACACTGATAGAAGCCATAAGCTGAATGTTTCAATCCAATTATGTTTCTAACGATAGACGTTTTAGCTGACTAACCATCCATTACGAGGAACCATCAGTGTAAAAAACTTCAACTCACTCATAGAGGGATGAGAAAAAGACTTCAAACTCAACTGTAATGCAGTAGGTATGAATAGAAATGTGTCAAACAGTGTTTATATTTAGTGGTGTTGAAGTAGAACATTGGAACACACGTGAAAAACACTGAACTTTACATCGTTGTAATAGACTTCACTTACAGAGCTAAAAGTGTGTCTATGGAAGAACATAGAACCGTTCACATTCATATACTGGATTATTGTGCTTTTTACATTGTGAAAAAGATGTAAGCGTTCATTGAATGCCAGTGTTCACATAGGACTCGTAGCGTGTGGGTGAAAAACACTTGATTCTCTTTAATTATTCACACGTTTGCCCATTGAGAGCTTTCAGCTCGTTTCACACCACAAAACTTGAAACGTTTGGCGCTGCTAGACTCCAACGGAATTGGCGGTTGGCTAATGCCTAGAATTAATACTCAACTCTATCAGGACAGTTTGAAAGTGGTCCAAAAAAGAAAAATTGTTTATCTAAGGTACTTCTTAATTTGATGAGCTTCCGAAGATCGTTCGTCGACCGTCCTGACAGAGCTGAGCATTAATAGGAGACATACACCAACCGCCAGGTTTATTGGAGACTACTATACAGCTATCCACAATAATCAGTAGCGCTCGTTTAAACATGAATGGAGAGAGATATTTGGCAAAATACCAAAACATACCGCAGTTATCCAGTGGATTGTTTTCAAGCACAATATTAAAAATTCATAATAAAGATGTGTAGGAGAATGAAAGAACTAAGTTATACAATTCGAGTGAGAGTTGATAGCTGATAGTTAGTGATTAATCTTATTTCTAAACAGAGAAATGAATCATCTGAAAATTTGAATCAAAGATAAGAAGTAGGCCCAGTTGTATAGAATATAGTATATTCACGATAAATATAGTATATTATCGTTATATAGTGTATTCTATAAACCTTGGCTTACCGGTACATGATTATTTTCCTCAATGAAAGAATCGGATAATCTGAGAATTTGAGTGAGTGTTATATAATAAATATCCATAAATATTTACTAATTGATTATTCTTCTGGAGTGGGTTTGGTTATTCTATCGAATGGTTTGATTTTTGATAAATGACTGAGTCGTAGAGAAAAATGAGGGAATTATCCATTTTCTATCAATTCAAGTATGAGTTTATAGTTAGTTATTGATTATATGATTTACTGGCAAATGATTGAGATTTTCAACTATTCTTGATCAGTTTATTAAATTTCTAATTCTTTTCAATTGTTTTCCTCGATGAATATTAAAAGTGATTAACAAAATAGTTTTTGTTTCAATTTGCATAGTTCTATTTGAATCATTAGGACAGAATTGATTAATATAGCCTAAATTGTTTGGCTACTTGATAAAATCACCAACCAATCTTCAACTTTAGCTCAACTCAAAGGAAGACAACAGTAGGCCAACTCTAACTCCATCCAGTACAAAAATGTAAACTTATCTGGTTTTCTTCAAAGAGAACTTTTGAATTAATTTAGTATGAAGCAAGAAACACAAAAGTAGGCCTACATCGGATTCATCCAGTACCTCTAGGATGGAGAAAGAAAAAAAAATCGAGATTTCATACAGTATCACGTCAAATATACAAAGAGTAGGAAAAATTCAAGAGTTTGCTGAAATTCGCTGAAAGTGAGTGTGGTTGAGAAAATCGTGCGTTAAATTATAATGATCGACCAACCGAGATGCTGCAAAAACGCGTGTTGTATAGGCTTCGTGGTGCAAAGTTCCTTTTTTCCGAAGCGATCAATCACACGCCTTCCAGCCCCTTGTCAGAAGCGGGAAGATATCAATTGAAGTGAAAGTTTCTCACAGGAGTTATGGGATGAAGGACAGGGATGACATCCTATCTTCAAGACCCTAAGTTTGGCGATAGGTTCATGAGTGTAAAGATATTTTCATACATTATGTTTTGGTGAGAGTTTGATCTATGAACAAACATGATATGGCGTGTTATACTCAATAATGTACTATTTTGGATGATGGACTAGCATTGATCTAATACTGTATTACTACAACAGAAACCATCGTCATGCAGAATGTTTGAAGAGCTACTTTACAACTCTAAAAGCTCATTGGATTATTCTGAAAAAACATACCGATCTCCGTTTATTTTCATGATATCATGAACTGTTGAAGTTGGAAGTAGCTTCAGAAACATCCTATATATTATGGTGAGATCTCATTATAAGTATAATCAGACTGACTTCACAGTATACAGCATACACAACACTTGCCCTCTTATAATGCAAAAATAATGTATTTTTTAATGAACACTTGAAACACAATAATTATTCATCAAATGTACTATGGTTGATAGTATTTTCTTTCATAATAATTGTCGGGATTGATTCATAAAATATAAATTAGAGTTCATAGTAAACGTTGATTCCTCCTCAGATTACAGTCTGATCAAATAGATCAAAAACTTGCAAAATAAAATGTAGGTCTTGAAAAAAGGAATTATTTTGCATTTCATGAATCTCATTTATCGAACCCTTGTATAGTTTCACAGCTCTTCTAGTTATAGTGTTAATTACTCGTATAATCATCTCGCTAGCATACACTACTTCTCTATAAAACAATAATGAACATTATTCACGGATGTAGTTAATTCTCTCGCCAACAGAGTAGAGTAAACTATACTAAAGAGAGTGAATATGTTTCAAAAGAGAAAGAAAGTTCACGCCGCATTCGTGGAAATGCACACTGTACATTTCCTCAGAAGGTGATTGGACATTGCCAGGTACTCTAAATTCAGCCGCCGAATGCTTCCTAGAAGCCACGCAGAAGACTAGAGCAAGACAAACTGTCATGTGGGACAAACTGTAGTGTGGGAAAAACTTTTGAAACCGACTCCCAATGGAAACGTGAGCAGAGCAACTCGTGTGGTACAATAGAGACAATCTGAAAAAGTCCTGTTTCGCCGACTCAGCTGCGAGACGCTCCTTTGAATCTCTTGCGGAATGTTTCCAGTGGAAAAAATACACTTGCCGAGTTTGAAAACAGATCCGTCTTTTGAAGCGAGCTCCAGTATCGACTTACAAGTTTCCTACGAATTTAAACTGTTTCAGGTGTAAGCTGAGTTACACTCTACTCCAACTTCCTCAATAATTGTTCTAGGACGTATCAGCTTACAATGCCCGTATCTTTTACTTTATAAATTACTTCACGGGTTCAGTACGGATTTCATGGGCACGAGCATAGCCCCCTTAACATAAGGCCGTGGCCTTAAATCCGGCAACGCTGTAACACTACTGCATCGTAGGTCAAGCTTGTAAATAATTTTGATTCACCATTCTCAAATCAAAATACTTGACAACCTATTTTACTCAAGATTCTATTACAATTGGAATACATAGGCTACTCGCAACTATAAAGAGAAAATTTCAAAAAAGATGAGTTAATAAAACTGAAAACAAAATTAACACACCAACTTTGCAATTGATTCAATACTTTCAGTGGGTACTAAAAAACCTCACCCACAGTCCGACGTTGCCATATTTGTAGGATAGGGCCTTCTAATAGAGGAAGCTATGGCACGAGCCGCCAGTGGCTTACATTGAATTCGATTGCAAAGTAAAATCGTCTGTTGCATGGAAAATTTGTTATTGTTCCTCCTCTATTTTAGTAATAAAAATTTATTTAAAAATGTAATATGTAATATAAATGTATTCAATAACAAATGATAACAATTTAATTCCTGGTTTAGTAAATGAATCACTAATAACTATGTTGATATCTCCATAACAGAATGATATTATTTTGATAGTAGATATGAATATGACTGAAAACTGTATAAATTTGAAATTATTGTCTATTGTCAGCATTACTTTCAGCAAATACGATAAATTCATCTAGAGTGGGTTGTCTTCGATTTCAGTTTACTGGAGACAAAATAATTGTGTAACAACTAACTCAATAATAATAATAATAATAATATTCGTGTAACCTGGCTGGCTCAGGTCTGGTGTCAGAGTTTTCAGGTCGCTCCTGAACGATTCCAGGGCCTCAATTACTCGTATATAATATTATTATCAATCATCTGTTTGTCTATTATACAAATAGTAGTACTAGTAGAGTAGTCTAGTTGTCTAGTAATAAGTAGATGTAGTACTCCATCCAGTTACAGTACTCTACCCGTATTATTGGATCTCACCCCAGCTCACGTTCCACATAGTCGAAAGATTACGTCATCACAACGCAACTATTCGAAAATTCACTGCACTTACTCCATCTTCACGACCTCTCCTGAATTTCTTGTTTTCACCGTACTGCATGACTATATCGTAGGGATGAAATCTATGAATAAATTCGCAACAAAGTATGTCGTCGACTGCATCTCAAGATTCGATTACCCACAGATCACAAGTAGCCTGTCCGAGCATAGAAGAGATCCTGGCAAGATAGAAAAACTACTCCAGCTCGGTCAATATTGGTTCAAAAATTATCAAATCGGTCTCAAATTGTAGGAGTAATTCTGATGTATAATATGAGATCAAATTTTATGATTTTTGGAGCAGTATTGAACGAGCTGGAGTGAATTTTCTATCTTGTTTGGATGTCTTTTTCGCATGGACAGACTATAGTCAAAGGAGCTAAGTCTCCTATAGTTCACATATGAAATACGATTCCTGTGAGAATTGAAAATATTGAATGTATCCGACAAGTCATGACTGGATAAAATGCTCCGCTTTTATGTGAACTATAGAATCGCCATTCGGGGCGAAAAGTCTGTTTGTGACGTACGACTCCTTTTGTTCCTGCAGCATTCTCTTCATGTTCTGCTTTTTTATCTGCCCTCAATTCAGTATTTACAATTCTCCCTGGAGACAGCCAGTGCTGCTTTCCAGTTCACTCGGTTGGTCACCCTTTACTTCACTGCTTTCTTTGCGATTTACTGAGGAATTATTTCCGGATTTGTCTCTGGATGGATTTACAGTACACAGAAAAGTATCAGGAAAGACGGTGATGTGCGGTTTAGTCTTTTAGTTTGAGTCCTGAAGATCCTGTGATACAGAAATATCATGTAGGTATATACCAAGGTTGGTATGGAATATAGGAATTAGAATATATTAAAGATATACGAAAACCTTGGGTATATACATCTATTTACATAGGTGATTTGAGCTGTATTCTATGGATCCTTGAATTGTTCATATTATTTAAGATCAAAATAGTTCAGTACTCATTCAATCATTTCTGGTATTGGGGAGCAATCATAGGTTGCATGAATTCAAAGATGAAGATGAAAATGAACGTCATTGAAGTTCATATTCTTGAATGAGATGTAGTGATCAAACAAAATTAAATAAATGGATGTGATCATATTTAACTCAATGAATGTAATATTATTTTCATCTTTTTTTTCAAAGAACTATGAATTGAATATTGGTAAACACCAAATAGACAAAGGTGCAAATTACTTGTTAATAATAAAACATATTTCAAAGATCTGAGTTATCCAGTATTCATTATGTCTATTTAAACAAGAATAATTAACAATCCAGAACTTTACATTCAATATTTTATATTAGATTGATTATTGGGAGAAATTTGAAAAGCCTGAAGGAGCAGTGGAAGAGATCGTTTGGCAAAATAAAGATATACATATATAGATGATGAATTTGTGATTACCGCAATATATCCGTGATGGAAAAAGTGCAAAAATGTCATGTAGAAAAATAAAATGAAATAATTGATTCTCAATTCTTAAAAGAACACTTGAATCTGTGTGAGAACTGATTTAATTAATCAAACAATCATTTTTTTCCAATCTCCCTGTACACTCTCGAAAAGCTCACTGTGAAGGGCTACTATTAAATTAATGTTCAATAATATAGCTATTCAAATTCACAGCACTTTTTCAACAGTTCATGCAGCTGTATTAATAATGAAGTAGTCGTTTGGTATTTTTATCTTTAATGTTAATCTCAGTACCCTCTTCCAATTATTTTCATTAGTGCATAACATGTTTCGACTATTAAACATGTTATGCATGAATGAAGATAATTGAAGAAGGAGACTGAGATTAACATTTAAAATGGAAAAGTGTAATAAAGTAGCCTCAAGATAACGGAAACAGTAGTTCAGTACTATTAGTGTTTTAGCGTGAAGTTAAATTAACACCATGAAAAAAGATAGAAGGTACACTACTTGTACTAAGGAGCAAGTGTTCAATAGTTGATAACAACAAGAGCCATTAGGAGATCATTTGAGACGCTCAACAATGGGTAATTTTGCTCTATGGGGGGCAATGGTAGCCTGTATGAATGAGCTATGTATGTATTCCCTTCCTCCCACCAACACTCGTGCTTGAATGGAGAGGTGGCCAAATAATGAAAGTTTTGCTATAAATTATCCTTTCCACACAATTTGCATGGGATACTCTCCAGGGACTTGAATGTCCTCCACTGTACTCCATGCAACAGTCTCATTGATAATGAACATGCAGATTCCATTGTAGTAAAGGCCTGGGTACTTGAATGATAGCTTTAATTGGAAAAGTCGAAAAATCAGATACTCTTAATCCTGAAAAATTCGAAGTAAGTAGCGTATTAGGTACTATCTAACACTAATTACTTGCGTATCACATTTGATTAAGCCTAGCCTGGCCAAGGTGAGTTTATGGAATAGAGAATTATTATTGCAATCACAAAATCCAAATCATATAAGGTTTAAGTTTTACACGTGTCTCAAGTTAATTTACTATACCAAAAACTTGATAAAACCACGGTAAATAGAAAACATGTTCTCTTTTTAACGTGCTGATACAGGGTGTTTCAGAAGTAGAGTCGAGCATTCTACAGTATTGTTCATTAGTAAAAAACATACCTAAATATCTGAAAGTATCTCAAAATGTCTGAAAGCCCTGAATCACTCACACAGCCGCCATTTTCATTTTCTCATTTTCATCTAATCTTTCAAATTTATAATTTCGTAGCGGCCTTGAGAGGGTACTATAGTAGTCAATTATCATGTAAATTCAGCTGAGAGATCGAATGAAGCCAGTTAGATGTTCCTAACTTGGATAATTATTGGGATAATCAGCAAATAAGCTGAAAAATGGAATTTTATAACTCAAAAGGGATGGAAATGGGATAATAAATTGTTGACCAGTATTTTGGGTTATTTCAATGTATAATAAGTGGAATAACATTACCCTTGAGAATAATTCATCATGTATTGATAACCGTGATTATTATTAGTACAATCCTTTCATAGCATTCACTACACATAGGCTATATAATTCCAATTCGAGTTATTATCGTTCTCTTTATTTAACATTCAAGAATGAAAAAAATTATAATAGCTCATAAGTTTCTTTTTAGGGTGATTCCCACATGGGCTTTTGAGCCTGTGCTTGAGTAATGGGAAGGGTGATGATGAGAGATAATGGACCTACTGCTTTTAGATGGTTTCCGAGTTACTGATGTAGAGGAGATACAGTCGATAAGAAGGGTTGTTAACAACATCCCATTATCAAATCTATTTACTGTAACATCAATGCACAAACTCCTTCATACTCCACAATCGATCGAAGCCTTTTGAAAATATTCCTCTCAAAAGCTTCGATAATGTCCAATGATAGTCTGATAATAGCGTTGGTCACGTGATTGATCACCACTTAAATCGAGAATCGTTACCAGCACACGTCGAAAGACTGTTGAATTATTTACATCGAATTATTTATAAAAAGCGCCGGCAAGACCGGGCCCAAAATATGACAGGGGAATCCCACAGGCCAAGAATCCATTTTCGCAGCACTTTGTGATGATCGGCTCTCGTAGACTGTCATAAAAAATGCAACACCTTCACGCTACCGAACAAAGTCTCCCGAAAAAGTCGAGAGTCGAAAGTGGACCCGTGCACAAGATGACATCATGACTGATGATGTCGTGGCATCATCTCTGCGATTTTTTTCTTCGAAGACATCGCGGTTCGTATAAAAAAACTCTACTATGCATTATATTATTATCAAGTTACTGACTTTGAGTAAAGAATATGGAGAGAGGATAGAAGAATATATAACATATTTTATATTCACTGCTCAAGATAGAGTAGATCTATCTATATGTATACTATTAATCCATGTTCTGAGTTACCAGGCAAATTTTGGGTTGATGATCCCAGAATGGCCTTGTGATTGCAACTGCTCTATCGTCAATACTAGGGTATATCCATTAAATAGATTTCCTTCATTCTCTTCCATTGTAAAACAAAACCGTTTACGCCTAAATAAATTTAATTTATTAAAACGCTTGATTTTTTCTCTACTCTCATATATAATCGCCATTCTGATCAATGTATTCCAGTAGGAGCACAATTCGTTTCTGTAGCACATCTTCGAATCTTCCGTAGTCAACTTGATTTCCCGCTTGAAACAAACTTTCCTTATAAATTTATTGTCCGTCTGGAATTCTGATGCATCCAAATTTTAATTTCGGAGAAATATTAGTCACAGTTGGGTAGATGGGAGAAACCACAGTCCATCTCATGAATAGGAGGACCTTATCATATCAATTCAAGAAAAAAGTTTTCTGTATAGAATGTTCCTTGATTTATCATTACAGGAAGAATTTAGTAACTTCGGCCTATTACTGATACACATGAAATCATATATATACTAAATAAATTACAATTATTAATGTAATATGGGAGGAAAATTCATGATTGGAATCAAGTAAAGTTACTACTTTCAATTAAATAGTAGGCTAGAAATGAATAAAGCAGATTTTTTTATGTGAAAAAAGTGATAGTTCATAGATGAATCTGACGCCAAAAAGTGTTTTTTTCTGCTTATTTGATTACCAATAATCAATAAAACAATGTCGCATTAAATGAAAGTAAACTCAATGATTGGAGCTAGAATTTTTTCAAATGATTTACTACGGTATTGAAGATGTCACTGTCCATTTACTCGATATATTTTTTCCAAGCCACAATCTTCAAACCTTTGCGACCAGGTACATGAATCATCGAAGTTTTTTCCCAAGAAGGAAGAATCCCGGTTGACAAAGATTTGTAGCTGGGAGCGACCCTTTCCAGTGGCGTTTCCACGTTGATTAAATTCTCACCGGTATCAGGGGCCGGAAAAATACCTCTTATGAATCAAGGATTATATCTCTTGTTCGACTTCACCCTGGGAAACCTGCCTGGTCGTTGATAAGATTCATTTCACCCTCTAATATCATTCTATCAAAGCTGAAGATTTCTGTCTGTCTCAATGAGGTTTTTTCAGCCTGAGCTTTTCTCACGATATGGAAAAAAATTCTTTAAAAAAAAGGATTTAATCCAATGGATGAATAAGATTCTCATTGAACTCCAGATATATCTAAGACTTCGACGGTGTCAAAGTCATATCTGATCTTAATCAAATCAAACCTTTGTTAAGAGTGGGAAAGAAGTAGTAGATGAGAGAGAGTGAATAATCACGGATTACATGTGGAACTATTGAGGGAAATATAAGTGTTGAATTAGTTTCATATGGTGATTTTCATGTAATTTTATATAAATATAGTTCCTGCATGGATTACTTTACATGATAAAAAATATACTAGTTGATTTTGTGATCATTTCTTTATATTACCATCAAACATTATGGAATTAATTTTCATTCAATTGTTGAAAGTGTGTATCTTGTAAAATGGATAGATTTTCTGTAGGTCACGTAATATTAAGGAGTGAGTAAGCTATTCTTAGGCCTATAGAAAAAATGGAAGCTTAGCTTGGTACTGATACATTTTGATTACAATTTGAGTGTAATATTGTAGTATTTGAAGCAGATTCATTGATCCCAATCTTATGACATCAAATAAAGCTATAATTTCAACATATATTTGTATTTCATGTACAATATAAGTAATTGAATATTAATGTTTTGATGAAATATTCCAGGTGAGTGAAAGAGTCGTATTTCACCCTCCCAACAAGAAGAAATAACTTTATGTCTACCCCGCTGCTCACAAAACAACGTACATAGCTTCCGGAATCACATTTATAATAAATTCATCTGTTCTACCTGCTCTCAGAAAAAGTGACGTTAGTCAAGAGACAATATTCTGAGAGCTCAACTTTGGTATGATACAAATTTTGTGTACTGTGGAACTGTTGAGAGCTTTGGAGGTTTTGCAGAGAAATATTTCTATCTATCACGATCAATATGATAGATTACTGCCAGCCTTTCAAGTTTTCAATCTAAAACAGGAAGAAAGCTTTCCTAACAGTTTCTTAATCGTTATTCATATTAGAACTTCAATATCATCTTAAAACGACTCATTTTATTCTTGTTTTACATATGTTTGTATAAGTCATTGAATTCTTCATAAGAGTAGTCATAAAAATAAAGCTAATAAATTGGTTCTTGTGGTTACATAAGTGAAGAAAGAATACCAGTTTGACTTGAATTTTTCATTTTCTGAGACTCCAGGAATATTTAAACTCAACAAGCCCGCGTCTCAAATCAAAATCAATAATATTATTGGTCATACCTTGCATATTGGAATAGTTTCCCTTGAAATAGTGAGCATTGAGATAAAGCTCCTCTATGTGAACAAAGGGTTGCTAGTGTATTTCCCCAAGTTGAGAGCACAGATCTTTTCTCTAGCCACTGGTTTGGAATCGAACGTGATTCTCCCCTGTTGCCTTCTGACCAACAGCATGCTGCAACACCTTGTGCAACCATTTGGCAACACCTTTCAGGCAACATCTGTGCCCCTTGAACTCCCCGATCCGCGTCTTGAACCCGGAAAATCCCAACGTATTGAAAACGTTGAAAGCAGTAACAACTGTGATGCTCCCAAATCTTTCAGGGTTGCTGATATAGTCTGTCCAAGCACAGAAGACCCTCTGGGAAGATGAAAAAAAGACTTAAGCTCGGTCAATATTGTTAAAAAAAATATGGATTTAGTCTCAAATTGTAGATCAGAATGTTTTCTACGATTGAGACCAAAACAATAATTTTTGTAATGATATTGACCGAGCTGGAGTCATTTTATCATCTTGTCAGAGGATCTTCTTTGCTCGGTCAGACTATAGTAAGGCTGAGGCCGCACTGCCGGTGGGTAGAGCCTGGAGGGTGGAGGGTAGTTGGTAAATCTATAGAACATACACACCATCCACAGTAATACATCGTATGAATGGTATGACGTCATTCTGTTTTTTGAAGTTATGTTGTCCATATTTAAGAATTTCAAGATGGCGGCTGAACACATACCATTCATACGATGTATTACCGTGTATGGTGTGTATGTTCTATAGATTTACCAACTACCCTCCACCCTCCAGGCTCTTCCCACCGGCAGTGCTGCCTCAGCCCAACGGTCAGATAGCCTATTACTAGAGTTGAGGTCAGAGTTGAATTAAGGAGTCTGAT
This sequence comes from Sogatella furcifera, assembly GCA_017141385.1. NCBI lineage: Eukaryota > Metazoa > Arthropoda > Insecta > Hemiptera > Delphacidae > Sogatella > Sogatella furcifera. The sequence continues at coordinate 26,117,504 of CM029554.1, read as the reverse complement.
GAAAAGACAAGAATATAAGTAGATGCAATTTCTCATAACTTATTGTAATTATACTAGCTTGTAAAAGAATGAAATGAATTGTGTTGGAATCAACTAATCCCATTAAGTATTGGAAGGATTAAATTCCGGGCACAGTTTTTTTTAATAAAACAAGCCTGCTATTGAGTACATTGGTCAATATTTGCAGTCGCAGAAGTACTTTGTCTATTTATATAGCAATGAATGAAGATTCTAATTAATCATTATTAGGATTTTATTCCATTTTATTTATCCGATAACTCATGATTATGCTTAAGCTTATCAATCAATAGACAGAATCAGAATGGCATCATGCTGATAACATCAGTAATAAAATTATTCATTACTAATGACCAAAAAATCATCTGAAAAATCATTTGGTGAACACATTTGGAGTATTGGAGACATTATTGTCTGACTTCCCACCCAAAATAATCTCACTGGATCATTATCATGATCTCATAATATCACTGGATTCATCAACATTTCAAAATTTATAATTCATCCTCACACTCTCAAGCTCGAAAGGCATTCATTGGGATGCGCTTGAAATATCCCTAAAACTCTTCATGATAATATACAGTATGATTATTAAACTCTAAGCAATATCATGTATTATTCAGTAGCAATTGTTTTTTTCTACTTGGTAGCAATAAATAATGAATAGTTAGGGATATAGAATAAATAAATTTATTTCCACATGTTCATTGCATATTGACAAAAAATAGACAAACAAACTAAATTTTTGCTTACAATCATTTGAAATAATAATTTAGTATACCTACTATAAGTATTGTATTAAAAAATTATCTAAATAAGAATCACATATTTTAAGTATTTTATCAAAAAATAATCTAAATCAGAATAAGAGACATAATCATTATGTTCTGTCATTAAAGTTGTTTGCCTTTTCTAAATATAGTATATCTAATTTGAGGAATACGCTGCTTCTGAGACATTTATAGTCTGTGTTGAAGCAGCCATATAATCGATGGATCAATATAGGAATCACATGAACTGACAAACTAAGATTTCTTGATTTATTAATGCTTTCATTCCTAGTAGGTTTTTCCAGTAGAGGACAAGTCACATCACTTGAAAATTCAAATGGACTGATGAATTATTCTGTCTCTTTGATTTATTCAGTAGTACTGCCCCACATTTCCATCATCTTAGCATGCATAATCAAATTCAGGGGCGAACCCAGGGGGGGATTGAGGGGATATATCCCCCCCCCCCGAAATTGGGGCTCATCTTACAATAGATAGAATGTACTTTGTAGGATACTAAATACTTTTTTGAAAAATTTCTCCCCTCACGGGGAAAATTTCTGTAAGGAAGGAGATGATTTGAATTTGAGACCAAGCATCCCAAGCCTAAATACAGTATTATTCCATTTCTTGCTTGAATGAGTGTTGCATAGCACTTTGCTTGGTTTCTACTTTCATATGATTGCTGTTTTGACGTCTAGTGTGATTGGACTCCCATTGAATGAGTAGTTACAATAAAAATATTTTGTCTCATGAAATGTTCCATAGAATGTTGAATATTGTTGCAACGATTCCTTTTACGACAGCATCTTGTGAGCGCTCCTTCTCAACACTTTACTTCGGATGATAAAATCTCACGTGAGACGTGCTTCGGGACAGATGTCCAGCCCCACTATTCATTCACAGTGACATTCACGTTAACTTTTAGCATGTATTAAATAAACTGTCACAAAATAAATCTCGACGTCAAATAGATTTAATTTTTCATGTTATTCGATATAATTTCAACACTTTCATTTAAAGAAAACCTAATATAGTACTTATGGAATGAAAACACAGATCTATCGAATCTAAAACTTTTTTCCCAACAGAATTATCCATCAACATTTTTGGAATTGAGGTAGAATCGTAAAATATACTGCTTATTAGCAAATTACATCGCAATACTCAGTATCCAGAACACAGCTATATTCCAATTCAGATTCAATGACTTTTCAAAAACTGATTAAAAATCTTTCGGCACAGCCTGCATTTGAAGAATACTCAATTCAAAAATTCTTAAATTAATACAATAAACAACAAAAACTACAAAAGACCAATAGCTCTTGTTCAAATCAATTAATCTACAATAATTGATAAATGAATTTTTCATTAATACTTTACTCTAATAAACAAAAGCCATTTCTTATTCTATGAGACGGTAGTGAAAAATCACCCCCCCCCCCCACGGGGAGATATTTCCCTGGGTTCGATCCTGATTCGATATCACCCCCCGAAATTAATTCCTGGGTTCGCCCCTGTCACTATTAAGCAAGCAACAAGCCAACTAATAGTACCACGAACAAAAGATCTCCTCCTTCTTACAAATTTCCAGTGCTTTCTTGTGGTTCAATAATAATAATAAACTGCATTGGAACAGATTGTCCGATGCATCCATGCGCTCTAATAATGGTAATAATAAAGTGCTCCGAAAAGGATTGTCAGCGGGAGAAAAACAATCCCGAGTACGCCATTAAAATACAACTACCATTAATCGAATGCGCCATGAATTAGCACCCACACCCATGGCCAATAAAATTTGTTTATGACTCCATGGAGATGCAATGCCAGATGCCTGGTGAGATATAATCTGGCCAAGCTGAGAAGACCTTCGGGCAAGATGGGAAAATTACTCCAGCTAGGTCAATATTAGTTCAAAAATTATGAATTTGTTTTTAAATTGTGGAGAAGATTGTTTTCTACAATTTCAGACTAGATTTATAATTTTTGAACAAATATTGATCGAGATGGAGACATTTTCCCATCTTGCCAAAGTGTCTTCTTCGCTTGTACGGACTATACCAAGGGCTAACCGAACACTGGTTTGGCCTCGATTTTTCAACGATTTTCCACGCGTCCTCCAATCTTGATTTGGCTCGCTGCACTCGCTCGTTCAATAAATATTCATCAGCGAAACGCATAGGGTCGTAGTTCTTGATGATCGTAGAAGAAGTTGGAAAAATTGTTTTTCAACTGCAGCTAACAGATAGACGCTCGTGTGCCGTTAATCATGACAGCTGCACAACAATCTGTTGAATGCTGCAATTCAGGCAAACAGAATTGGAGCTCGTGTGAATGGAAATTGAATTGACCCAGATAGTGACCCAGAAATTACAAAGAAATTGAAGTTTTGAGCACGTAACGTGTAGAAGACTTTAAAAACAAATATTGATTTTTCAAGGTTGTTTGGCGAAAAAAAAATTTCCTAGAAATTAAAAATACAATGGAAGTGTTGTACAATCATATCCAACACGATCTCTCTCTCTCTCTCTCTCTCTCTCACACACACATTTTTTTTCTCTCTCTCATAAATAATTTATTTCTCTTAAAATTATTAGCCATCTTATTGAGATTGTTTGGGAAGGTGAGTGTATGGCTTAAACTCATACAAATAAATTTTCTTAGAATATCCATAATAAAATAGAAGTTATCCTTTTTCTCTATCGTTATTTAATTTCAATTGTGTTTATTATAATTATCCTAGATCAACTTTGTAGAAGAAATGTATATGTTTGTTTACATATTGTACATGATATAAAGGGTTGTGTGGTAGAGAGGACCAAGAGTCCTAGCTCCGCCCTTAATAAAGGCAATTTATCTATCTATCTCTCTCACACCCACTTCCTCTCTAGTTTTTTGTTTGAAAGTAATAACGTGATATTCCTTATGACCGCAAAAATTCGTCTACTGCCCAGTATTCTGCATCCTATTATATTCCTTTTTTCGGAAATGATCCCTCCTAGTGATGGAAATGATCCTTTCTAGTTGGTTGATGACATATGAGTTAATATCCATATATTGTGGAATTTATATTCATGTCAGAATAATAAATTATATTCGGTGAATCACTTCCTCATCAAATGCGCTAACGTTTACCGAACTGTAAATTAGAGCTAAATTCAACAATAGGATTATCATCTGTTACAGAGAATTTGAAACTTCCATATTTCACTGCATTACAAACATGAGAAGGAGATATTTGGGACAATAGACCTCGTATGTTATAGAAATCGAATTCACAGAAATATATTTCGAAAACATATCATAAACTAGTAGGAAAGTGAAGGAAAATCTCAACAATAAAATACCTCTACACCCACGTCATGCGCTAATAACTCACAGTACAAGAAGCGTGGGCGTATGCCCATGTTTAATAATTCAATCGGATTTGGGAAACCATGCTTATTTATCAGAAATATCTCAAGTTTAACTCATAACTTACCTAGAAGCAAGCTCTATTTCTATAAACTCATCGGCAATAATTCAATTTCTGTCAGGAGAAGTCCAACTCCAATCTGTCCAGGCAAAGAAGACATTTGGGTAAGATTGGAGAACGACACCATCTGGATCAATATCTGTTCAACAATTATAAATCTGCTTTAAAATTGTAGAGCAGAATGTCTACTACAATTTTGGATCAAATCAATGATTTTTGAACCCATATTGACCAAGCTGGAGTCATTTTTCCATCTTGGCAGAATGTCTTCTTTGATTGCACAGACTATATTTATGTCGCACCGAATTCATTCAACTGCATAATCCGATGTCATTCCGTGTTAAACTAGAATTAAAACCAGGTTGGCGACAAGATCCAACTCGAAATTGGACTCAGTCATGCGAAACCAGCCCCTTCAAACATGGGTTCGAATCTATTGCATGTGGACAGGACTTGAAAACATTCAATTGTTTTGTAAATATATTGTTGGTATGCAATATCTGCAGTCATTACTCAGCTGAACTGATTGCAGCTTGTCTTGAATGATTATGATTGAACAAACTATGTAGATTCAATCCAATCCACGAATCACTTTTTCTTTCCTTTAAACAAATTATGGAAATTTGATTTTGAATGCTATCACCTTCTCTTTCCTTTGAAATTTCAGGAGCTGGTTTGGTGACTCGATTCTTATTGAGTTTCCTGGGAATTGAATAAAATTTTTATTGAATGTATGTTCACCTTGGCTGAAAGCATTGATCGTGATGAATAATAAAGTCTTATAATTGATATGTGTGAAAATAATAATACATCATTTCTCTATATCCACATGATACAACAAATGAAGCTCGCTTAAGAGTTTATAGTCGTCTATTCCTATTCATGTAGTTCATTAATCGCCAAAAAAAAAATCATTGATTTCAAAAGTGAACTGTGTGATATATTTCAAAGGAAGTTGATTGGAATATGATTTATAAGTTGAAAATAGGATTTTAGTCCACACACTTGTTATTTTTTCGTGTTAAATAATCAATTATAAATAGATCAACAGAAAGAAGTTGTGAAGTTTATAATAGATTATATTCTGGTATTTATAGAAAATTCTAGCAAGTATGATCAGCAAAAAACTATGAAGGACATCACAAAAATTCAACTGATTTACTAAAATAAAGATTCAAGGATTCATTCAATATGAATATTCTTCCTTTAGGAAATATCTCCAAGGATATTATTTTGTCCCATCAACGCACATTTCAGTAAGTGCCCTGTTACGACGCTTCTTTTAATCTCACAGGAACGAGTTTTCAAGACACCTTTCTCTCTGTTGAGAGAAAAACATTGTAATCACTCACTTCCCTGAACTTGTTCTGGAAAAGATTTTTTTAAACGTGAGTGAACAACACAACCTGATTCTGCATTACGTAGCCTAAACTATTTCATATTATTTCGAGACAAAAATCAGATTTTTCTCATTGAATCTGACTTTTTTAATAATCGTTGTAACGTGGAAGTTGTACAACAGGACCTGGAGACAATATCAAATACTGTACTATAAAATGATCAGCTCACTCTTAAAATCGAACTTCTAGTTTATTATTGTAGGTTCTTCCTTCCTCTATTGTGTATAGTGTTTATGGTCTTCTAGTCATTATAGTCCCCATTGAACTCAAATGAATTCGACCCCATTCTAATATAACAATACAATTCTATTTGAAGAATACAATGAGATACTGGTTTACACTGAGCAGAAGTATTTAGAATAGCATACTTGGACTGTTGGAGATAATATTGTGAAAATAGAACTACTCTTCAGTGTTGTAGTGTATAGTGTATGTAGTGTATAGTAGTGTTTGGTTGCTAGTGAACCAATGCAACAAGATTTACCGAAGAGTTTAGATATCAAATCTCTATACTTATACAGAGCTCACTCTTGAAATCAAGCTACTCTTTAATGACGTAGTTCTAATCTCTAATTGTTAGTTGAAGAATACTTCTATACTAGAAACTTTGCTATCAGAACAGGAGGATTTAAAAAAGTATACTCGAGCACTGCTGAAATGACAGTAATAATGGAACTCCACTCAATGACATGATTCTAATGTCTAGCTCCTAATCGTAAAATACAATACGGAAAGATGTTATCAAATAATTGTCTAGCTGAACTGGACGTCGAAACTTAAGAGATAGTTCAATATAATAATACTCGTAAGAGTGTAACAATGCAAAAGGGTATCAAATAATTGTAGAAGTGAACTGGATGTTGAAACTTACAAGGTAATTCAATGTCATAAGTGTACCAATGCTCGGAAGAACTAATCCCACCAACGTTATGAAAACCTTTTGTACTCTGTAGAGATTGAGACGTGTAGCATATTGAGTAAAGCAGCCAACAGAAGGATTGAGGATAGACAGAGCTGAACTGTACAATCGTCTAGTATCATTGTGAGTAGAATGGTTTGGTCTCTGGCCAAAGTAAATGTTGTAGTAAGTTGCCAGGCATTGTATTCCACTGGATGGAATATAAAATCCACATGCCTGAAGCTAGAGTCTGTCCGAGCAAAGAAGACATTCTGGAAAGATGGAAAAATAACTCCAACTCGGTCAATATCAATTCAAGAATTATGAATTTTGTCTCAAATTGTACAAAACATTCTGATGTACAATTTGAGAACAAATTCATAATATTTGAGCCAATATTCAACGAGCTATAGTCATTTTTCCATCTTGCCAGAATATCTTCTTTGCTTGGTCAGACTGAAGCCGAGGTTAGGAAGCAGCGGCAAGCCAAGCAGAAATACGGAATTCTACGTGAAATTATTCCCGCACTAGTATTATGATATCCGAATTGTAACGTTGCCATTAGTTTGATGTTTCCTTCCCAGACCTTTCCAACTTCGTTCTTGACGTTCCATAGTTTAAGGCTAACATACGTGTTTGTGTTTTCATGAATATCACTATATATACTAGCAAATTCATAGTTATCCCATGCTTGTCTTATCACGAATATGACTGTATATATTGGCGAATTCATAGTTATCCCACGCATGTTTCATCATGATTTATATAACTGTATATACTTGCGAATGAAAGGTTATGCTATGTTGGTGTTTTCACGTATATTACTGTATATACTGAAGAATGCTGATACCCCGTCGGTCCGTAACACAGTACAAGAAGTGCAGCTGCTTTTGTTACGAATATGTTTGCTATCCAGCTCTCGTCCAAATATAATCTCTGGAAAATATTCGTCGGAAATTGTTTGTAACTGTTGTAGCAGATGAACGGTTTGAGGTTTTGAGGCGATTTAATCATTCACCCAGCATTATTAGTCTTAATGCTTCATCTGAGTTGAGATCACAAATGTGAATAGTTCCATAGAGGAATGATAGATGAAGTATCTTTTCTATTCTCTCTCTATGATAGTACAGTGGTTTCTTATTTTTTCGGTTTTATGACTACCTCGATATTGAAATAAAGTCAGTTCTTCCTACTCTTGATTGAATAATTACTAAAACCTGAAATCCCTAAAATCCTAACATTGTGCTTCTCTGAATAGGAATATTCTCTATTCATGTCAACCAAAGACTGTTGGGTTGTTATGGAAGTATTATTTGAGTATTAAAAATCACTAAAAGTGTAGAAAAATATTTATACTTATGAATACAATCCAATACTTGGAATGTCATCAGAAAAATTATATGTATATTTTCATTACATTATTCATGATCCCAATGAATAGTTGAAAAAATGACTCTTGTCAGTTTACCTTTCAACTGTCGGTCAATGTCTAAGTGCTTGATTAGCATTTAGCTCCTAATTGCTGGCTCCTAATTGCTCCTATGACAAATTCATCTTATACAAGCAATGTTATTATAAAAAAAATTATATCATATTAGATTTATAGAATAATAAACATTCCACAAATTTGTATGATAATTACTGGTGAAGTGCCCCAATATAATTTCTGACTGAGGCTCCTTTATTAAACCCTTGTTTCCCTCCATTCTGTCTACTCGTACGGTATCAATAATTTTTTCATATTCAAATGATAGGCCTATGTGAATAGAAACGTTGTGAATCTATAAACTGAATTCAACCGAATCCCTAAATATATCAAGATTGTCTATTTACTCCTTCCGTTACCTCTCACTACTGAGTCTCACGTTAAATCTCCCTACTAATGAACTAGAACGGATCATCCATTTGAACTACCAACTGAATCAATGAATTGTACCACTCTTCCAAAATTGAGACCAAATTTTTTGCAACTTGGCAGCTGGTAACCGAGATTGGCCCAGTACAGTATTGGCTCTTTTTAGTGCAGCCGTTAATTAATCTACACGTTGCAAGAAGGAAGACCGCTTTCTCCTTTAACTCAGCGCAGACTCGCAAGTGACGATAACTCATCACTTTAATTAAGATTTTTCTTCTGGTCGTTTCTTAGACGACTCTTACTCTGTGCCTCCTCTGTTTTCATTATCAGCCTTTTCACGTTATTGAGTCTGGTACGATGCCAGAGAAATCTTCAACTACAGACTCTCTCTCATACGAGGAGAATCTCTCTCGCAAGCGATTCACTTGACCACTGGCGGCTCGTACCCACGAAACAGGTGAAGTGCTTGTATCTTTTACTGTAAAGCACTTCACCTGTTTCGTGAGCACGATCCGCCAGTGCACTTGATTAAGTATCGTGAAGGATTTCTCAGAAATTTTCCGAAGAGAATATCTTTCGCAAACGATTCACTTGACCAAGTATCGTAAAGGAGTTCTAAGAAATTTTCCAGTTTCCTCAATCGAGGAGAAAAATGACACTCGGAAATACTTCACTCTGAGTAACTTATAAAACAAGTTGGAAAACTAGGGAGAATTGTAAGCGAATTGAGAGAAGAATATACTGATGGAAAATCACACTCTCCCATAAATTTCATACTGAGATACTCATGAACTAAGTTGATAGACTGAAAATTCTCAGAAATAATGAAAAATCTTTCTTCTAGTGAGCTCTCTTTCAATCAATTTTAACCACTCATCGTGTAGGGTTTCCGAGAAATTTTCCATTTTCCTTGATCTAATTCTGAATCGGAAGCTATGAAGTTAATACCTGTATATCCTCATGAGAAAATCCTCTTACACTTCCCAAACTCTCCCCTCATTTTTTATTATCTTGTACTTCACTACTTTAATGCTTTATCCTCTCATAAATTAAAACCTTTGATCAACTTAATGAGAATTCACAAAAATAATGAAGAATTCAATGTTATGGTTAGCGGCTACTGATTAATGAGATTGTGGGGATATTTTAATTCGTTCAGAGCGTTCTGAGAAGTAACGCTATTTAACGTCTGATTCCAACGATACCGTACTGTGTTTGATGAGAGGAACAGATTTATTTATCTGGAAATTAATCCTTTGAAACTGAAAAGTCTTCCAATTAATGAGCCTATCGGTTAATAACCAAAGGGCCCACGATGAATTGTAGTCCCTTGATGAGAATATTTTCAATTAAAAAATAAATAATTATTTTGATAAGATTCAGAGGCTTGTTTAGATGGATCGTAACAGTAATATTCCAAGAAATTAAGATCAAAGAATATTTACATTTCAATGGATGGCTTAACTCCAAGACCAATTCCATTTCACATTTTATCCATAATACGTACGGCTTTTCTTATATCATGTCCTAAATAACACCCACACGTCAACATTATAGAAATCTATAAGAGCAAAATGGCACTGACTGACTGATTCATCCATTTATTCATCACCAGAACTGAAAATCCACTGAACCGAATGCATTCAAATTTGGCAGGCATGATATTTTTTGTACTATCTCATGATAGTTTTTGTACGATCATCCTAAATTGTACAATAGCAATACAAAGTTTCTTGTTTTTGACCAATTTATGGCAGCGTCACAGAAAGAGACGGCCATTTTAGTTGCTTTTTCTCTCGCTAGATGGCGCCAGCTGTCCACGCTTGGAAAGAAAATGTTCCTCGCATGGTAAGAGGCTCTTACCGCTCGAGGACAACAGCTGATTGATTACGCATGTAAATGACAACTTCCTAGTCTACATAGGGACCGGTAAGGAGCTTCTTTCCGTGAAGTTTAGCGGAAAAATTATTTTGGAATTCTGTTGGATATTACGCCAGTTATCAGTTTTTTTTAAATTGTAGATGTATTGCGGGTTGCATATCTTCCGCCTTGATACGCCTAATCCTTACTGTAAATTCAATGGCTCAGGAAGATTATAGATGAACTAATTTGGAAGATATTTAATCAAGTTTTAAACTATGTCCAATATACTTTCCAAGGTTACGCTCAATATTAGCGTTTTACTATTTTTCAGAATTTTTGGATTTTGTCTTGGATTTTTCGAGAATAAATTGTTAGAGAATGTTGAAATTTGGTAAACAGCTCCATATTATGTCTAGAAATGCTGTGTTCAATAAATTTAGAATCCCTTCTGAACGGAATTTGCAGGCGAGCGAAGCGAGCCTGTTTGACCTACTGACTCTGCTGATACTGTCGGTGGTCCAGGGGGCGGAGCCCCTTGGCTAGGCGGAGAAGGCGAGTGAAGCGAGCCTGCCGGCTAGTTTTATATATTTATTATTAATTCTTACGTAGACAGTATTATTATACAGTATACATTAGAAATTTCTGAAGTTACACTGGATGAAACATCCAGAATGTAACACAGTATAAGTAATTTATACACAGTATCCACCTACAATGAAATCCATTCATCAGTTTTTAAAACTGTTCAGTTGACAGATTGAAAAACTGAAGTCAGTTAAGTCTGACTAGTATTGAAATCAGCCCATCTATTTGATAAGATACGAAACTAGAACAAACTACCAACGCCTTTACATCAAATCAATTTATAAAAGTGGAAAAATTCCATCAAAGTAAAGGCAAGTTGTTTTAGCGGGACAGAATCTCAAGGGTATTTGTGAAACTTCAGGTACATACAATCAACTTTTTTCCATTGTGTTTGCTTTGCGCCTGCGCACTTCATGAATCATGAATGATTTCCCTCGAGCGTTTGACGTTTCCGTTTCCACAATATAGAGAAAATATCAGAATACCACTCTAGCAATATTTTTGAAAACAGCGTTCCCCGATCAATCCCAAGAAACTTGTCTACTTGCTATCAGACTCCGTCAAGTTATGAACATTTTCAATGCAGATCAACCAGTACATTGTTAGGAAGAAGCAGCGTCAGCTGGATATTGGAACAAATAGATATATCAAGGGAGTTTCACTGATTTATCAAACACCGAATTGATAATGTTAATAAAAAACGATCCGCGCTCTTCCAATATTATCCTAGATACATAAAAATCAAATACCTTTTTTAAAAAACTTAAAAAGTATTTTTTTATAAAGGGTATTTGATTCTTTAATTTTATTGATCAATTATTTCAAATAGCGCTAAGTTTTAAGTTCAATATCCTAGATAATATATTTTGTTTCAATAATTATCGAAGGAAACCGCTAGTTTCCCTACTCCCATAGCATGTCATAACTATACCAGAATCTTCTAGGACACATAGTCCACTCTAATCTCGATGTATTTGCAACCACTGTCTGGACAAACAGTTTGTCAATCAGAACCATAGATTGATAATGATTCAGAAACTGGAATAAGTGTCTTCGTTCTAAATAAATCTTTGGTTTAATTATATTGTCTCTCCATTTAATATAAATAACTACCTCAATATCACCTTTACAACTACGTAGAGAGTAATCAAGATTTATATTGCAAACACTATCACTGGGAAGTCGCTGATGTGATCATGTCATGCATAACTCCAATAAATAATTTTAAGACAAAATGAATGGTGAAAACCGCACATTTTGGAGATAATAACTGATTATTGTAGTAAAACAAACTACTGAATGATTTGACATGTCGATGTCCGCTTCTCATCATTCATTTTGTTTTGAAACTCTTTATTGAATCTGTATCAAAATAATTTATAACATAGTCATTCTTTGAAAAAATGAAGTTGATTTCAATATGGCGGATCCAAAATGAAGGACGAAATTGATAAGATCGTCACAAAACGTTAAATTTCTAATCTATTGGGAAAATTGAGCAGTTTCCTAACTTTACTTAGTAGTACTTAGCATTTTTTCACTGGAACTGTTAATTAACTTTTCATCCACCAGTATAGTGTATATTACATTATGTTTCATAGCCTAGGTTGTACTATGATAATTATATTAAGCTTTATACAAGAAGAATTAAGTAGAAACTACTCACATTAACGTGTCTCCCAGGATCGTCTTCGACCAGCTGACGAGCGATGTCCTTGCACGACTTGCGTGCTGGGGGAGGCACCTTGCCGTCGTCCTCCCAGTAGCGTGACGCAGCGTGACCGTAGAGTGCGGCCGGCGTGGCGTGTGTGATCCGCGAATTGGTCACGATGCCGGTTGCCTTGCCTGCAACACACGTCGCCACGTAGAAATCAACACGGATAACAATTATAGTTATTAGATCAATGCGACGTCATTGATATAATTGAATAATGCTTATTTTAAAAGTAGTTCATTTTTCAACTATTACTTACGACATTGCAGTAACATTTTTAACATTAGTTTATAAAAATTATTTACTAACTTGTGCATTCCCTAGAAATGCTTTGTTATCAAAGTAACAATCAATTCAGCTCAATTCAATTTGAATGAATGAATGAATGAATGAATGACTGAATGAATGAATGAATGAATGAATGAATGAATGAATGAATAATCGGCTTTTATTTTCTCACTTCCAATCATACAAAAAAAAAAAAAAATAATAAAATAGAAAATTCTAAGAGCAAGCTTTAACCCATGGTCAACGACCGTCAGGGTGATCAATTCAATTTCAATCTATTGAAATACATGAAAGACAAAAGAAAATATTAAAGAACAATGTACAATGAACAATGTCACTGAACAAAAAACACAGGCTTCATTATTAAATGTGCTGGGAAAAGAAGAAAGGAAGAAAAAGTAACGAACTATGAGGTAAAGTAACCAACTAAAGGAAAAATGGGTAACCAACTATGGTTTTCCATGTAGGAGTGGTATTAGGGTGTCAGGTAGGGTGTGAGAGTAGAAAGAGTGGAAAGGAAATCATAGAGAAAAAATGTTACAAAGAGAGAATACAGAAGGAGAGGCAAACAAAAAGAATGGATAGCAGATTTCAATAATGGCAGAAGATTTTCATCAAGTTTATAATTAAATACTTTTAGGGGCTACATGATGATACTGGAGTGATCAATATACCCATGATAAACTGGCTGAGAGATAAAATGAAAATGAACAGAATGTACGTGTTGAAAACGTAAGCTTCAAAATATTAATTTTCATAAACTGCATACTATACGCTATCCTATCATAACATTGTATTTTGGATGAGAAGATATTCAAGAAAATTTTCAAAGAGGAAATCCAACAACATTTATAATATGGAAAATATTTCTTGGAAGCTCTTATCACTCACCTACTATACTTTATAATTAACTACTTCATAGGTATTTCACTAGATTCAGTTTGATTAATTAAATTATGCAGTTAAACCTGAATTTGCATTCTGAATTAGACGTTCATCGCATTTTCGATGCGGTTTGATCTTAACAGTAAAGTGAATTCCAACGTCGTTTTCAAGCAAAAAAGAAGCTAGTTCCTTCACAGTAGGTAGATTCTGTCCAAGCAGAGAAGACATCCTGAAAAGATGTGAAAATAACTTCAGCTCGATCAATATCGATTCAAAAATTATGAATTTGGTTTCAAATTGTGGAAAACATTCTGATTTACAATTTAAGCCCTAATTAATAATTATGGAACCAATATTGACCGAGGTGGAGTAATTTCTTCATCTTACCAGAATGTCTTGTTTGCTTGCACACACTATAGATCCTGACACAGAAAACGTGGTCCAGTAACTTGAAGGTTCCTGGGAAAGTGGAACTTTTCACTGCAGAGGAAAAACTTGGGAAGCATTAATGTCTGTGTACTAGATAGCACACGAGTACTTGTGCAGTTTTTTCAAAAGGGAAATGATACTCCACGCTCTTTTTCTGCGGAAAATACCCGTTGGAGATTAAGGATTCACCTGTCCGGTTGCTTTAAAGATTCATTCGTCGGAGCTGGCAATAAAAGTTGAATGAAGAAATGGCCAAGTGGCATCCTTTCTATCCCTACGCATCCTTCCCATCACCATTCTCATTTCTCATATTATACAGTTTCCCTCCTCCCTAAAATTTTTCTCCTCCTTCATATGTATGAATCTTATTTCTCGTTTTTCAAGATATAATCTCATGTCATTTACTCTCTGCTCTCTTTTTTCTTCTCTGATACCCTCATTTCTATTTTTCAACTTCTTGTCTCCTACCTGATATTATCCAATATTCCTTCTAGCATTTTCGATCTCTGGATTGAAATCCCTAGATTGAATCTAATTTTATAACTTTCACAATTCGCAAACAACGTTATATAAGACCACGAGTATACTCATTCAACAATATGATTATTGGATGTGAAGTGATACTGTTCAATTGATTTAAATCGAAATTTTAGATAAAAATTCATTCTTCCACTATAGAAAATGAGTGTCCATTTTTGGAAAGGATGTTTCAGGATGCCCTAAGACTCTTTATAGACAAGGATACTATTGAATTAAAACACCAGTGTGTTGTTTACAACAGTGAACCGAGAGGGATAGAAACTGAATAAAGGCGAGGAAAGTAGAGCTCAAATACGAGTAATATTAATCTGAGCTCAATTATCAAGCTTATCAGCGAAAAAGGGAATGTGAGAGTGAAGATGGAGGGGGTGATCGTACGATTGATGTAGCCTAGAAGAGCAAAATCAATTTCGCAGCTTCTTGCAAAAGTAATATTGACCCGAGAAATATAAGGAAATAGAGAGAGATAGGATATTTGAAACAGTGAGAGCAGAATATATATTCGAGACAAAAAGGATATTGAAAATAGGAGAAGTATTTTACTTATATATTATTATTTGCGTTCATTGTTGTACTTATTTAAACTATTCTGACAAACACAATTTTATCCTTGGAGGTTTGTGACATGAGCAAAGTTATATTTTCCACTATTAAATTCAGTTTGATATGCATTTCCAACAGAGGTTGAATCTTGATGCTGAAACTTTTTATAATCATTGATCAATTTGAGAAAGATTCTAATAGAGTAATTTCTATTCTGTAATAGAAATAATTCTATTATAAATTGTTCACTTTTTGAGAATCTGTTAAAACAGAGGGAGTATTAACTGTATTATAATTTAGAGTATAACCGATTAATATATGAGTACTAGGAAACTTGCGTTCAAACTCAACACATCAAAAGCAGTTAGATATTACAACTTCCCCACCGTTTAGGGAATTGCCTGTCAGAAAGACATAAAACCGGCCATTTTCATACTCAAACCACCTGCAATTAGGGCAAATCTTATTGGAAAATCATACAACACTTGCCTTACAGTACACCAACTTTGTAATTAGACCTCTTGTAATTGCTCATTGTTTGAGTCAGTACAATGGGAACGCAACCTTACAACGCGATCTTACAGGTTCTTACAGATTTCTTACAGCTTACAACGCGATCGTTCCACCCCCTAAGCAATCGGCAGCTGAAAGCTATCTCCTGTTCTTAAAAGGGTTCCGGTACACGCTATTCGTGACTTGGAAAGCCAATAAAACTTTTGTCCATTTTCGTTTAGACTTAAATCCCAAGTGCATCAGATGTTGAAAGTGTTGCTCACTTCGGTATTTGAGGGATTAGATGGGGATAATGATTGACAGGTTTCGATTGGTTCGTTAAAAAAGACTTTATTAGTGAATGAGTTCATAAACCATCTGATGATAGTGTACCATATCCTTAATTAATTGACCGGTAGTATAATTTAGCAATAGAGGAAGGACTATTATTGATATATCTATTACATTCTGATAGGCTACAGATTTATAACTTTGATTCCATAAATATTGAACAAGATCATATTTTATATGAAGATAACACTAGACGAGGTGAATTAAACATTTTGGAAGGTGTTTTGATACACTATAACATTGGTTATGAGGTACTCTACTGCAATTGAAAGCGGTTTCTCCCAGTGGTAGAGAGCGTCTAATCGGTGAGATTAGATAAGCGACGTGCCTCTACCACCACGGTTGTAACGGTGACCGGTTCCTCTGAATTCAATTCATGAGCCTCAAAAATCGCTTCCCGGTGGTTCGGAACCCACCTAAAGCAGTAGGTCCATTCATCTCTCATCATCATCCTTCCCATTACCCACACACAGGCCTAAGAGCTCATGTGGGCATTACCTTCAAAAAAAAAAATCTACTAAAACTTGTGATATTTTTTTGTAAATGGAAATGATGTATTGTATTGTATTGATTCGAAATCTGTCTTGCAGTTATGTATACTAGATAGGCAATAAAAAATAGAAAAAAATTCATTCTATGTATTTTATCTTGTATAAATTATGTATATATCTCGTCGATTGATTTCAATTACGATATATGGAAAGCTTGCTTAAAAAAAAGTGATCAATAATAATATTTGTATCATGGTCTCGAGATATTGTGGAACTTTTGGATTCAAATGATTATGGAATATGCTTGAACAGAGAATCTTCTCATGTACTCATCATTGGCGGCTCGTGACCACGAAACAGGTGAAGTACTGTACAGTAGAAGATACATGCACTTCACCTGTTTCGTGCGCTTGAGCCGCCAGTGGTACTCATGTAATGTGAGTGTATAAGTGTATAATACATTAGAAAAAAATTGTAATTTAATAGTAATTACATTCCTCCTTCAACCTCTTACTGCTCCTTTTATTTTCCACGAACTTTCTCAACCTATACTATTACATGTTATTTTTCTATTCCAAGTTAATCTACCATTTTTAATGTTATTCTCCTATCTCATGGTATTCTTATGTACACATTTGTCAAAAAATAGTGATTAATTAGTGTTTCTCCACTCAGTACTTATGAAACCAGTGTGACGAAGTAAGCAAGTAGCAAAATAATCTGATACCCAATATCCCCATGTATCTCTACCAAAAATTCTTATCAGGAACTTACACCTGGAGAAATTCCTCCCCCCACAATTCACCAACACAAGAAACAATTCCGTTTGATACTTTCTTGAATAAAAAAGGATCTCAGCTCGTCAGCAAACAGTCATCCAGAGGTGTGAATAAGATTTTCCATAGCTGGATTTTCCTACCAACACATTGTTTTCCTCCCAGCCAATAGGCATCCAGTATACAAACTATCTGAAGCAACAACTGCTTCGAATAGTGGGGAAAGACATTGGGAAATAATAGAGGGCGGATTGCTGCATGGTATAGTCTGTCCAAGCAAAGAAGGCATTCTGGCAAGATGGGGAAATTACTTCAGCTCGGTCAATATCGGTTCAAAAATTATCGATTTAGTCTCAAATTGTTGTAAAAATTCTGAGTTATAAGTTGAGACCTAATTTATGATTGTTAACCAATATTGACCGAGTTGAAGTGATCTTCTCATCTTGCTGGAATGTCTTCTTTGCTAGAATCGACTATATCTGCTGGAGGCACTCGCGAAAAACAATGAACGGAAATGTGCCTGACTGCCTCCCTTAGAGAAAACCGCTTCAGTAAACGTCATTTTCTTATTCACAGTTTCTCACTTCAACCTTCTTTCACTCTTCATGTAATTCTCTCAACTCATGTTATTCTCTTAACCTCTTCTATTCTATGCCATTTTCCTATTCCATGTTATTCTACCATTCTATGTCTTTCTAACATTCCATGTAATTCTTCTACTTTTATCTTATAGTATTCTCACGTAATTTTCTTATCCACATTTCCCTCCATAAACCTTCCACTCCTTCTCTTACTCTTCATGTTATTCTCTTATTACATGCCATTCTCCTATCAATGAATCAATCTTCATTCGTCAAATTTACAAATTAATTTCGAATACTGTCTTTCTACATATATCTTAATATTTCTAAAACTGAACTCTAAAACATTCCACGTTATTTCAACAATCCATGTATCTCTCGTATCCCATGTTATGTTATGATTCTACTTCCTATTGATATTCTTATTCAATCTTAATATTTTCTAGAATAAAAATGGATCTCAGTAAGTATTATTTTTATTCAGATATTGATTCGTTAATTCGTCTCTCATATGTTTTCCTCCTTCAACTCCTTCTCCCAGTTCTTCTTCTTCTTGTTTCCCTACCCTTCTTATGCTATAATCTCATCTAATTCTATCTAGTGTTATTTCTCTATCCACTGTTATTTTTCTTCCAAGCTTTTTCCAAGTTGAAGTCGAGTTATAAAGAACTAGTCATCTAGAATCTAGAAATTGGTTTGGTCTAAACTTTTTAATAGTTTAGAATAATTCTCCTCTCCCTCTCATTTTCCTTCTTCATCTCCTTCTTGTCTTCTTCTTTTTCTTTTACTTCTTCTTCTTCTCCTCCTTCTTCTTCATATTCTTCTTCTTTTTCTTTTTCTTCTTCATTTTCTTCTTCCTTTTCCTTCTTCTTCTCGTTTTGCTACTCTTCTTATACCTTATCCTACTCTACTTATCTTATCTATTTTTCCTCGTGTTAGTTCTCTTATCATGATTTTTCAAATGATATCTTTGTTTAATTAGCCGAAGTTGAATGAAGAAGAGTTGGTTGACTTAATAAGTTGAAGAATAAGTCACACTAATCTATTTTCCTTACCGTCCTTCTCCCCCAATACCTACCACTCTTCCCTCCACATCTTCTCCTTTCGTTCTCTTTTCCTCCACCTTCTCCTCCACCCTCTTCTTCATTTTTCCCTAACTTTCTCTTTTACCTTCTCCTTCTCATTTGACTCCTCCAACTTTTCCTTATTTTTCTTCTTCTCGTTCTTTTAATCCTCTTCCTCCTCCACCACCCTCCACCTCCTCCTCCTCCTCCTCCTCCTCCTCCTCCTCCTCTTCCTAATTTTCCTCCTCTAATACCTTTCACTCCTTCCTCTACACCTTCCCCTCCACTTTCTCCTACACCTCTTTCTCTTTCATTTTACATCACCTCTTTTCTTCCACAGTTGTAGTTCCTTTTCTTTTCCAAACTCCATTCTCCCACTACCATTACCGCCCTCCACCATCACATCCCAAAAAGTCGCAGGACGAGGAGTAATGGTCGGAGAGTCACCAGGCAAGAAGAAGACGCGTTTTTTCTTCTCTCAGCAAAGTCATAAAGAGCAGATGCTAAGAGCCCAAGAGCTGCCTCGGCTGGAAGAGGATTTTATAACGACACTCAAAGTCGATAATAGGTTTCTTTATCGTGCATTATCCAACTTTGCTCCACTGTTTAAATCGTAAACGAGCCTGGCAAGTAAGCAAAGAAGACATTTCTGCACGATGATAAAATGACTCCAGACCGGTCAATATTAATTCATAAATAATAGATTTGGTCTTAATCCGTGGACAATATTCTGATCGACAAGTTGATAACACATTTATAATTTTCAAACCAATACTGACTGAGTTGGAGTAACTTTCTCATTTTGCCAGAATGTCTTCTTCGCTTGAACTGACTAGCTTAGGAGTGTCATCAGTATTTCTTGGGTGCTTGCTAAGTCGTATAGATTTGCAAAATCTATAAGAAAGCTGAATCTATGTGGATAGAAGTATTGTTAGAACTCTGTGTCATTGTGCAATTCTTATTGGTAATCACAAAATCCATGATAGAGCTGAATCTGTCAATAGGATTATTGTTGCAATACTGTGATATTGTGCAGTTCTTATTGGTATTCAAATGCATTCAGTCCTACTCCATTATTTTTCCCAATCAAATCGATTCACCATCATCACGAATAGTGAACTGGAGTGTTTGAATGAGAATTGGAGGTGGAGGAAGATGGCTATGGATGGAGAATGAACTTCAATCGAATTGATTGAAATTTGCAAATCAGTTCGAACAATTGGGAACCCAATTTCTTGAAAAAAGAATTATCAATGGGAAATGAAATGATTGAATACTTGTATAGTGTGCGATTGATGAAATTGAAAACTATTGAATCATCGAATCCATTGATCAATAACGTTTTTTAAATAAGTATTGTGGCGGCCAATTCCACAAAATGAAATCAATACAGGTACTCATTGTTATACTATTGAAGCAAATTATCAATTTCCTTATCGGTGATGACTGATGAGATTGCACAGACTCACCTGTCTAAATTATTAATTTTGAATAAATTTCTTCCTTGAAATAAATTTGTTTATTTGCTATACTTGAGGTTCATAACCTACTAATTATGATTGGAGAGAAAGTTCTTCTATTATTGTCAACAGCTGATTTTCACAGCTCAATTTTATTAATTCTTGTGAACTGCCCTCTCAATCTTATTAATAAAGTAATATTGTAAATTGCAAACCACCAATTTTATTGTATTTTCATATTATTATTATATCATATCGTGAATATATGCTCTATATTATATTTATCATGGTATTTTAATGTATTTTTTAAAATATTAGGTGTTTTGAGTAGAATGTTCTAGAAAATATCTCTACGTCACGCAAAGTGGCGTGATTGATTTTTCACCAATCAGAGCATTGGATTAAAAATTGAAAAGGTGACTTTTGAGAATTGAGCAAGACACACTCACTCCTTGTTTCTTGCTAAAACCCTTTGCTCATATTAGTGTTACAAGAAATGTATGTTTAAATTTTAAGATGGCCATAGTATAGGAAATCAGACGTCTGGTTAAAATAGTTCATTGTGTAATGAATTCACAATTAAATAAATCAAGTAAGTTATAGCATAGACTAACTATACAATATAGAATATTATAGTATAGAATATAGTATAGAATAGTATATCTACGGTTATAGTATTCAATAATTAGATACGCCTATATTGCTTAGCTCTTATCCACTACTATACCCTGGGATATTCAAATTATTATTTTTCTTAATTATTAATTTCTTATCGAATCTATTATAAATCTTATTAATACTGTAATTAATTCTATTGACGCTTCTTTAATCATTTCAAAATTTCTTTCCATTTTATTGTATCGTAAAGTATAAATATAGTTGTTGTTTCTGCCAGCATACTGGTTCATGCTCTCATTATTTGAATAACCTTGGCTACCTTGCACGAATATTAGAATTCTAATTCAAGTGCATGCCATGAATGGCTGTACTATTATGCTGGAGCTAGTATTTTTCTGCTCATGCAGACATACATTATATTCATAATTATTATGACTGATCCACAAAGTTCAACACCACAAATTATAATGTTATAATATTTTACTATTTTTGGAGTTGATAAGACGAGAATAATATTCCCATAAATATTTGCATTTCTTATTTGGGAAATATTATAATGGATTTGATGATTCCTATTAAACAGTTCCTGTCATCAACAATGCAAATGAGAACAAAGAATTTTTCAAATTTTTTAAATTTGTTACAGAATAATATAAGCCTTTAAATAGACAATTAGTGAAGCAATTGAAAATTGAGGTAATTTGACTGACAATACGTGAAGTACTCATTTTTCGCCCAAACATAGATTTTCGCCTCAAGTAAGATACTATACACAGGTCACATTGCCATGAAGGCTCATTTCTCCAACATATAAATAAAGTTTCAGTACCTATGGCATTGAATTATAAATATATAATTCATTTTTGATGCACTGTAGCCTATATTGAATGTGGAATAGACAGGAATTTTATTTTGATTTGGTGCTCCCTTCACAAAATTCCATCATGAAGACAACAAATCATGTAGACAACAAAATTATAGAAACGAGCTGGGGAAAAGGTTTCAATGGCTTTGTAAATATCTAGAGAATTATATAATACCTTGAGTCTGTGCCCAATCCACGAGAGAATCCACTCTGGATAGCAGGCTTGAGGTGCAGTTTTGAAAGCGACCTCCGGCATCTAGACCCACCGTCTCCAGACGGGCCTTCACTCCACACACCAGTGCAGTGGCACAGGCCGACGACTCTCCAATCTGGCCATCCAGGTTGTATGTCTGTAAACAACGTAAATAATATAAGCTATTATCAATCTGAAAGGACTCAATGAGAATAGAAATGTTATCCATTTAAATTTATTTAATTCATAATAGTATCAATAGGGGAAGACAATGGTGTAGAATAGGAGCGGATGGAATGAAAAAGGTATAATAAAATGAATCTTCGTTTCCAATAGACTCTCTTATCAATCCACCCAAGAGTCTTTGAACGGAGTGAAGAGGATTAAAACAATAGAAGGAACTCATAATCAATACAAAAGTGCTAGTCAAATTAAAAAAGTGTTCGAAAAGAATAAATTATCATTTTTAAAATAATTGTATAAAACTGTAATAAAATGACAGTTTCGAATGTGGAATCTGAACTCGAATATCAACTTTATTATCAATTTGATAATATGATTTCCGACTAAGTTTTCTCTTCAAGAATGATGTGTTCATATTAAATTGCAAACCAAAAGCGATGGTTCATCCACAAAATACGTTGAAGCAAGCGAGGGATTGTTATCAGTAAAATAAGACTATATCAGTTGACATGATGTAGATCTATATTCCAACCGAAACTATATTCCTAACAAATCTGAATTCTGAGAGTAATTTATTAGAAGATTACACGGTATAATAGGACAAATTCTTCTTGAATGTTGAGTCATTGGAACAAAGTTGAAAAGTATCAACTGTCACAAAGTCATTGAAAGTTATAGCGAACAGATAGTAGAACAGAATTTTCGTATATGTTTACAATCTATAGAATAGAATAGAAAAGTTTGTAAAGTATGAACAGAACAGTAAAGTATGCTTCAATATATTAGCGGTAGATCCAGTTTCGAAGACACACATCATTCATGTTATTTTCCCACAACTTTTGCATTTACAACCGAAAATATATCATGACTAGTCTGACGACAATGCACTTTATACACAAGCCGGCGAACGTGCTCCACAGAAAAAAGCTCCAGAATTACCATGCAGGGGATGAATTGAAGGGGATTCAAGCGAGAGTGAAAAAGGGAGATCGAGTGTAAACTGTCCAAGCAAAGAAGACATTCTGGCAAGATGGGAAAACGACTACAGCTCGGTCAATGTTTGTTCAAAAATTATTTATTTAGTTTCAAGTAGTAGAAAACATTCTGTTCTACAATTTGAGACCAAATTTTAAATTTTTGAACCAATATTGACCGAGCTAGAGTGAATTTTCTTTCTCGCCAAAATGTCTTTCTTGCTTGGACAGACTACCTACATGGAGGAGAGAGACAGACGACACGCGAAGCGTGAAATTTAGTGTTGAACGTCATAAGAGGGAGTTTTCATCTATATATCATGTTTTCGTGGAAGACTCACATACTAGACGCTCTCAGAATTTGAAATATATTCCAAGTCAACTGCACTACGTACATGTATTTTATAATGCAATACGGTCAGATAATAGTGTAATAAATAAAGTTGTTCCGACACATAAATAGCGTAGAGATGTTGTCCAGCCTGGTTTTTTGGCATGCTAACCTGCTCGTTTGGTGCTGAGGGCATGACGACATACAAAGTCCGACATTTTTATCCGTCCCTTTAAATTCTTTTATATTCAAGCAGTGATTTGTTGAGAGATTGACCTGATAAGATCAAGGTTTAAAAATACATGACCTCATTATTAGCTTTGTAGATAAGAAAGCTAAACGGTTATCACTTAGTGGGGAGTCCGATCCCACTAGACGTCAAACCTGCAATCATAAGATAGTAGAACTCCGAAAAAGCAAACAATTAACTTAATATTAGCGTATAACCTTATACTCACTATTATCGAACCGTATTACTCACGCTGTAAAATTAGACCAAAAAGTCTCAAAATTTCTGAAGTGTAGAATTTTGCCCAGCATTAAAGTGAACTTGAACATAACATCACCTAAAAAAACTTAGTGCTTCCTTCTCAGAGCTACTTTTATCACAGATTTATTCATTTCAAATAATATCACAATATACTACCCTTTTCAATTATTTTTTACTAAAGCATGCTTGAAAAGAGTACTATGATATTATTTAAAATACAAAATCACCTACAGAAACTATATTTTTTATAATATTGTAATCACAATCAGGTGAGAAGACGTGTTGGACATGAGTCTGTGTTTTCACCTGCAAGTATTATTGTAATACCTTGAATAAACAAATTAAGATAAAGCTCAAAACATCAGTCTCAGTGGACCGTTGCTCTCCACAGTACTGTATTCACTGATCTATACTTTCTATAATTACTACACTTACTATCTCCAACCAATACTTACTATAATACGATACTTACTGTACTACTCTTATTATTTCTACCTTAGGCCTATACTAAGGCTCAATTTCCTTTTTCTTGGAGCTACTTATCAATGTTTTATATTTCATATGAATCTCAGTACCCTTTTCAAATTATATAAATTATATCCATTTCAACATGACATTTTTCAACCCTTTAGAGTCATTTTCAATTGTTTATTATTGTCCAGTTACATATTAAAATGACTCTAAAGACTTGAAACATCACACGATACAATGAAAATCATTTCAAAAAAAGGTTCTGAGATCTACTATTTCTACTATCTCTTCCCCTGTATCAACACACACTCACTCTCTCTCACTCTCATTGTTATTTTCTTTGTCTCCATCTCCCACATTCCCACTTGCCTGATAATAGTATTGTTTGTATTGTGCATAGAGTTCTGAGTACTGCTTGAGAATGTAAATCTCATGATATGTTGTCAGCCAATCAACACCATCCATCATAATTAATTAATTCAAGTTCCTGTCTATAATAGCATTTGCTTACATTATCCACTTTGCATATATTGTACATTGTACATTGCATGATGTGGAGCGGATACAGAATGTGATTTGCGGTTCTTCTTTAGGTAATAAAGTTATAATCCTATTCTCTAGATATCCTATCATTAATTGTAGAATGAAGGCTGACTTTGTCTGCATTCAACTGACTGAAAAATCACTTTAAAAAAATAATGTAGAAAAAATTATGTCTAGTATCAATAACAATAATCAATATGCATGGTTATTGGTTTAGATCAGTCAGTTATTAAATAGTCTATGCAACAACGGTATTTGATTTCAATAAACGAAATCCTACTATTATATTCATCTCCATAATAATCAACTAAGAAATTGGAACTAATAATTACCATCACTATAATAATGATAAAAGCCGTCGTTTGGGAAAATCTGTTGAAAGTAACAACAATACCTCAGAGATTCTCAGTAAAATAGGAATATTGTAGAATGTTGATTACTAAGACATCAGTCTCAGGAGTCGAAAAGTTAAATTTATTATTGAATAGAAATAGTTTTCTTCTAATAAAATAGTTGTAATTGAATAGTTGCAGACAGTCTTCTTGGAAAGTTCATTTTTTTCACTTGCAACCAGTCAGTACCGGATTAAGGGTAGACCAACTAGGCGCGCGCCTAGGGGCCCGCTACACAAAAATATCGAAAAAAAAAATTAATTTTCTAGAACTTGACAACCTGCATTCTAACAAACTAATATCAATGAATGGTCACTCGAACTGTGTTATATAATCTGTATCTGTATCAATAATGATAAATACAAGCAGTACCGGACTGGCCAGGTCGGCTAGTCGGCAATCGTCGACAGCCCTCGGCCCTATAGGGGCCCAGAGGGGCCCAATATGCACACAGGACTAGAATTGTAAATTCAATCGGCTGCAAAGAAACGAACAATTGTGTATTGAATTTTTAATTTAATAAGCAATGGATCATTTTCCAATAAATACTATGATAACTTGACAGATTTTTCCAGACTTTCAAGGCCGTTGATTAGACTTGAGAGCCCCTCATCACAAGAGAGCTTGAAAGTGCCCCTTAAATGCTGAGAACCTTCTTTATATCATAATCTCCTATGAGGTCCTCGATTCCAGTGCTCAGGAATTGAGGCTAAAAACTCCCCAGATCTCATTCTGAATCTGCCTATTGGTCTGTGAATATTGGATTGACTGGATACTAATGAAGGACTTGAAGTGTGTAGACCATAATACTGATATTCTTTTACACGGCCACATTGTGATTTCATAGCTTTTTATATTACAAGAAAAACTTATATTCTTCAATTTTCTATTGTTTTATCTAGGCTAATGATTCGATTTGCCTCATCAATACCCTCAACACTCTTAATAATTCAAAAATAATTAAAATATATAGTTCAAAAATGTCAATACTATCATTCCTGAACTGACACAATCAATAGCAGGCTAGTATTCTCGAGTCGGCCACCTGTTGAATGTCAAAAAATACTGCAGGGGGCGTGGCCAGAAACAAAATAGTTTCTGCTTCCCCCTCCATTTTCTAGTGAATGAAGCTTTCTGGGGTGCGTGGCCTATGTCTTAACCAATAGCAGACAAGCATTCTAGAGTCGGCTACCTGTTGAATGTCAAAAACTATTGCAGAGGTCGTGGCCAGAGACAAAATAGTTTCTGCTTCCCCCTCCTTTTTCTAGTGAATGAGGCTTCCTGGGGGCGTGGCCTATGGCTCAAGCAATAGCAAACAAGTATTTTAGAGTTGGCCACCTGCTGAATGTCAAAAATTACTGCTAGGGGCGTGATCAGAGACAAAAATAGTTTCTGTTTCCCCCTTCATTTCCTAGTCAATGAGGCTCTCTGGGGGCGTGGTCTATTGCTCAACCAATAGCAGACAAGTATTTTTGAGTCGGCCACTTGCTGAATGTCAAAAACTACTGCAGGGGGTGTGGCCAGAGAAAAAAATAGTTTCGGCTCGCCCCTCCATTTTCTAGTGAATAAAGCTTTCTGGGGGCGTGGCCTATGGCTCAACCAATAGCAGACAGGTATTCTAGAGTCGGCCACCTGTGGAATGTCGAGAACTATTGCAGAGCGTGGCCAGAGACAAAAAATCGTTTCTGCAACAAATTTTTTAACAACTCATCATGAATCTTTCTTGAATTTGTATTTTTTGTTTTTGAATCTCAAACGTAGTATTGAATTCATATAATATAGGATATCATTACCAATATTTTATGCAAGAAATTGGGATCTCCTCATTTTAATAGACCATAAAAAAGCCTGTTGAAGTAAATTTTTACAAATTTGTCGGGAGCCCATCATGAGAAAGGC
Source organism: Sogatella furcifera (assembly GCA_017141385.1). NCBI lineage: Eukaryota > Metazoa > Arthropoda > Insecta > Hemiptera > Delphacidae > Sogatella > Sogatella furcifera. The sequence goes on along the minus strand of CM029554.1, from coordinate 26,090,067 downwards.
CTCCTTAAAAGCAATTTTAAAACAAATTTTCACAAAATTTCCCGGGGGTGGGCCTGACAGAGACATTCAATAATTGTAATATTATTCTTTATCATTTTGTCTAGTGCTTAATTTAGACTTGAGAATGCCTCAAGCATTCGAGCGAGATTTGTTGTGTTGAAATAAAAACATAGGCTATCATATTAGGTTGTTATTAAGAGGGTATTATGCATTTTTATCTTTATTCATCAACAAAATACAATAGTAATTATAATTATGTTGAGAAGAAGAACTGTGGAAATCGACTTATTTCGATTGAAAGATAAATTGAACAATTTGAGGGCTTGTGTATGATCGATTCCAATGCTATGCTTACATAAGGAATGTTCAAGTGACGTTGTCATACATCATACAATATTGTCATGTTCTACATGCACTCCTATCCAACACTGTTGCTCAATGTCAAGCACTATACATATATAATTCTAATATATAACGACAAGCACTTGTGTTGTAGAAAACAAGATAGGCGGTAACCCCCAACATTTCCCAGTAGGAATATCACTGTACAAGAACAAGAAACCCTTGTGTTGCAAGGGGTTGGCTGGGGAGTTTTTAGGGGACGTGGGCTGGTTCAAGAGAGTTCCAAACAGTGGGGAAGGGAGTGAGTTTTTTGGGGTGTGAGCTGGAAGTCATGAAGCGATCCTAAAGTAGTGGCAACACCACCACACCGACTGCGCGGATGTTTACACAGTGATAACTCTCGTAATCTCTCCAAACTCTTAGATTCTGGTTTCGAAACTATCTAGAGACGGTCCTAGCAAAGAAGACATTCTGGCAAGATGGGAAGATGACTTCAGCTCGATCAATATTGGTTGAAACTTTATAAATGTGGTCCTAAATTTTCGATTGGAGTGCTTTCTACGGTTTGAGACCAGATTTATAATTGTTGAACCAATATTGACCGAGCTGGAGTTATTTTCCCATCTTGCCAGAATGTCTTCTTTGCTTGGACTGTAGCTTCCTATTGCAGACGAGTGTCTCGATTCTTGCTCAAACTCACAATATGATGGCCTGGGTTTCCAGTTACATTCACCAGAAGTTAGACGCGCTACACATGGTTGAACAGCAATGTTTAAAGATAGAGAGAGAGCACTATCTGATCATTGTTCAGTGAATGAGTGAGTGAGAGAGTAAGACTCCTTGTTGTCTCACATACAACATTTCAAAGTATTCTTTAGTTGAAATATTCGATAGCTTGCGGAACTTTTGAACAGTTTTACTCCTATTACATTTTGAACGCAAGACTGATCCGCGGAGATCCAACAGCATTTATGATCAAAGTTTCAGTGAACATAGGGTTCTTAGCATTCTGAACATTATTGATTTGCTCTCTCATTCTTCCTATCACATCTGTAATCTATTAAATGTGGAATAATGATCTTAACTTTCCGGTTCGAGGAAAGAATATAGTACATTACGCCACAAGCCTTGGAAGTGAACGTTTACGGTATGAGGATAGTTTCCCGGGCGAGGCTTGCCGAGCCTGGGAATAATTCCGAATACCGTAAACAAACTTCCTAGGCGAGTTTGCGTATATTTCTTTTCGCCTCACTTAAGATAAGCATTATCAATCAAATTTTACTTAATCAATACTTCACGATTAACAATTCAATCTGAATGAGGTTATAGCGATTGCTGATTCAAACTGATAACTGAATAGGTTAAAAAGGTGCACTGTCACCCGATCTAGCGGACGGCTTGATAACTACTACGTTATTCCTGTCAGCTGCTGTTGTCCACGCGTGGAAAGAGAGTCCTCGCATGGAAAGGAAGTCTTACCGCTCGAGGACAACAGCTGACTGTTTGCGTATGTAAATGACGACTTTCAAGTCTACATAGGGACCGGTAAGCAGCTTCTTTCTGTGAAGTGTGGCGAAAATTTCTTTCCTAAATTTCGACCTTAATAAGGTCGAGAAGGGTAAACCATGCTCCTCAACTTGTAATTGAGATGATTACTTGAGTTTTTTTAGAGTAAAAGCTCTCAAATAGTGATAGTAAATTGAGTGGATCTACTATTTCAATTACAAATTCATCCTTTTTTAGGAAAAGGATGTTTTGGAATTCATTGTCTGTTTATGTAATTCCATGCAATAAGTTTAGCGTATTTATTTTTCCAATAAATGAATGAATGATGATCGGTAAGAAAATTGTTCAATGGATGGTTCAACAAATGCGAAGCAAAAAGTTTATTCATGAAGAAATCCACAGAACTGTATTTTTTTACAAATTATTCAGAAGTATTGATCTATTCTAAATGAATGAATTAAAAAAATAATATAATGCTTCTACGCAATCAAGATTAAGATTGCGTTCGCATTAACTGAACTCCATTAGATTCAACTCAATTGAAAAAGTTGACTGAAGAGATAAGTGTGGAGAGCTTCACACAAATAGCTCAAGAGATCTGAAGTAGTTTTCAACAGTATGATGGCAGTACACAAGAATGAAGTTAGTTGTTTTGTTTCTATTTAAAGTAAGTGGTGTGGCACTTGAACAAAGTTTAACAAATAGCCGCTTATCAGATTACCACTGGCCTTTGGAGGCGCCTGTTGCCATTACAGTCTCTTCCAGATTTCCAGTTACACCACCCACAGAACCCCTCACCACCAGTTTTCCCCAAGAGAGCAGCAGTATCATTGCTTCAAAATCGCCCCTATTGAGGAAAACTCAGGCTGTTGAAACTAACACAGTTTTCTTCCGCTCTCATCGACACCATTGTTTTTGAAACTTGACATCGTTCCAACTTCCCCCTCCCCACAACTTTTCTTTGTTTTCTTTCGACTTTCTTTGCTGCTCTCCAATATAATCTCGCCCACTTTCGCTAACAATCATCCGCTCTTACAGGTTTTTAGTCAGATCATTTTCTGCTGCCACTAGACACTCCTCTAACTTGTCTCCAACCCTTAAACTTGTTCCCCTTCTTACATCAGTTTAAAAATTCTGTGCTCTCATTTTCAAGTTTTTTCTGTTACATTTATTTTCTGTCTCTCTCTTCCATCCTTCTTTATTAATCACTTTTCCCGAACTTCTTTACATCTTTTTTTTTGTTTTTGGTTCCATTTTATCTTAGATTGTTTCTCCTTCTTTTCTGATGTAATTTAATAATTTTATGTTCTCATTTCTATTATTTATTGCTACATTTGATTTCCTCTACTTCTCATCCTGCTTCATAATCTAACCCTGAATTATTCCTTTTTCTACTTCTCATTCAATTATTCATTTTCGTTTCCATTCTTCATCGCTTACAATAAATTATTACATCCACAATTTCTTTCAATTCCTCCATTATAATAAAGTGTGCTGAATAGCATTAAGCGTAGTCTACGCGTGTCCAACAGCAAATCGGTAGTGTAGTCTGAGCTTACTTCTCAATAAGCTTTCAGGTAAGCTTTACTCACTTTAATCTCACGAAAAAATATAATACCTTTCCCATTTCATGATGGTTGAAAGAGATTACACTACATAATCCTATTTTTGAATAGAATTTATTCTAATCTATCCCTTTCGAATTCTTTCCTCTTCCCTCTCCATCCTATATCGTTCTATCTTTTATCACCTTGTCTTTTCCCTCTCGAAGGAAATCTCATTTTATGTACTCCTCCCTACTCATCACGTTCCCTTTTCATCTCATTTTCCACCTTGAGAGTGTTCTAAGCTCATTCAATCAATTGATTATCGAATTTAACGAAGATTCATTCAGACCAATGTACTTTATCATGCTGTTTTCGAGAATAATGTATTATTATGATAATACTAGGCCTATGATATAATACAGGATGTACTTTTATATTGGTTCTTGACGGTTCGTATTATATTCTTCTCATAATGGAAGATTTTTTTTTAGTAGTTTTAAAGGTGATATTGTGGTATTTATCTTGTCTTTCCATTCAATTAATGAAGGAATTTCCTGGCAAATCACGTAGCTTAGGCCCATATCATGTGAGAGGTTCAAAAGAACCCAAATATAGATGATTTTAATAAACTATGTTGATGGGGCAGATCTTCAAAATCAAGTTGAAGTTGATAGATCCGTACAAATCAGGATGTTTGAAAATAGACTAAGCACTGGAAGAGTTGAGTTTATTCTATCCGATTGAAAAAATTCTCAGAGTTTCCTGAGTTTTCAGCTACTCCGGTTTCAGACATTGTTCATTGCTGATGTGCTGTCTCGCAGAAATACAGCTGAACAGACGAGTATAGATGAATTTTATGTACTTTGTGTGTTACGTTTCAAGCCAGCAAACTGATGCTAATTTGAAAACTGATGAGAGATTGTTTCGGAGTTGGAGATACAGTTACAAACAAGTAGGAGAGACTAAACTTCAGTGTGGGTGCAGTGAGCTACCGAATAGGAATTTCGCTTTGTTTCTGAGTTGTGTATGTGGGATTGAGGCGAGTATTCAACTATATTAAACTGATATCCAACTATATTTGAAAACAAACATTAGATAATACATCAACGAAGTCTATTTGAAACATGATAGAATGGGGAAATCGAAAGAAGTGGAAGGATTAATGACTTAGTGATATATAATATGTAATAACTGACTTAGTAATTGATTATTTCATTATTTGACATAAACATCAGCATGTAACAGTAGTCTACACCAAACTTTTCACGGGGAGAAAAAGAAGAAGGTCAAAAAGTAGTGAGGAAGAGAGAAATATGAAAACAGGTAAAGCTTACTCAGGAACTACTCAATTCGATTTTCATATTGTAGAGTGAGATTTTGTGTGTGATCAGTTAAGTAATCATTTAAGATGATAATGCAGTTTTGAATGAACTGAGCAACTTCTATTAATTTTCATAAAATGAGATCCACAATAATTCACTTCATTTGTTTATCTCTTTCATGGAAAAGTAGTTTTCCATACATGTATTCATCATCATCTAATAAATAGAAGTAGTTCTAACAATTGAGTGATCCTCCCACTATTTTTATAGTTGACTTTTCAACCATTCACTTCAAGTACTATGATTTAAACACCAAGTATTTAGTGATTAAGTATGACCATTTAGTACTCAATTCCTAGTATTTTTCCAGTCAAATATCAATCCAAGTACAACCTAGTATTTTTTAATCTTTAGAGCCATTCAAACCAGTACTCAATGTGCAAAGAAATTCGTGCAAAGCTCTAGTTATCGTTCATTGGTTCTAAACTGGAACTCAGCAGTTCGACTCATTCAACGTGAAAAACTCAAACTGAACTCATTCATCACTTCTGAATCGCAAATGGTTTTTGAGTTTATTTCAAGCATCACTCGTGAGAGTCAACAGTACATAGCGTTCCACTGCGAAATTGAAATTATTCCAAAGGGGCCAGTCTGGTGTGGTTGAACAAACAAAATGGCCGATTAATCGGTCAAAAGCGCAGAGGTAACCGCAGCATGGTCCGTCCCAGCCCAATGGTTCAATTGATTTCATTCGCGCCCTGAGAATAGGGTGGCACGACCTATCCCAAACAATTACGCCTAGACGAACCTATACAAAGGCTAACGTGCTATCACTAGATAGAAACCACGAGATAGATCACTCCATTTCAAGCTAGAACAGACAATCAAGCGGTATCATCTTTCATTAAGGTTTGCTGTCTATCTGATATTGAGCATTCAACTGTAATTATTGAATCAATTGATAGAGACGTTGAATATTGAGATGGTTTTTTTATTAACTTTGAGAGAACTTTATGTATGTATTAATATATTCGATTATAACTGATCACAATGATTGAAAAAGCTTTATGTGAACTATTAGGAATATAGCATAGTGAGTTTTCGAGTTTATTTATGAAAATATTTATTCAGGCCATTTACAATGGAGCCGGCCGGCCTGATTTAAAAGTCAGGAATGATTTCACCATTTTAATGAAAGTTTGGAACTATTCTGTGTTTCTCGGATCCATTCTTCAGAATATTCCAATTATTATCATTTTCGGATCATTTCTTTGAGTGGGAAACCTTCGGCTGGTTGAGAAATTTGGACTTATAACCTAAAATTTTGAACTATATTTAAAAGAAAATCGTATTGAAAATACCATGCTTGTTCTTTCTTACCAATGTATTTTTGCCATTAGATTAATAAATAAATATGAGTTTAAGGTTGGTATCAATCAATTCAAGGATAACATTATCTTGAGAATGTATGGGAAGATATAAGGGAAAAGTGATATGAAGGATGTGTGATGTAAGGAAAGATATGAGGGGGGGAATGAGAGTTGAGGGGAGCACGTGACTATAAGCCTATAACAACACAAAAGTTCAGCACGTGAGAAAACATGCTATGCAGCAAACTCGAGAAATTGAATAAATCCTCGAAAACGTGGATCGTTTTCAATTGAGTGCAGACTGCTGATTTATTTCCCAACGGTTTGTTCTTCTCTGGAAAGAGCTTGGAATTACATGATAACAGTGCTCAACAGACTTCCACAACAAACATTTCTGAATGTATTCGAGTGAATGGGAGTTCAAGGATGAGGTGATTCTTTGTTACTGTGTTGAAATTTTACGAATGTATACATACTGCTACACTATATAACGGTACAATTTTAATAAAGTATCATTATAATTAATTTATGATAACACATACAGCAGTCTATCTATCTATGTTATTGTAGAAAAGTAAGATATTCCTGATAATCAATTTGATTTCTCGCGAGAATAGTGTAGACTCTATCTTTATTCTGTGTTTTTTCAAACTGAGAGAGATGCAACTTTAATCTGCTATACTGATTACTAGTTTTCGAGTTTCGAGATTTATATAGTCTATTATACACACTAGTTATACAGATTATAGAATGGATTACATTATAGTATAGATTACGTTATAGAATATAGATTAGTAATCTATATTTTCCTCATAGAAAATCTGAAAAAGGAAAACGAAACCAAAGAATTACGATTAGGAGAACAGGATTTTCAACATTTTTCTCCCACTCCAACTAAATGATTTTATGAGAGAGAATAATACTTAATCATATTCATACAAATGAATAGTCAACAATGCAAATCTTGAACTATAATAAAAATATGAGCATTGAAAAGTGCAAGATACGCCTCTCCTATATTGAGCCACGATTACACCAGTGCGTGTTTATTTAAGATTCTAATTTCTAACAGGATATTCGCATTCGTTACTGCCTTTTCGCACATTTGTGAATGCGGCTCAATTTTAAAGAGGCGTATCTTGTAACCCAAGCTGGAACGCACAAGATATCATGGAATTCGAAGTGGAGTGATAGGAGAAGAAGGTAATTCATAAGTATATGCTATTCATAGATTCTCACAAGTGTGTTGTTTATACTTCATAATGCATGAGAAAGTACAAAACGAAGAATTCAGGTGTTGAAATGAATCGTTGAAGTAGCGCATCCAAACTCTTACTGGCCGCAGGAAATGAGCAAAATAATTAATTAGCCAGGCAGAGTCTGCTATTTGCACCCTGTAAAAAGAGGTCGTTAGGAGTTCTTTTGCAATATCTTTTCCATTTTTGAACCGGAACCCTTGTTAATGAGAGAAGGAATTCTCCAGAACCTTTTTTTGAAAATAAGCGGGAAAATTTTCAAGGTACGAAAGGGCTGATTCTGTGAAGATGCTTTTTTCGAAAAAAACCAAGCATCAATTAGTGGTCTGGTGAAGAAAGGATATGAGCCTTGGTAATTTTTAGAAGGGTTGCGGTTCCCCTTTTCACTGACCCTGCAAGTAGCTACTCTGGCCTCAGCTTTATGATAATTGTTGAGATTGAAAATTCTTCCTGTCATCATCTAGCACTTTTGATTCACACTCTTTCGAAGTCGATCGCTTTTCCTGATCATCACTATCATCATCATTATCACCATCGGCATCATTGAGGAATCAAATTCATTCATTCATCATTGTTCCTGTACACTCACAATAGATTTTTCATCTAATTTACAATGGCTTGGAATTATCTATTGGATAATTCGAATTTGAGATAGAGGATAATTTATCCAATAACCTGTTGATAATAACAATGTATTTCAATAAGTTTATCAATTAGTTGACGAAATAGATGATTTATTGCAATTGATAAACAAACAATCCTATTGAGCACCTTGACATCAGTCAAACTATGAATTCCATGATAGTCTGAATCTATCAAATCTTCCCTTTAAAATTTTGATAGAAACAAACCATTAAATGTGACGTTGAAGCAAAGCAATGTTGGATGGATCTTGGGGAGTCCGATGGTAGCAATTCAAGAGTCAACGGCCCACCAGTGTCTCAATATTAAGTCGGAATTCGGCCAAAAACTCAGGTTCCGTCACGTAAATTTGTCAAACTCTTCAGGTAAGTATGATGCAATTGGAAATCGTTAAAATAAACATTCATTTCATGATAAGCTACAATGTAAAATATTTCTTTAGGAATTTTTCTCAAAAGTGTTCCATATTTTACAAATAATCCAAAATGAGCTTATGTTACATAACTTCACTCAATCATTATTGATTCTTTCTCACAAGAATGAAATCATCAAATAAAAAATCCTATAATTTTGAATACGTTTAATAACTTTTTACAATCTTGAGCAAAATAAACTCCAATCCATGAGATGAAATGTTGATCTGCTCATGTAAGAAGAAAAGAGAAAACATATTTATTGGACAGACGAAAACAGTTTGCGAGGTCGTCAGATTCCAAAAAAGTAAGCTAATCAATAATGTGAGCTCTAACATCATTCAACTGTCCAACTATCAGCAGAAATAACTCAGCAAGTTTAAAAATGTTTGCAGCTTCATTTGGGCCAAGAGACTTGTTGAAGTTCACAGAAGGAGCCCTGTAGGTGAAGAAAGATTGACTTATGAACTTAGACAACTCTAATTTGGAGTTCGGGTCAAGGATCGACGTGCTCGGATAACTATTATTCTTCGCTCTTTTCTTCTAATCACTTTCTCTTTTCTTCCAATCACTTCCTCTTTTCTTCAACTCTGCGTTCTTCCACAAATCGTTCCATTGTCATTATTCTTCATAATGCTCATCAACGATTCCAGCTCTTTTCTTTGTTCCTCATATTTTTCTTCATTTGAGTTGTATTTTTCATCTTCAATCTCTTATTTTATCAAGCGAATAGGAAAACGGTTCGATTGGCGAATGGAAAATTCAACGGAATAGTAAAGTGAAAACCAAAATAATAATGATTTAGCCTATATTTTTATATTTTATACTACTTTTTATATTTTACATTGATGCCTGTATTAATGATATTGTCTTGCCAATTCCTCAAATATGTGAGTTTTCTTGAAACTCTGAAGTGATTGGTCATGTTATTATATTCTTTCACGATGGAATGTTTAATGAAAGTACGAATCTATCTCAAAATGATTGATTCCCTATTGATGTTTTGATCTCGACTTGTCATATATGATAGTACATTGAACATTGAACATAGTACATTGAACTAGCTTAATAGTTTAAAATCTTTCTGTATCTCTCTTCATGTTTTTCTTTATTCAATTCAACATTCTTGAATGAATCAATTTCAGTATTTCACTAGATCATTATATTCACTGTGATATTCATCTTGAATATGTGATTTTCCCTACAAATCCGATTAGTATATTATTTGAAGGCTTCTAGCACGGAGCATGTAAATCAGAGGATTTACATCCTCTGTGCTTCTGGTGTGGAAATCCCTGGCAGGGAGTATGCCCGATTTTAAAACACTATTTAAGATATGGTGTTTCTTCTGAATGAAAATTGTGTGAAGTGGAAAGTGTGTGAAATGGAAAGTGTGTGAAATGAAACATAACCTGAATTTGGACATCTTAATCAAAACTGGTGTAGAAAAAGTTTTGGGCTAACGCCTGTTTTTCTCTCCTTTAACTGTATCAATTTGATGAAATAAATAAATATCACTCTGTAGTTCTGAAGTTAGATAAGATAAGAGAAATGAATTGCTTTAAAAAATAGATTGGATGGATAAGCTTGGAGAATGGAGAGGTTTGAATGAAGAGAATTAAAAGCTTTCAAAGAAATAATAAAACAATGTAATTTTTATTTCTCATTTTCTCATTCGTACTCTCATTTTCGGTGGCAGCAGAATTCTTTAACCTTCAGTATGAGTTGGTAGCAAAATATTCATTCAACGTTAGAATCACAAGAAAATTCATCTAACGATAAAACCGCAAAAAATCATCCAACGATTGAAAGTAAACAATAAAATCACAACATAGAATTCAGAATTGGAAAATGATTGAAGAATCGCCTACGCAGAGGAGCCATTTTTGCACAAAAGTCTCCTCAAGCCTGTTACATATGAATGAGTTGAACTTTCAAACAGCTACTCAAGGTAAAAGTTACTGGAAAAAATATAGATATTTACGGAAAGTCCCAAGTTGGCTGAATAGGGGGATGATTGAGCCTTTGACCTGAAAAGTTACATGTTGACCTCAGGAGAATTTTGTGTGGATATTTTTAGATGTGTAACTTTTCTTCTCAGCTGATTTTCAATGTGCAGGTGACAGGAGCGGTTTATCGGATGTCTGGATGAAAATCCAATATCTGAACTGCTTCGAAATGGCACAAGTTTCCCCAGACACCAGTAAAATGGGCTATGATGGCCCTTTTCTCTGCGATAATTCCTGTATTGAGGATTGAGAATTCCCTGGCTGCTAGAAGTGATGACATTCACTTTTCAAGTTTCTAATATTCTGTTTCAAGGATACAACATCAAAAGTCTTGTTGTCTAGAGAGTATTCAAATTCTTTGATGTATTGAGACTTTGATGAAAAAGGAAGAATTCATGTACGAAGCCTATGAAGACAAGCTGTTTTGTAACTCCCGTTGTATGGAGACTACTTTGTAAATTATTATTTTCGAATGATCTGGAAATAAATTTCAGTTCAGGTTTTAAATATTGTAAGTCTTCTTCAACTTCTGTTTCTTTGGAAAGATGAGCTTTTGAGCCTAAAAATTTTCGTAACTTATTTATTACTACAAAAAAACTCTCTCTTAACGAACAAGAACGCAATTTGGTTGAATAAATATAATACAGTAATCTTGATAATTTATTCGAAAATTGTAGTGGGAAATACAACAGGATTTCTTCCAAAACTGCTTCTCTTACAATACAATTCGATCAAATCTCTATACAAACAGTCCAAAAAAGGTAAAGGCTATTAATTATACAATATCTCAGAAACATCTAATTTTTGATTCAAATCAGAAGTTGAACAATATCGAACTTCAATTTAACACACATTATAGAAATAAATTTGATTTAATTCAAATCATTATAATGGAATCGATTTCATAGTATCATGAAGCCTAATTTTGAGTTTTTGAGATTTCCAAATGGATTGTTATTGGTAAGATAATATCTCCTTCTCTCTACATAAAAGGAACCAGAGAATAAAGGAATTCGAATCTTAAAGGTTGAAGATTGATTGATACAAAAGTAAAAATGCTGAAAAATATTAGTTTATAGCAAGTAAGTAGTTATAATTTGTAATATATAAGTTTTATAACCGAAAATAAGAAAATGATAAAACTATAAGAAACAAGACAGATAGAAAATAACAATTATCAAGCATATTGGATAACCGAGCATCATTGATATCGTACAAAATTCATGAAGACAAGAAACTATCCCAAGACTAATTAATACTCTCCTCAACATAAAGATAGAGAAATCCAAGTTTTATAACCGGATATGGCAGTTAGTTCAAATATATAATGTAGGGATTCAATGTTGGAGCTAGAAGGAAACATTGTATTTTCTCCCGAACAAGATTTTCTCCCATTATAATTCATCCCATAAGATTAGAACAACTGCGACAAGAAAATGCTGGTGTATTTTATCAAATTTCTCATTTGCACAATGTAACTCTATTAGTGCCAGAACTGTTCCCGCGTTACAATAAATCTTGAAATACATTCGCCGAAGAATCGTTCCCAATGAATAATGATGATATCCTGGAAACTTTCAAAATAAATTATCTACTGCACAATTACATTGGTCTATATGACAGCACACCATTACTATTCGTGGCAATTTGTCGACCTTTTTCCGACTGAAATTTCATCAATCTTCTTATTCAGTTCACGTCTGTCTTGAGTCGGTTGCGGCTGCCATACAACAGTGAAAGAAAGAAAGTAAGAAGAAGAGAAAAGGAGAAGAAATAAGAAAGGAAGAGTAAGGGTGTGAAAGGAATTGCAAAGAGCACAAAGAGTGCGTGGAGTGTGATGTGTATGGGCCGAATTGATGACTATTTGCCAGCATTGGGGATGTGGTGAGAGCTCGAATCTGCATCCTACAATGAGAGTTGGAGGTCATAACCTCCCAAGTACCAATTCTAATTCATTTAATCATTTATTCAAACTTTTATAGAAAATACTGAAATCGAGAGGAGAAACTAGGCATGGTCTGAACTATTCCTCTCTCAATAATTGTTAGTTGAGTTAGAGTTTTATCCAGAATACAGCCTATCTACAAAATACCTGAAATTTCATTGAAAACCATGGTAGAAATACCATGAGCTATATTCCTGTTCTCTCTTCCCAATGTATTTTCGGCATTATATTAATACAGTAAAAATTATGTGTCATAGAAAATATTACAGAGAGTATTGACTATAATACAGTAATCATCATAGCTTTCTGTCCAAAAGACCTCAAGGAATGATCCTCAACAACTATAAGGCTATAGAATCAGATGCTGAAGTTGAAAATCAAAAAGATAATATTATTATCATGATACTATTTTCTTAGATCATTAGTTTTACAAAACGAAGACATCGCGAATGTGAACAGTACAATAATTATTATAAATCATGTAGGATAAAATAGTAGTAATAGTCTATAATATGAGAAGCTTATAAGAATATAAAATATACATTGCTATGCTATACTATATTAGAGTGAAATATAAGAAGAGTTTGAGATTTTTAGTAATGTGGAATACAATGAAAATACCAGAAGTGTAATTCAAGTTTTGTTGATACAGTGTGATGTCTATTGTGAGTGTTTCAGATATTTCAACTTTTGGTTGTGTGCCAATTACAGAGATCTTCAATAAGAGAAAGCCACTCAGTTGGTTACGTTTTATAACATAAAATAGAATGATATTCAGAGTCTGCAATAATAGAGAATGAAAAATAATACTATAAAATATTCTCTCAGTTACTTTAGTTAGACTACTTACTACAACTGAAAAATGGATATTGTATGTTGAAAGAGGTTCATTATCTCCACTAGAAATAGATTCTCTTGAAATTATATTCTCAATATGATACTGTATTGCTTCAAATTTTCATCAACAGTAAATGCAGAAAGGCTTGAAAACTTCATCATATTTCAATTTACAAAAAAATTTATTGGAACTTACTTTTATAATGTAACATGAAACACGAGTAATCAAGTAGGCTACATATTAATTCTTTCATTTTGAACATCATTATCATTTATTTTTGGCAGACATCATATTGTTTTCATATTCTTGGCTTTTTCAGCTTTTAATAAACATTCATTGAACATACATAAAGAGCAGAGCATGGATCACAGATTTTATAACTTCTACTATTTTTGAACGTTTTAATAACAGAGTGATGAAATTGCTTTATATTGACGATTATATGGATGAAGATAACTTAACTCAATTATCTATATAATTTTCATCCAAGACAAGCTGAATTTGGCTTTCAACTGGCGGTCGTTCTTTGATGTTACACGAGCCTGCTCGACAAAAAAGGCAACACACAAATAAACCCAAGTCACCGTCGCAAAATAAAAACAGGGTCGACAAAAGGATCCGTTCACACACAACGTCAGATGCGTCGACAACGTTAATTGAACAGTATTCTGTCCGATACAAATTACCGTGACAGTAATTGTGTGAAATGGGCCGCATAATTTGGAGTTGGCGCTTTCAAAGCAGGTCGCTACAGTCAGGGAGCTGACACTCATTGTGATAATAAGAGAGTGAGGGAGAAATTGAGAAATGCAAGTGGAGAGAGTGAGACAGGTTGAGAAGTCAGTTTGTGGCAAAGAGAGAGAGAGAGTGAGTGTGATACAGATTGAGAAATACAGGAGAGAAAGTCTCTCCACTGGAGGTGGAGGGATACAAGAGTAAGAGATAAAAGATGAGAATAAGTGAGTTACAAAAGACAGAGTAAGACAAAATGAAGAATACAGGTGAAGAGAGAAAGAAAGGAAGAGAGTATGAGAAATTTTGAATGAAAATGAGGGTAGTAGAGAGAGAAAGAATGAGTGAGAACAACTGAGTTTGTTACAGTTAAGTTACTGCAGAGAAAGTGAAACAACTTGAGAAATTCGGCTGAGAGAGTGTGACAAACTGAGTAATGCAGCACAAAGAATGGGAAAAAACTGAGAATTAGACTGGAAAGAGTCAGATAGACTCCGAGATATAGGAAAGAGTTTGATACATATTGAGAGATTCAACAGAAAAAGAGAGAGAAAACAGAGAGTAAGAAATGGAAGATGGACATCAATAAACTGAGAGATAAACATGGGAGAGTTTGGTAACGAGTGAGAAACTCAGCAAAAATAATGAGACAAACTGAAAAAATAGATGAAAAAGAGTGAGGCAACCTGAAAAATAGATGAAAAAAGTGAAAAACTAAGAATTGGATTGGAAAGAGTGGTATAAACTAAGAGACACGAGGGTGAGTTTGATACAAAGTGAAAAGATTAACTGGAAGATAGATAGATAGATAGATAAAATGACTTTATTTTACACTTTGTAAAGATTTACAAGAGTTTGTGGGCGAAGTTGAGGCATGCAAGCCCTCTTCCACTTAACCCACTCTTCCACTTAACCCACGTGAGAGAGTGAGACAGACAGAATTAGATCGAAAAGAGTGAGACAAACTGAGAATCAGGATAGAGAAAGTGTGAAAATACAGCTGGGAAAGAAAGACACGTTGAGAGAGGCAGAGGCCAGAGAGTGCGTGAGTGAGAGTAGGAGAAAGCAACCGCAACATCAGCTAACCTCGTCGACATTGTTATTTGGAGCAGAGGTTGACGCAGTGTGGATCTTGGAGGATGCCGACAAGCAGTTAATTAGAGTTCGAGCGGTGTGGCACGCAGCTGAGATTTCTTTCCTTTCCATGGTTTATTTTACTGGCAACAATAATATTGTTGTAGAATAATTTCAGGCATCTTGTGACCTAGTTAGGGGTGTTTTCATGTTTCTAATACAATATCGAGTACAGAATAAACTATTATGACTTGATAAATATTATTAATCTTGAATTGATAAAATATTCATGAAGCATAGATTCATTGGAATAAGAGCATGTAAATACTGTTTTTCATATTTTGGAATCGATATTCGCACTATAATAATGTCGCAATTCCTTCAAATGAAATGTTTTTATATTCTCATTAGGAATATTTATATATAATATATAATATAAACAGTCGTTTTCCGTTTCTGGAGAAATAGTAATTGTTGCATTACACTCTAACTGATTAACTGCATGTTATTCAGAGGTGTTCTGCATCTTCACTTGGTTGTGAAGACTAGCTTATGGTTGAGAGGATCGACGTGCTAACCACACGTTACCTTTATCCTGGTTGATGATTATTCACCTGCTGTATTTTCTGTCCGGGCTGGGTGGGCATTCTAGCGGGGTGGGGATGGCTTCGGCTCGGTCGGTGTTGGTTCGGGGGCTGTGGGTTCTTTCGAGAATTTATGGCTTTTGGGTCGGTATTGGCCGGGCTGGTGTCGTTTTCCCGTCTTGCCGGGGTGTCTTCTTTGCTTGGACGGACTGTATTATAGTTTGGTGAATATGAAACTGGCAACCAGCTGGTAGGCCTAGGCCCTTCATAGGGCTGTTGCGCCATTGACAAACAAACTTCAGGAATATTTGATTAAATCAATTATTACAGTATTCTAATAGGAGCTACATATGCAACTTTGGGGGAAAGGAACGGAAATTATAAATAATGATTATTTACTGAGACAACAATGTCGAGAGTGAGAATAATCAAGAATGAATAGTGAGATAAGGGCAGAGAAAGAAGAACGAATCATGATATGATGATAGATGGACATGGAATTTTGAAAAGAGGAATTGAATCATGAAAATAATTCATCAAACTAAAAAAGCCTACCAGGTTAAAATAGCTATTATATTGGAAATATGAGAAATGTTTTTTTCTTTCAAATCCAACTCCATCTTTGACATTTCAACCTAAACTTTAGTTCAACAAACTAGATCGTCTGCTATTCAGCTTAGCAAAAGCTTCTTCTTCTTTTATCGCAGCTTGTGTATCAAATTGGTTCGGTACCAAATTGATGCCTTACTAATCCGATACGGTGACTAAGAAACTAGACATAAATGTAGCAGTGAAGAATATCATTAAATTGTTTATAACAGGAGTGGAAACCTTAAAATAACAGTCAATTTGCTGTTATGGTCGATGAACAGGGTAGATCTCACCAACCCGATTCAAATCAGTTCACCAGGTCACAGTCGAGTAGCTTCACCCCATCAATTCAACCGATTAACCTTGTCAGTGACGTTCTTGGAATTCCCCCAGTTATAAGCCGCATCATTGAACATCACTTTACTGTTACCTCAAGCATTGAGAGCTATCGTCATTGAGAGTCATCAATCGTCAATTCGTCATCAAACCACCAATTACAGGAAATATCCACTAGAATGAACTGGTTGATTTGGCATGAAACGATCCCCGGTTAAATTCTGCGTAAAACAGCGATCACAGCGTAAAAAAATTAAGGACGATGAAAAATACTCGTATAGCTTTTATTGGTGCGGAAACCTATTGTAGAGAATTTGATCCAGTACACATAAAACAACCATGCATCCAATTTTATTTACCATTTACCATTGCTGTTGTAAGTCGTAAATGAGTTGGTCAACGAAATAATCTGTCGCTATCCAATTAAAAACTGTCGCATCTCGCCAGAACCCAATCAGTTGATTCCAGCGAGTGAGTTTTTAATTACCACGGATTTATTGGCAAGGGTTGACAGTAATATTGATCAGACACTGTGGGTGATGGACGGTTTGAATGTTGACGGGTGCTGAAAGCATTGAATTTAATTTTCAGTATAAATTTTCTACTAGAAATATATAGTGTCGAAATGATAATCGGAATATGCTCGACGATGGTAAGCCTGCTTTCATATTGGTGAATGAATTACTCTCTCTCAACCAAAAAAGTGAAATTCTTTACACTTAAAGATACTGACACTGTTTCGTATTGACTGTTTCGTGGGCACGAGCCGCCTGTGGTGAATTGTACGAGTACATTGTAAGATTGTTAGACCTCAAGTTGATTATGATCTTCGATATTGAACATATTTTTTATATTAAATGTCAATCTCAGCACCCTTTTTCAATTCTTCTTATTCATGCATGACATATTTCGACTATTGATAGTCATTTTCAAATGCAAATTTTCAAAAACATTAATAAAGTAGCCCTAAGATAGAGGAAACATTGACCATATTTTATTATTGAGATGGATTTCAGAACATGAGGCTCGATACATTATAAAATACATCAATAAGAAAGCAGGTATTACCTGAGATGTAGTTTCAATAATTTAGCCTACTTGTTGAAGATACACGATTTATAAGTTTGTCGTTGAAATTTCAAAGTTTCAATCTCATTAATTAAACTGTGATTGATATCTATCATTCGATTGCAGTGGACGTTACAGTCCATCATTGAAAAATTTTACTTGATTTATTCCCATAGGCTAGATAAGAGTGGACACCTATTGAAAAAGTACATGATTTCAATTCACAATGATATGAATCATGCAATTCGAAATGTAGACGAAATGACCATAAAGAAATTTGATAGGTTGTAATAAAAAAAAATATAATTTTCATCACAACAGTAATGTTGTGATCCTAAAACTAATAGGTAATAATTGATACTAGAATGTATTATTCGATCGTATATGTATGTACAATATAATATAAATATTGTTGAAATGATTAGTTGAAATTCGATTTGTGATAATATTTATGAGGCTTCATAGTCTGTGGATTGTTTGGGAAATCAAATCACTTGATTTATTGGAATATGGAAAGCAGATAACAATCGTTAAACACCGCAAACTAATTATATTAGTGTTGCAAGTCCTCGAGGGGTTATCAATTTGATACTCGGGGGCAGATAAAAATCGTTTCTCATCGCAAACTGCGTAAATACGTATTACGGCTTGGTGAGAAGTTTCCAATTCCATGATCAGTCCAAGCAAAAAAATTTATATTCTTGCATGATGGGAAAATGACTCACACTCTCTCAATATTGGTTTTAAAGTTATAAATTTGGTCTCAAATTGAAGGTCTGAATGCTTTCAACAATTTCAGACCAAATTTATAATTTTTGAACCATTATTGACAAAGCTTGAGCATTTTTCCATCTTGCCAGAATGTCTTCTCTGCTTGGACAAACTATAACAAACGTTTCATATCATATCAGTCTTGTAGGCCCTCAAAATTTGTTACTAGAACGGATGCTAATTAACAAGTCTAGAGCGGAGAAGACACGTCGTTATAATGTAAAGTGTGTTATGACGACGGGTCTTCCCAGCTTGCGCGATTCATACCTCTATAACTGCGTCAGACATTGAAAATTGCTTATAAAGAATGCAGATTGAATTACGTACACTTTTCGATGGTTTCCTTCTCATCAAGAGAGAGAGGAAGATAGAAGGTGATAGAAAGAGAGGGAAAGAGAAAAATAGGGATGAAATGAAAGAGAGAGAGAGAGAGAGAGATAGAGCGAGCTAGTGAGAAGGGATGAGAGTGAGAGAGTGAGAGAATAAATTGGAATAGCTGCCTTTATTTTTACCTGGGAGGGCGAAGTTAGGGCGCAGCCAGATTTCTCTTACACTCAACCCTTAAGAGAGACAGCCAATCAGATTGAGAGTACGGGTGAGTGAGAAAGAGAGAGCAAATGAGTGAGAGTGAGTAACGGGATGGAAAAGTAATAGAAAAGTGAGAAGGTAGACAATAAATATCGCTCCACTTTTTCAACTTCTCTATCTCCATCTCGCTCGATCTGATTTATCGGGTTGAGAGTACTTGGGGGAACAATTCCTCGCCCAAGGTCGTATATTCAGGATATTAGAGCACGTTTTTCCACTGTAATCACGGCGAAACAGGCATATTTCTGTCACAGCCCCGAAAACGAGTGAAATTTATTCGCCAAAATTCATCCCAGTGCGACCACTAAAGTAACATAAGAACTACGACAATAGTTACTATCAGATGACATCTTTCGCACCTGCTCCGCTAGTTCCAGTGCAGATTAAATTATGAATATATTATTGCAATATTTCAGTTTCCAGCCAAAACCTGAATGGAGACATAGTGCACAGATATTTCAACTGAAATCGAGAAATATGAGCAAGGTCAAAAAGGATGATCTCTTGGGAATGTGGATTTAACATTGAACGTCCAAAAAAGCTCACTTTACCATCATTCTTATTCATTGGAGAGTTATTGAATTACCGCAATCTGGTAATTGATTATTGGTTTTCAGTTATTACTAATAACTTATCAACAATAACACTTATTAGTTAATGACATACAATTATATATTTTGAGGCGAGAAAACAATTTCATGTCCGTAACTGATCGAATAAGGTAGTGTACACATAGCAACTCATCATGGATCAAAAAATCGTAATCGTTTTTTCATTATTACTCTCTAAATGACTGTTAAGGATGTATAGAACTCATCAGAATGCATTTGGCTGACGCCAAAAATCTGGGGGGTTTCGTCTGCCTCTCGTACGTGATGTGACCATCTCACAGCTGATGTAAAGCATCTAAATGACAACTCTAATCTAGAATGAACATCGGCTGTTTGAGCGCACAAGGAGCAGATGAAACCAAATTTTTTTTCATGAAAATATCAGTTTCATCACTCCACATTTTGATGGAAAAATAAGATTAATATTAATCCTTATTTCTCATCAGACAGAAATAGGTAGACTATAATATATATTTAGTAGACTACTTAATATTGAAAGAACTTATTAGCCAAAGTAGGATTGGCCTTCGTCTAGACAGCTAGATAGATAAATGCCTTTATTCTCAACTTTGTTCACCATAAGTGATGTGGGCGAAATTGAGGAACAAGAGCCCCCTCTTCCACTTAATCCACAAAGGGTCCAGGTACATACGAAGGATGAATGAATCAACATTGTCTGTCCAGAATAATACCTCAAAAAATATATACATAAAAAATTCTGAATTTGTTAATTTATACATAGCATATATTGACGAATTTCATATTGATAGATATATCGATAGATCTCAATTCATTCTGAGGTCTTCAAATGTGATACGTTTGAGAAACATAATTTTTTTGGTCTTTGCTTCCTTTATTGAATAGTTTTTAGATCAAGTTTCTAAGAAAGGATCAAGGTTTAAACCGTGATAACCTTGTCTACTGATCTATAGGCCCACTTATTAGCCCAATATAGATATAAGCCTAGTCCTATGAACTGTGAAGCCGGACGAAGTTGTGGCGGAAACCACTTTTCGTTTAAGTTGAGGCATTAAGCATTCATTGAGCCAGTTTTACAACGAGATAACCACCAGCAAACGCCGCAGGCCAAACTAAGCCAGACTCCATTAGAAATTTAACAGCTAACAACGCTATCGGTCCGTTTGAAGGATTGTATGATTTGCAAAGTTCAATGACTAAGCGATGAGTGCCTCAGCGATGTCTGTTCAGGGGTTATTCATAGAATTTCATTGCCTGAAGGCATCCAATATTCTGGACTAGAGACGTAGATCAACATCAAAAATGCCAGAATTTCAATTTGGAGTTTGGAGTTTAGATAGGGTATTGTTTAGCTGGACTAATAAATATAGAGAGCTCGAAGCGAATGATAAGTCATGAAATGAAGGAATAAATATTTTACATCATCCATTCCAAAAATTGATGTGAATGATGGTTGAGTAGGCCTATTGAATTTATTAGACATGATACAGTACATCCATATTATATACATGGGATTAATCACTAATGAAAATGTTATTAGTGGGAAAACAATATGTTGATCATTCCAAAATAATATTCAATTTTATTTGATCAAGTATTCATGAGAAAGAATCAGTATTTCAATCTGTAGTACTCGTTGAAAGTGACGGATAATAGATTCATTCAGCCTATTTTATCGTTGAACAATGGTATTAGAGAAACGAAATTTATCAATAGAATCTAAATTTCTGAACTCTCATTTATTCATCAAAACTTCATCCATCTTCTCTTTGGTTGAAAATCATCTTGACCCAATTACTCGTCATAATTAAACACAATCATTTGCCATCATTGTAGGAAACACTGGCGGCTCGTTCTCACGAAACAGGTGAAGTACCCGTATTTTAACTGTACAGCACTTCATCTGTTTCGTGGGCACGAGCAGCCAGTGGTAGGAAATAATAACGGGTTCTACATCGATTGACACATGCTCAAAAAAAATCATAAAACCTCCAACATAAGAGCTCTTTTTCCTCACAAAATCAGATTTTATGGAAGGGTGGAGTATAGGGTAGTGTGTAGAATCTGCCATTCCGTTTCTTTCAAAGACAATCAAACGGCTTTGTTGTGTGTGGAGGACAAAATCCTCCACCAATCGTTATCGGATCTGAGAAATCCACGTTATATCCATTGGGTGACAAAGCCACCTCTGTATAGTCAGTCCAAGCAAAGAAGACATTCTGGCAAGATGAGAAAATGACTGCAGCTCGTTCAATATCGGTTTGAAAATCATAAATTGTAGTAAACATTCTTATCTACAATTTGAGTTCACATTTATGATTTTTGAATCAATATTGACCGAGCTGGAGTCATTTTCTCATCTTTCCAGAATTTCTTCTTTGTGAGGACAGACTATACCGAGTCCAATATCTTCCTCCTTGCAAGAAGACGATTCTAAAACAGTTCTGTATCTTGTGCCTTTGATACCTATTGGTCTATATCGTTATACACCCTGGGAAGAACGAAGCAATTGAGTCTCTGCGAACTGTTCTTTACGACCTATGAATACAGATTGTGTCTGGAGGATCGTCCAAGGTGTCTTCACATTGTTTCCAGGTCCATTCCATGGCTGCAGTTGATGACTTGTTTATGATGCGGGGTTACTTTATGACACGGCAATGTGACGTGATCCTAGCGCGTTAGCGAGTTTTGCGTCGGATCAAATTGGACGATAAAATCACAGCTTTTCGAAATTATTGCGAGTGAGAACAGTGGCAGAAGCGCGGGTAACAACCAGAAATCGATGGAATTTATTAAAAGGGTATCAGTGTTCATATCTGAATTGGAAATCGTCCAATTTAATTACATGGGACTTCAAAGATTATTTTACACTATTTCCAGTAATATTGGATCACAATAAAATTGCGTGAATATCAATATTTATTACGGCTTTTTATTCAAGAGGCTTATAATATTGAAACCTTGTTTCGGACATATTATATTCATCAAAATTCAGGGAGGAAATAGTACAGGCTCTGCCTAGTTTTTCTTGCCTGGTTATAATATAATAATATTATTAATATAATTTGTATAATGATATCAATGAATAAATAAATGAAAAATAAAATATTACAAAACCAACGTTTTGTTAGCTAATTCCAATCGAATATTGACTATCAGCATTTGAGGTATATCATATAAAATGACCTATCATATCATAATATAATAACGTCTCGATGACGTGATCATGGTAACATAATAGATTATAATATCACAAAGACGTAATATCATATCATATCATGACGTATATTTTCAACTGATAACAACTGAATGATGTGAATATCAATATTTGGTGCTTAACTGACCTACTAGCTTTTGGCAAAAACTGACCTACCCGTAAAACTGATTTGATACCCGGTCTAGCTATAAATGGACTAGATGTGTTCTGATAAGGAGTAATTGGCAATGAAGTTTTGTATATTTTTTCTCTTAAAGTATAAAAACACAGAAAAAGTGGAGCATTACGAGTAGTTGTATTGGATTTGGAATCAATGATTGCATG
Source organism: Sogatella furcifera (assembly GCA_017141385.1). Lineage (NCBI taxonomy): Eukaryota > Metazoa > Arthropoda > Insecta > Hemiptera > Delphacidae > Sogatella > Sogatella furcifera. The sequence continues at coordinate 26,067,002 of CM029554.1, read as the reverse complement.
GTAGCCATCGATCGAGGTAACATACGTTGCTACTGTTAGCTGTTATCCATGGATGTTTATGTAATCGGCAATGATCAGTAGTAATATGAAGCCGATGGTATCCATTGATGCCATCTAGGATAGACACATAGAATGACTTTTGTTTTTCAGCTTCCGATCGTTTCATTGAAAAATCAAAATCATTGGGGAAGAAAAAATTATCAACGAAAGATTCTAGGCTCACTATGCATTTAAATAAAGTTATAGCGGGAATTCTATGTAAACCCAATAGAATGATGAAGTACATAGGTATGCTATACACATACAATAATTTTGTGTGCTTTAAACTTTTTTCGACTACGAATCTTGAGTCGTGATGGTGATCATTGAAGCACATGCTTCAATATGTGCTATTAATGACTGTTATCTTGTCGATAATTGAAGATCAATATAATACTTTCATTCCTCTCCGTGCATGTAAATCATATTTGAACCATGAATTTCTGCTCTTCCTGTAGCTGTGAAGGTGATAATAATCACAGATACACGAACACATGAATTCTAGTATCCGTGATAATAGTTGTGGTAATTATTCATATCTTTATATTTTTCTCTCTATTAGTCTCTGTATTCAGTATCGCTGGTCTGCATTTCCAAGTATAGCTGATGCCGAATATAGTTAAGTGGTCTCGTCTGCTCCTTGTGCGAAGATATTTTCGAAATCGAAAAAACAGGTTGTTGCATGAAATCAGCTGATTATCAGTCATGGATCACGTACAAGATACAGTCGAAGACGTCCAACGTTCTGGTGTCCAGCCTTGTATGTTTGTCTGGCTCAACAGCCCATGAAGGGCCTAGGCCTACCAGCTGGTTGCCAGTTTCAAATTCACTCTACTATACAGCCCGTCCAAGCCAAAAAACACCCCGGCACGACAGGAAAACGGCCCCATCCCGGCCAATACCGGCCCAAAAGCCATAAACTCTCAATCAGAACTCACAGTCCCCGAACCAACCCTGGCCGAGCCGAAGCCGCCCCTCTACCCCGCCAGAATCTACCCCGGCCGGACAGACCATACAGCAAGCAAATAATCATCAACCAGGATAGAGGTAACGTGTGGTTAGCACGTTGATCCTCTCAACCATAAGCCAGTCTCCGCAACCAATTGGCGGCGCAGAACACCTCTGAATAACATGCAGTTAATCAGTTAGAGTGTAATGCAACAATTACTATTCCTCCAGAGACGGGAAACGACTGAATGTCTTTACTAACGACAGCCAATCTCCCAAAGGAGGGTGTCCAGCCTTATATCAGCTTAAAAATATTTCAAGTCTTATAATATAAATGATATATTATTGTTATTCTATACAATTTTCAATATATTCTCTTGAATAAAACTGATCTCTGTAATCCCATTCGAATTCAACAATAGCTCTCGACTTGTTTCCGAAATCGATCCAATTCCACTGATCATTGTCTTCGCGAGGAATGAGATTATAAAGATGAAGACAGAATTCTTTCTTGGAGTATTAAAAAAAGGTTTCAGCGGTTGAAGTTTGTCGGTAAGGTACTTGAAATGTTTATCACGTAGCGTTCCGTTTTCTTTTCAAATTATTAGTTGGCAGTGTGAGCAAAGAAGACATTCTGGCAAGATGGAAAAATGACTGCAGCTTGTTCAATACTGATTCAAAAATTATAAATTTGGTCTTGTATTGTAGGTAACATTCTCATCTACAATTTGAGATCTAATTTGAAATTTTTAAATTAAAATTGACCGAAGTGGAGTCATTTTCTCATCTTGCCAGAATATCTTCTTTGCTTGGGAGTGTGAGCGGACCTGCGATGAAAAAGTCTGGCTTCTCATCTATGTCTTGCTGGCGCTTGGTGCAATTTTCATTTGTTCCCAGGCGTATGAAATATGAGCCAGACCTTTGATCCTGCTTTACTGTGAGAAGGTTTCCGGACACCCGTAATTGTAGCACAAGGAGCTCCGCTGATTGTTGAGAAGACACTCCGTTACCGTAATCATTACACTGTAACTCGTGTCTTCTTGCGGGAACTGTAACCGATAATGTAACGGGATAGGACAGGGTGCTTGCTGCTGTTTTACTCCTTTTATTTCTCCTTTGTTCTCATCTCCCTTCTTATCCCTCCTTCCCTTCCCCTCTCATCCACCCTTTGATCTTCAAGAAAGGGATACTGCCTTGGTAATTGTAGATGTCTGCTAGTACATGTCTTTGACGAGCTTCTACCTTGACTGAATTTAATATGGTTTGATAGTGTAAGTGATGAAAAAAGTTTATCTATATCAATTTCTCACAACAGCGAATAACAACTCATCAATCAATTTATATTGATTAATTCATTCATTTGTCAGCACAGCTACAATCCACTGAACTAGATACTTCCATATTAAGTGAAACTTATCATTTCATATCACTTATATTCATTTATCATTGAAGCTTCGGAGTGAACTGAAGATAATATAAATTGTTGGAAATGTTTGTTGAAGTAATTTGTGACATTAAGTTTTATGATTTAACATAGCATGGTTTTGGACTGTAGTATAAATAAGTAGAGGAGCAGTTAAGGCATAACCAAGTTGTACTATCTCAAATGTATTCTTTTTTCATAAATGATGTATATAATATATATGTAATGATAAATGATATAATTTATTATATATTTCATAGATGATATCAATGATAATTGATTGATTGTTTGTTGACTTTAGCAGGCATTTTCGGTTGAAGCTTTGGAGTAAGAGAATTCAATGATAATGAATAATCACTAAACTATGGAAAAATATCGGTGGAAGATCACGCACATAGATAGAGATTAAAATAACTATGAAAAATTAAAAAGTTGGAAAAGTACAAACGAATACAGATCAACAGTAAAAACATGGAGGAATAATGGTGGAATAGGCTATTATTTAAAGAGAGGCAGAATATGAAATAGCAATGGATTACTCACTCATTGGAAAACCACGATTAAAGAAGTTGAAGAGGGATGGAAAATCATTGTCAGGAGATAACAAAGTGATGTAGGGAACAGAATAATAATGAAAATATACTATTGAAAATTAGTCGATAGAAATTTTTTCCTTTAAGATGTGGAAATTGGAGCTCTGTATTGGAAGTTGATTACACGAATGAAATAATAATTATTGATTTAATAAAAGTTTTCAGAGAGAATTGAGATTGAGTTTTCAATCAAAATATCCAGTTCATTCGCTTTCAAAAACATTTGCGTTTTCCCTATGTAATCCTGTATTTTGATTCCTGACATTTTTTAATTAACAATGTCATTGCAATTCATTCAACAATGAATCCATCCGCCAAATAAAAAGATTTACTATAGTCTATCTAAGCTAAGAAGACCCTCAGGCAAGATGGGAGAATGACTCAAGCTCGGTCAATATTGGTTCAAAAATAATAAATTTTATCTCAAATTGTAGGAAACAATTTGGTTCACGATCAAGACCACATTTATAATTCTTGAACAAATATTGACCAAGCTGGAGTAATTTTCCCATCTTGCTAGAGGCTCTTCTTTGCTTGGTCTACGGTCAACAGTCAGTGACCGAAAACATTCACTTTTGGCTTGCCTTTGGCCAATTTGGTGTCATCCAGGCTTTGAATTGATGAATGGCTGACCGGCGCACCGTCCATTAGTCACTGTCACTTATGATTACAATTCACAAGAAGAGATCGCACGGCACTGGTATGGAACTACCCCAACAATAATCGTCTACTGCGAAGGAAAACGTCACGGCAAGACACGAATAAGGCATCCCTCCTCGTGGACAACCGATGGATATTGGCTGCTTTCTTCGTCGATTGCTGGTCAAATCAAACGTGGAAGAGAAGAAAGGAAAGGACAAGAGGAGGAAGAGAAAAGTGATGGGGGGAAGTAGACAGATAAGAAGACGAAAAGGGAGAGGAAGAAGTGGAATGAAAGAACAGATTTGAATTCAAAAGTTCAAGATAGAGGAAAATGCGGATGAGATTAAGTAGAGGACGAAGAATAAGAAGAGAGAGAGAGGATCGAGAGACAAAGATTGAGGATAAAAGGTTAGAATACAAGAACAATAATAACGAACGAGGAAGAGTAGGAGAAGAGGAAAAAGAAAAATAAGGAGTAGAAGTGGTGGGAGAAGGAGTGATGTGATGAATGGCAGAAAAGGATTGATAGGAGAGAGGATAAAGGGGTTGGAGGTGGAAGAAGAAAAAGAAGGAGGAGTGGGGTGAGAAGATGTGGAGTGTCGAAGAACAGGATAGGGTTTGGAAGAGGGAAGGAGGTTGAAGAGGAGAAAGAAAATAAGAAAAATAGTTGATTATTATGAGGAGAGACGGACGAAGGGGAAGGAGAGAGAGCAGAAGAAGATGGAGGAACGGGAGCGAGAAAAATAAGAAGAAGAAGAAGAAGAAGAAGAAAAAGAAGAAGAGAGAGAAAAAGAGAGGAGAGGGAGGAGAAATAGGTAAAAAAGACGACGAAGACGACGGCAAAAAAATTCGAAGAAAAAGAAGATGAGGGAAAAAGTAGAAGATTTGAAGTAGAAAAAGAGGAAAAACGAGGAAAAGAGGAAGAATGAGAAGAGGAAGAAAAAGTGAAAAAGAGGAAAACGGAGAAAAAGAGGAAGAAGGGGTAGAAGGGGTAGAAGGGGTAGAAGGGATAGAAGGGGTAGAAGGGGTAGAAGGGGTAGAAGGGGTAGAAAAGGTAGAAGGAGATGAAGAAAAAGAAGAATAAGAAGGCGAAGTGGAGGTAGAACGTTGGGCAGGAAATGGTTGGAACGAGTTAAAAGAGGAGGAAAAAGACAAAATAGTATAATAAAAACAATATCAAAAAGAAACAGAAAAAGCAGGCGAAGACGAAGGGTGAGAAGGATGAGATGGAAAGGGAGAATGAGAAGACAAAGAGGAAAACGAAGAAGAATAACTAGATGGAAAATATAGAGCAGACGAAGGAGAAGAAGAGAATAGCAAGAAAAAGAAATCGGTGGAGAAGAGGGAAGAGAAGTGAGAAGAGAGTAAGAAGGGAGAGATGAGAAGGTTCCAGCACAGCTCTGAGACGTTATCCTTCATGGCTAATGGCAGAGGAGAGAGATGCGTGAATCAAGGAATTTGCAGAACGTGGAGTATGTGTCCCTCCCTTGGCTTCTTGTGTAATGGAGCAGAAAGACCAAAGAACAAGCGTTCCCAACTCCAACTCAGCTATCCCCGCTTTTTCCTCCACTGGTAACAGTTTCTCCCGTTTCCTTTCCCATTCCACTGTTCCACACTTTTTCTGTTCCACTGTATCCTTTCGATGGCAGGATTCTTCGTTTTGTTCAGGTTTATTCGTTCTATGCATGATCACATTTATTTTATTAATCAACTGAAACTCGTAAAGTCAAGGGAAATTAAGAAAAGTTTTAAGTTCGGGCCAAATGCTTGTTCTAAAAGCTTATTTTAGTCCCATTATAATGATGTATTTAATAATTATAATGATGCATCTAATTACGAGAATCATGTATCTGATTATTATCCCATTATAAATGATTACTGTCTGTTATCAAAAGCATGTATCTTATAAGATGATTGGAGACAAACAGATTATGGAAGACCTTTTTAAGCGATTATCAAGTTTGATAAGGAACAAATCATCTTATTCCTCCTCTTGGGAGGAACATTGAACTGTACTTCCAAGTTGTAGAGTAAGAAAATAATTTTTCGAGCGTTTATTATTCTAATTAAATATTAAATTAATTGTTGAAGACAAGATTTTTTATCCTCTGTAGACAAGAAAGTTACAACCTCCTTTTCTAAATGTGATGAATTCAAGACGTGTGAAAAATAATTTTTCATACTCAAAATTAGATTTAAATCTATTATCTCACTGGTTTGATTGAGTTTTCCGTACACATAACGCAATTATCATCAGTAACTGATATGAATGAACAGAACTTTGCTGTTATCTTAACCACTTGAACGTTCAAAGCATCGGGAAAACATATGCCAAACCTCACTCACTCCCATAGTGCAGCGAACATTTTAGTCGCAGTTTATTTTTGCAAACTCCCAGTTTGAGCTCCCAATCATTACCACACTACACTACTAACTCCACAAACGATTTCCCCAACTTCAAGTAGCCCGCACAAGCTGAGAAGACACGTCATCACAATGTAAAGTGTATTGTGATGGCGTCTCTTCTCAGCTTCGCCAACTTCAACTAGTTGGCCTAGTCAGAGAAGACACGCCGTGACAATGTATAGTGTATTGTGAAGACGTGTCTTCTCAGCTTGCACGTACTCTACCTGTGCTGTCTATTGAATTCGCCAGGGTCTGCTTTTGTAGGTAAGGGGCCGGCTTCAAAATTCCAACCTCAACTTTTGGCTCATCAATCCTTCACACTGTTTACTGTGAGTAGGCCCAATGAAGTTCAAATATTGACATAACCTGTGAGGCAAACGGTAGCGGTCAGGCTGTTGACTCCATTGGATACTTCAGTGTCAGAGTATTCAGTAGAGTAACTAACTGAAATTATCTCTTGGGCATTGTTCTGCAAACTATTGAACGGTTTGCACTGATAACATGAAATTAATCACTGAACACCTCATACTTATTAATTTATTCCAAAGATCATTTGTACAGTAAATGGCAGTTGAGCGACCCCATTGACTTATAACACGTCATGGATACTAGGTCTCTCTCTATAAAAACTATTTAATAACTCATTAGTAGGTATATTTCACCACTCCTAGGGCACTTCAAGGTCAGTCAGGCTAGTTCACTATTAACAACTCTACATTTGCTTATACGACTACTTAAGAAAGAATCTCTCTGATGTATACTCTGTGGTAAATGTCGACAATGAGAGCAAGTATATTTTACAACTCCGAGCGCACTTCAAGGTCAGTCAACTGCCAGTCAACTGCCAGTCAGCTGTCAGTCACTTGTCAGTCAATTGTCCGTTGACTGTCTGACTGACAGTTGACTGACTTTAAAGTGCGCTCGGAGTGGTGAAATATGCCTACTCTCATTGTCGACATGTACCACAGAGTATACATTAGAGAGATTCTTTTTAAGTAGACGTATAAGCAGTTGTTCATAGTAAACCAAATTGATAAAACAAAATGACACGTGGAAGATATATTAGATATATATAGAGAAGCCAATATATATTTTGAACATTCCTCTGAATCAATCTTGTTCAGGCTGATTTCGATTTTCCACAAGTGAGTTAATTTCTACCTTACATTTGATTATCTTCTCTTGTTTAAAATTTTCTAACGCAAGCATTGATGTACAAGAACAAGTGATCTCATCCTCATTTCAACCACACGTGCTCTGACTTACATCATGAGAAAAGCTCCAAATATTCCCTTAACACCAACAAAATAACTAAAACGGAGACTCTTTGAAATGTGCAGACTAACACGAACAAGATGTGACACTTGAGACCATGGAAGCGTGAATTTCAGACATGGAAGGCTGAACTGAGCAAGATAAGATGACTTTCAGAGGCAGATATCATCGCCAAGATAGCTACGGTCGGCCCTCTCATGTTATAATTCCCTTGGAAGATGACAACCACTATTTTCGTCCGTTTCTTCAACAGTCACCTTGGAGTTGCAACCTTGTCAAACTTGCTTGTCGTCAAATTTACCCAACCAATGTGGCCTTGTTCTGTCCATTTACTCATCTGTTGTTTTCGGCCTGCTCTTGAATGAACCTGATCGGTGAAGACACAATGTGATGCTCATAAAATGTAATGGAGCGTTCATGTTGTACTTCAAAAATATGACAAAAAATACATTTCGAGATCATTGCTGAATTATTGGAGTTTCAAAAGAAGTTTGACTTTTGAAAAACCTTCTTAGGTGTGAATTTCCTCATCAAATAATGTTGGAACTGAACTGTTGCTAGATTTGAGTGAAAATTCATTAAATAAGACAAATACACATCACACAGAAATAGCATGTTGTTATAGTCTGTTCAAGCAAAGAAGACATTCTGGCAAGATGGGAAAAGAATCCAGCTCGATGGTTGATTCAAAAATTATTAATCCAGCATCAAATAGTCGAGACCAAGTCAATAAATTTTCAAACAATATTGGCTGAGCTTGAGTCACTTTCCCATCTTGTCAAAATGTCTTCTTTGCTTTGATTGACTGTATAAGTTTTTTCTCTAATGTGAAATTGATTAACAGTTCATTTATCACAATTGAAAAGTGAGTGTGAATCAATATTTTTCTTGATCAATCAATAAAATCCGTTCAAATATATCTTACTAGCCGGCAGGCTCGCTTCGCTCGCCTTCTCCGGCTAGCCGGTTGGACCCCCCACTGTATCGGCAGTGTAAGTGAGACAAACAGGCTCGCCTGCAAATTCCGTTCAGAAGGGGTTCGAACCTTATTGAACACAGCATTTTTGCACCTAATCTGGTCCTGTTTACCAAATTTCAAATTTTTCTGCCAATTGGTTCTTGAAAAATGTGAGAAAAACTCCGAAAAATAGTTGAACGTTTATATTAAGCGTAACCTTGGGATGTATATCGAACATAGTTTGAAACTTGATTCAATATCTTCTAAATTATTTCATCTATAATTTCGCTGAACCATTGATTTTACAGGAAGGATTGGTCTTTTCAAGGCGGAAGATATGCAACCCGCAATACATTTACAATTTTAAAAAAGTGATTACTGGCGTAATCTTGAACGGATTTCAAAAATATTTTAACACAACATTTCTAGACCTCATATGAACCTTCTCACCAAACATCAACATTTTCTACCTATTGATTCTCGAAAAAATTGAGAAAACGCCGAAAAACTATGGAAAAACTTTAATATTTGGCGTATCCTTATGAAGTTTCAAAAATCCTTTCTTAGCGCGCGTCTAAACGTCCAACTTTACATGCCTGCCAAATTTAAACGCATTCGGCTCAGTAGATTTTTAGTTCTAGTGATGATTGAATGAATGAATCAGTCAGTCAGTGCCATTTCGCTTTTATAGGAATAGATGTAACAACATGGCACGTGAAAGATACAATGCGTTCTTTTGAAGAAATTGCTTTTATACCACTGGCAACTCGTGCCCACGAAACAGGTGAAATGCTGTACAGTAAAAGATACGAGCCGCCAGTGCGCGAAACAGGTGAAGTGTCCGTATATTATACTGTACTATCTTCTATAGATTCTATACAAGTTTCACTTGCAAATTGTGATGATTAGATGCAACTTTCATATTGTTATAATACTTACTTGAATATGAGATAGGGGATGGAATATAAGGCTAAAAAATTGTAGTCTTATTCAACATTCGATCCAATTGTAAAATTATTGTAGTAATTCAGGCTACTTGACTTAAATAACATTTCCATACAGGTATCTGTATTGTTTGTACAAAATCTAAAGGAAAAATACATCTACGGCATTGACTGAAACAAACTAATAATTCCAGCTATACATGGGGCTGTTGGGCAGATTTGATTTGATCAAGAATAATGTAAATCCAAAAATACGGTAATATTGAATGTAACAGCTGCTATGATTGAAACCATAAGCATTGTTCATTTTCATACCCCATTATTATTTCAATTCAGCGGAGTATTAAAATCAACCGATTTATAAATGAGTTGCATAAGTAGCTAGGCGTAAAGGTAACATATTTTATTCCCAACCTCATAAGTACTACACCAATACAGAAGTTGCATCTTTTCAGGCACAATTTGCAAGTAAAACTACGATAGATATGTAACTTTCATATGAAAACACGTTGTATCCCCATATTATACGAGGTGCGTTGATACGGGAGTTACATCTATTCAAGCACAATTTGCAAATCAGTCAATTGTTTTGACACAGGTGGGCGACAACCAATCATTTGGATTGTATCAGCAGTTGGGGAGTAGGATTGTAGCCCCTCCTGTTAGATGAGGGAGGGGGGGGTCCATTCAGCAATTGTTGGGCATGGATTATCGCCGGCTCAAAGTTATAATCGAATTTGGCGCGTCTGAATATTTGCGTTCGCTCGATCAACGCGCGAATACTTGAGCCGAGCTTCCATCTCAATGTTTGTGTTCTCTTGTCAATTTGAAGCGGAAAACTTCAGGGCGAAGTTTGCATCTTCTTACACTACCTTTATTGCTTTCACTTTCTCCAATATTTGAAGGTTTCAAACGGAGAGTAAACAAAAGGTTGAGCAAGTTTTCCTTTACACTCGAATGCCTCGCTTTCTTATATCATACAGAGTTGGTGAAATTGAAAGAGAAAAGTTATTCAATTGAACGTGAAATGAATGATTATATTTAAGATTTCAAGATGAATTAATATAGTCAAATTTAATTAACTATGTCTTATTCAAAATCGTGTCATTCAAAGTTCTGTGTCACTTCATCAATTTTGGAGCAGCAATCTCCACACCAATTCAATACTGCCAATCGAATTATGTTCTACATTGTTAGGATTACTATTTCTGTACAATGAAAATAATCTGCCAATTTGATGAACTCAATATTCATATTTTGCTTCAACAATGAATATTGAATACTCGTATTCATTGTATCCATTGAATATTCAATATCCCATTCAAATTATTTGAGTATTTTGATGCATAATAGATTAGAATACGTGATTATATTAGTTAGGCACACTATCAAGAAGTCTTAATGTGTCCTTTGAAAGCGAGAAAAATGGTAAAATAGTAACACGCTAACTTTTGTGCTCTCAAGTTTTTCATTAAATCTCAAATTTTCCAGTCTTGGATTAGTGTTTTTGACCTGTGTTTTCAGACTTTCTGAATTAAAAATAACTTTTCTGGTTCTCATAGTCGGATCTCATAACTTTTCTACAGTGATCATAGTCGAGAACTTCCATCATGTCTTTCTAGCAGTGGAGCATGATTATGTCGGCGAGGTGGAACACCTTTTAGTGTCTCCAACAAGTAAAGCTCAAATAAAATCAACCAACTCATTTGAAACAAGTCACACGACTCCAAAAAATTGACTTGACACCTGGTGAAATGATCTGTATCTGTTGTTCGGACTGATTTCTTTCCAATTTTTCCCAATTTATTCCACCAATTTCCCATTCTTCCAATAATTTTCCAGAAAAAACGTTTTTCAGAGAAAGCCTCATTCAAAGAACTAGAAATCAATACAATATTCCGAGAGGATCTACCAATTATTGAATTGTGTTTCTAGAAATAGAATAACATCAAATACTGTAGTTAAAAATATTTAGATAGGTAAATATATTAGGCTACATCGAAATTATTTCCTCGCAATTGATCATAGTGTATGTATCTCTCTGAAGCTTCATTAAAAGCTGGACCAAGCAATATAGCGCCTCATTAGTTGAAGGTATTTCTAATTATACCAGATATGCCACAGCTTAACATAACACAAAGCCAACTGGAATTGGGTCCGCCTGGCTATTTCAAATGACAAAATACGCGATTATTGTTTGTGATTCCGCAAACAGTTGAATTAATGAAGGATGCTAGAGTCAACAGTTCACATCTAGGATGATAATTTACTGTTAACTCTGTTTTGTTTTTGGAGAACTCTTTCTGTTCAGCTCTATCGAGGTTTTTCAAGTGATCAATATAGTGATCATGTTCAAAAGTGTTGAGTATAGTAGTTGTGAAGGTAGCCTTTCCAAGCAAAGAAAACATTCTGGTAAAATGGGAAAAATGAATCCAGCCCGATCAATATTGGTTTAAAAATTATGAAATCGGTCTCAAGTTGTAGGAAACATTCTAATCTATGATTTGAGACAAAATTTATTATTTTTCAATCAATATTGACCGAGCTTTAGTCACTTTCCCATCCTGCCAGAATGTCTTCATTGCTTGGATAGACAACCACTACCACCTTCACAACTACTAAACAAGTGTAACATTGGTTATTCATACTAAATAAAAATACATGAAGTCTGAGGTTGGACAATATCGATTAAATATTATCTATTAATATCAATTATCTATTTTTTTATCATTCGACATGTTTAAAAATCAAAGATATAATATTTACAATTTCTTTCGAATTATTCTATCCAGCCTTCTTCGTTTTACTATGTGATACAGAAGTTTTTTCTCCTTCACTCTGTCTGTTTGCTTTGGAAATTACTTATTTCCTCAGTTTTCAGAAAAATAAACTCCTAATTCAATTACAACGCTTCCCCATGTCGTAAGTCTACCAAACTAGTTATTTCAGAGCCGCAAGCTATTGAAACCAACACCACCTTATGCAAGCACGATAGCATGTGATAGGGCATGCCTCAACTTAATGGAAAATCGACACGACCGCTTTCCCATAGAATATCAAAGATTCGAGACCGCATCTTGGCTACTCGCAAGGAATCTCATTTGAATTTTCTATTAAAACTTTGAAAAATATTTTAGAAACTATTGATCACTTCAAGCCTCCCAGGCCTACGAGATATTTTTTCAATTCCAATAATAATTTTGAACCCCTAAGCTCTTAAAGTACTATGAGTTATTCTAGTTGGATTATTACAGGAACCTATATAAGACTAATAAGATTTTAGGCTCTCTGGACATCTATCCTTTCATTTTTAAGCCTAGAATCGTTTGTATTCGGTAAAATTATAGTAGAAAAAGTAGTAAAAAGCCCAAGAATGAAGAAAATATATAATATTGACTTATTTTCAGATTTATCATGGTGATCAACCTCTTTCTATATTGGTAGCCTATTTTTCGCAAATATAATTAGAATAACTCACGAATAGATAGTTTCTGACAGAGCCTCAAGAAGCCTTGAAGGCTTCAAAAAACCAGAAAGCTGCAGGACCCAACAAGATAAATATGGAGCTTTCAAAATATAGTGGATTTCACTACTTCCGGCTCTTGCATCTATTTAATACCTGCTGAGAAACTCATGCAGTTCTATTCAGACATTTTGGACGTCGTCTGAGTTTCGATCTCATATTTTATTGTAATATCGTGAATGAATTTTAAATAAATAATCATTGTTACACTAACCTTAGCCAGAGCAAGTGCAGGAAATTCATCCCAAGCCAGGTAGTGTTCTTCCCCAGACTGACCCAGGCGTTGTCCCTTGAATATCCTGGCCGCAGTCAATGTGGACACGCCCATTCCATCACCGACCAATAGGATCACGTTCTTGGCCGACACCCGTTGGCCTCTGAGAACATCGCTGTCCGCCAGTCGCTTCCTGATCACCGATCTGGCCTCTTCGTACCAGAATTCCCGATCTGGAAAAAATAAAAAATAGGTATGAAAATAAGTAGAAGTATGTAAAAATGTGTAAGGATAAAGTAAGGATTGTTTGGATAGATGTCTAGTTATTATTGTTCTCATGTTTACCTTTAGACTGATGACTCTATTGGAAAAAATAGATCCAATACATAGTATATATCTATTATATATTACATCCACGATAATACTGATATCGTTTCTCGTATCATCTGGACACTGGACTATTCTCAAATTATAATTACTATTGAATTAGTTTCCCATCCATGATACTAGACAACCCACCTATCCTACAACAAAGACCGATTGCGTTCAGAACCAGGCTTTCGCCTGAGCTGAGTCCCTCTCAGGACAAAGCTTTGAAGGCGCCTTGCATTCTGCCTGAGGTTTCAAACAAGGCTTCTATATCAATCTGTCGGTCTCAGATACGCGAAATGCCATCCACACAGTCGTCTTGTAGGTCAGACGTGAATAGGCCAACTAATGGACTTGGAATTTCAACTAGTGCTTGCTGGAAATCGATTTGGAGGTTTTCAAATCGATAAGGAGTTTTGAATTGAACTGTTTTTAAATTCCAACTTTTGCATGCTGGAAATCGATTTGAAGATGTAGTGAATCGATAAGGGTAAAATGGACTGTTGTGAATTTTCAACTTTTAGAAGCAAGAAATCGATTTGGAAATGATATGAATCGATAAAGGGGGAATTAACCTGTCTTGAAATGTTGAATATAGTGCTCATTAAAAATCTTATTGGAGAATATAAAGGTGTTGGATCAACTGCCTTAGAATTTTAACTAGTGCTCAAAAATATAATATTATTGGGGGATAATTCGATTAGTCAATGTGTACTTTGCAAAGTAGGCTACTGGCCAACCATCCAAAAGTAGTCCAAAGTGTTTGGTAGTTGACTTCACGATCACTAACGAGCCACTTTCACCGAGTGGCTACCCGGTAAATAATAAACGAAGAAAAATAATATCTCAATATTAATTAATTAATTAAAGGTTTTGGAAACTTCTACAACCCTTAAACGGTTTTCAGACAATGATAATCCTCTGAGTTTTATAAGGTTTTAAGATATGTTTTTGTTCTAGATAGAATGCAGCCCGAATTAAACTTTATTCATTCATGGAAACATTTTATAGTCTCCAATAAAAATAGCTATTTCCAAAACTTTGTAAGCTCCAATTGAGGAGAAAAGTACTATGTATTCATCATTCAAGAGAAACTCCTTTTTTGCTAATCATAATCGAAGTAATTGAATTCAATGATTATAATTAATATTGATTTACTTTCCAATACAATTAGCATACTGCATAATGCTTTGGATAACATTCAAAATACAATATTACGTGACCTACTGGATCAATAGCTTACAATGACTGATAATAGAATGGGTGATGAATAAATAAATAATGTGATTGAGTAATACATTTTGGGAGCAGCGGGTGAATAAAGTCAGAGCAGAAAAACCAAATACAGGATAGGAAAAAAAAGGATCAATCAAAGAGAGAAACCACCATCAGTTGAATGTATGCTAGCCCGATGTCGAATACCAGAGATAAATTGATAAGTTACACTGCTGCATTCAGTTTCCAAATCAAATAATCATTAATCATCAGGCATTTCAAACGTTTGTTTGTTCAATTGTGCATTAGAGCCATTGACTGAACTCCGCTGAAACTGTATCAGCTTTTTCTAAAGGTCGGGCGAAGTTGATTGATTTTTAACTGTAACTCATGATCATCCCTAAACAAGTTTGAATGCAGTGGACTAGATTGAAGCTCATTATTTAGAATGAGTCCAGACCAATAATGAAGCTGATGCACCTAATGACTTCAGTTGAAATCGTATACACTCATGAGTATTGAAATAGTTTTTCGAGCACACATTTCGAGACTTCAATCAACGGAAAAACTGGAGATTCGGTAAAAAATTATTGTGCAGATGTTTTTTCCAATGCAGATTCAATTATTCCGTGATTTTGTTGGGTGTTTTTCTTTGACAAGCCCCATTATTTCCCTTTAGTATCACTTGGATGTGATGGAAAAGCATGAAGAACTTATAGATGATAATTATGATGAGTGGCCCTATAAAGTGAATAGAATGTAATATTATGCTAATGCCTGATACTAAAAAAATACTTCCGAAATCGGATGGAGTACAAATAGATAAGAAAGGTAACTTTATCATAGGAAGAAGAAGGACTTTGCCAATGATAGAATTAATTGTACAGTTGTAGAACAAATTGTAGATAATTTGATATTCCTTCATTTCTTGAGGTAACTATATAAGACACAATATATTATAAGTTATACTTATAATATTTAGTTATAATCCAATTTTTGAGGTAACAATATATTTATTGATTTATCGTGTTCTCCAGAAATTCTTCATCATATAGAAATGTGGGCATATACTTATAATTTAATTAGTATATGCCTAAATATAAGTCTAGTATATTATATAATTCTAAATAATAATAAATTATCACTGGCTTCTCATATCCACGAAACAGGTGAAGTGCCTGTATCTTTTACTGTTCAGCACTTCACCGTTTTTGTGAGCACGAGCCGCCGTTATTAATAATGCACTCTATTGTATTCATATGGAGTAATATTCATATTACTAAAACCTTTGATAATTTCAATAACTACTCTTATGTCACAAAAAATTTCACTATAATTGTAAATATATAAATCTTTCACATAATGGTCTCCCCTTCAACGTTTGATCTCCCAAAAATGTCGAATGATATTTTTGAAATATAGAAATTTGAGTCAATAACGCGATCCATGATGCGGAATATGATAGCGACCCAATGCTTGACTGAACGTTGACAAAAATGTGATATGAATGTTTGGAATGCAGATATTCGGGAAATGGTTTTAGGATACTGCAATATTGTGATTTGCATAGTACGCAGGTACACAAGGGTCAGTGAACTGATGACAGTAGTTACTGTCATGAGCTTCATTCAACAAGAATTCAATTGGAAATATTACTATGGGACAGTGCAAACATTTCCATGATTCATGACAGACCGACCATAGATATAGTCTGTCCAAGCGGAGAAAACATTCCGGCAAGATGAAAAAATGACTTCAGCTCGGTCAATATTAGTTGAAAAATAATAAATTTGATCTTAAATTGTAGAATAAATTGTGATCTATACTTTGAAACCAAATTTATAAATTTTGAAACGATATTGACCAAGCTGGAGTCATTTTTCTATCTTGCCAGAATGTCTTCTTTGCTTGGACAGACTATTTGCCTTCACGCAGTGGTGCATGTGAATGAAATTCTCGTCAACCAATAATGTTTCCCCTTTCAAAGTATACCTGCTGACAACAAAAATTAAGGCGTTTGGCTAGTTACTGTTATTAATGCTCAGCTCTGTCAGGACAGTCTGGAGCTGTCTTCTAGGGCGAATTATTATAGCTGAGGTCCCTCTCGTTCCGATGTACTCTCGAAGACAGATTGCTGACTGTTCTGACAGAGATGAGAATTGATAGAAGTCATCCGCCAACCGCATTAAATCTTGGCACCAGCTGTATAAACGACAGAACAACAAATAGAACGTCGATTCGCTATCTGAACGGATGGGAAAAGTGGCGAAGTCTGGTGACGATGATAATTCAAGTCTTTTCTATCGATGCAAATTCACAAATGTAACACACTTTCCGTCATGTGAAATTATGATGCTCGCTATGGTCTGTCCAAACAAAGAAGACCCTCTGGTAAGAAGGGAGAATGACTCCAGCTCGGTCAATATTGGTTCAAAAATTATCAATTTGATCTCACATCGTAGGAAACAGTTTGATCCACTATTAAGACCACATTTATAATTCTTGAACAAATATTTATCAAGCTGGAGTCATATTCCCATCTTGCCAGAGGGTCTTCTTTGCTTGGACAGACTATATCAATGTAATGTGACTGCAGTTTTCGACGTTTGTTGGTGGTGAATGATCAAGATAGCAGTGAATGCGCAAAAAAGCACAAATGGTGGAGAACAATTTTTATTGTTCATGATAGCATCAGAGAGAATAGAACTAAAATATAAGCACGAATGGTTGCGAACAATTCTTTATTGTTCATATTTGTACCAGAGACAATAGAATCAATCTATTTTTTATGTAGATTCATAATGCTAAAACAGTCACTATAATACCTCGGCCCACCCTCTGCTTGAACCAAGTACTGGAAGTAACTGATCTCTGTTCTGATTGATCCTCAAGGTATGATCGCATTCATTATCAAAATCGTATTAAGTGTTCGATTATAAATCGACCTAGATAGTCAACTCATGGTTAAAATTAAAATTATAGTTGAACTGCTATATACGATTTTCATGTAGAATAGTGCATTATAGTACCTAGATATAGTATCGATCTTCTTTTCATGTTAGCTTATCTTTCTTCTTATAGATACAGATAATACCTTTGATGAGATTAGTGTCTACTTCTTACTACTTTTTAATGAGAATTACACAAGTTCCAATCTCAATAATGTTTTCTTCATCATTTATGAATAAATAATTCCAAGAAAAGAAAAAACTATGAAAAGCAAGAATTTTTTAACTTGAACCCCAACTTAATAGCCGGTGATATTATCTGTAAAATAATTTTCGCTACACTTCACGGAAATAAGCTGCTCACCAGTCCCTATGTAGACTAGAAAGTCTACAAATTATGAATGAATAAAAGGGAAGAGACACTTGACATCATAATATCTGACAGTCACATTATAGAGTAGTTTTATCTTTAGTTTTAATAATGAATATAAGACTGATTAAGTTGGAGTTCAAGTTGGAATTTCAAGGCTGGTGCATAGAGTCATTAGACTGGTCATAACACTAGATATGTAGATATGTAGAGAGTCATGGACCGTCTACTATAGTCCATCCAAGCAAAGAAGACCTTCTGTCAAGATGAGAAAATGACTTCAGCTCTGTCAATATTGGTTCAAAAATTATTGTTTGGGTCTCAATTGTAGAAAACATTCTGATCTACAATTTGATATCAAATCAATAATTTTTTAACCAAGAGCTGCAGCTGGAGTCATGTTCTCATCTTGCCAGAAGGTCTTCTTTACTTGGACAGACTATACCATAACTTTCAACTGGTTACCACTCAAATAAAAGTTGTAACTCAAACTTTGAATTAAATAAGCAGAATTTCAACTGTTGAAAATTAATAAAAATGTATGTTGAATGGAGAGCTATGAACAGTAATCAAGCTTTGATCGCTCAATTAATCAATCAATAATTAATCGCTGATTATGAATTACACGTCAATTATACGACCCTTCAATCAAATTAGAACTATTTGAGTAAATGAGTATCTCAAGAAAAAACCAATATCAAGCCCGAATGCAACCAAAGAAAACCCAATATTAAACACCACCTCCGTTAGTTGCTAATAGACAATTTCCTCTGTGAATGATAAATGATCCCGCCAGCGATTAATTTATCAAAGAGCTCTATAGATTATCATCGGCAAATAGAGGATTCTCTATGGTGAGAGAGCATCCAATCGAAAATGAGCAATCAGTTCGACACCTTCAAAGACACAGGGAAGGTCCCAACCCCCCTCCCCAAACAAATAACCATTGACGACGCCGTAAATTTGTCGTTAATCAATTTCAGGTTTATCTCCACTGATTACAATCGGACACTGGTTTAGTTTGCGCGAGCTGAGAAGACACGCAATCACAATGTAAAGTGTACTGTGAGGGCGTCTCTTCTCAGCTTGCGCGAGCTGAGAAGACACGCCGTCACAATGCGAAATGTATTGTGAGGGCGTCTCTTCGAAGCTTGCGCGAACCATAGTGTTCCAGGATACCAGTCATCCAATACGACAGGTTCACCCAATTGGGGTGACCTGCGTTGTGACACGCCGAGGAATTTCAATTTCCGACTATCATTAGGCGTAGAGCCTTATTCCTGCGAGAATCGGAGCTGAGATTTAATGAGAAATGATTACTTGATCGTTTGAGAGATTCGACCAACAGTTTCCCGGAACTAGATCACTGGATATGATCAGTTTGGCTTGATGACAGGCGTAAGAAGATTAATCAATAAATATACGGCGTGGTTCATGAGTAGGATACATAGTAGACTGGTTAGGAGTTATGCACTAGCATAGGTTGACATGAAAGGGTGATGGGATACATAATAAAGATGGTTTATAGATAAGTGACTGAATCTATTTTGAACCCGGGAGAGCGAATTTATGGCGCAGATAAATAGATGAATTGAGCGTTGAAAGCTCAATTCCTGCGAGAATTAGTCATGAGATTTGATGATACTTGATCGTTTGATTATTTTGGCACACCAGTTTCCTCGAACTTCATCTCTGATATTATCAGCTTGAGTTGATAATGAGAATATATTAGACCTATGATTGGATAGATATGATTATAGTAGACGTATTTTACTGACATGAGTATGTAGATATACAGTTAGTCTATGGTCAATGACATGCGTGATAGGATTATCAAAGATGGACCATTGAATAGGTGAATGTTTAGATAGTCTATGAATGGATGATATTAATTAGGCGTTCAAGCTTAGAATCACCATTCACTGACAGCTCCATCGTTAACAATCCACAGTCCAACGATCAGCCTGCCGTTTTACATATATTTTGGACTGCCGGTCTCCTTAGCTACTCATGATTCTAGACTGTCATGGTTCGAACTGAAAGTAGGCTCATCTATTTTGTTTTCCATTATTACGAACTGCTAGTAAATATTTCACTCTTTGTTTAGGATGATGCCCGCATAAGTATTCAATTTTGCTTGTGCGAGGATGATTTATGAAGTGCATAAACGACCATGCCTCTGGTGGGATTCGAACCCGACCTGGTAGCGCTAGCGGACTGAAGGTTGTAACGTCCCAGTACAATACTCTAAACTATTTTTCGCTACACTCCACGGAAATAAGCTGCTTACCAGTCCCTATGTAGACTAGGAAGTCGTCATTTACATACACAATCAATCAGCTGTTGTACTCGAGCGGAAAGAAGTCCTTTCCATACAAGGACCATCTATTACCAAGCGTGGACAGCTGACGCCATCTAGCGAGAGAAAATGCAACTACAATGGACCATAACTTTCTTTGAAACTGCCAGAAATTTGTCAAAAACAAGAAACTTTGTATTGTACAATCTAGGATGATCGTACAAAAACTATCATGAGCTTAAACATTTCTGGACTAAGAAAATCGAGTATTCTGATTGTTATTAAGTAATATCCATTTGATTGAATCAAAAAAATTGTGATGCAAACTTTCAATACGAAGCAGTTCAGTTTCCTCCAGATTCAGCTCAGCCGAAGCTAGTATAGTAAGTTATATTGTCTAGCTGTCCTTAGATCTCATTAATCCTTTTTCTTTTGTTCATTCATGGAATTAGATTGATAATATTTATTTGAAGTGTAGCGAAAAAAATTATACACAACTCGCCCAGGAAGTTTTTTACGGTATTCGGAATTATTCCCAGGCTCGGCAAGCCTCGCCCAGGTTTACGGTATGAGGATACATACCGTAAACTTTTCCTTCCCAGGCTTGTGGCGTAATGTACTATTACACGACACTGCAGTTAATATTGACTGTTGACTGCAGTGTCGTGTCGAATAGTTGAAAAAGAGTGAAATCAAGTAGGGCTATGCAAAAACAGAATGAAACTGGATTATGGCAGAGAAATACGAGTTAACGTTAATCAATTTTTATAGCATCACAGTGCAATCGATGTGTTGAAGCATAGCTTCTTTTAATAGAGGAGCTTCCTATGTTAAAGGAGGCTATGGTTGAAGTGTCTTCAAATTAATTCATTAGCCTATGTACTGTTATTCAGTGGTATCTTTTTCAAAACAACTCACTCAATATGATTGGATAGTTCGAAATACTCCTCTTCTGATATTTTGAAGACAAGGTCTTCTGAAGAAGAGAGCTACCATCAGCGTATACTTTCCCACTTTCCAGCATACGAAATATTTAGGATGATACTTTCAGCTCTCGTAAACTTTACTGCGCAGTTAAGCTCTGTCATAGCCTATATAATAAATAATAAGTCTTCCATTCTGGATCGCAGCAAGATGTAACTTTGAAGCATAAGTCAGCTGAATAGTAAATAATATGTTGGTCAAGTTCAAAGACCTCAGTTCCTCAGACATCTATAATACAAACAACATCTAAAAATTTAAGGATGATCCGGTAAAATCTGCGATTCTGCTTGCTCAAAACTCTTCTCAAAATAGAAAAATATTCAAATCAGTCACAAGAAACAATTAACAGTCGAGAAAAAATCATTTCTTATAATGGAAATAGTATACTCATGGAAAGTGATACAAATATCTCAAAAAAACTACTTCAATTTTTCTGCGATTAGTTTTTCTTTCCTATCAGTTGCATTTGCTATCCTACAACGCCTCAGTTTTGATTTTTTTCCATTCTACATCGATACTTATACATCGACATCTACATCGATCTACTTATGGAATGAACAATAATCCAATTTACACAATACATGATAAATTAAATATTTTTATATTAGGCTATTGCTTAGTAACTATATGTTCCACCACTACTAATCGAATAAAACTTTTACGATAACTAGAAACACAGTTCACGGAGATTAGGGTTCTCTTATAATTGGGTGTTATAGCTATGAAACACTTCTTCAACTCGCAATCAAACTGTATACGCGCAAATACCTGGTAATTTGAGAGAAAAACATGTGCTTTGTAAATTTTCCAAAACACAAATTTCTCTTTAAGAGACAAAAATATTATTCAAATGCTTTTCAGTGCGTGACTTAAATAAGTAATTCACATCAAACGAGTAATACCTGTGAGAGGAGGATAATTGTTGCATGAAAAAAGGGAACTGTCAATATAGTACAAGCAAAGAAGACATTCTGGCAAGATGGGAAAATTACTACAGCTCGGTCGATATTGATTGAAAAATTATGAATTTGATCTCAAATTGTAGTTCAGAATGTTTTCTACGATTTCAGACCAAATTTACCATTTTTTAACAAATATTGACCGAGCTGGAGTAATTTTTCCATCTTGCCAGAATGTCTTCTCTGCTTGAACAGACTATACACGTTACGAAACGTTCTCTATGATGAAGCTGATTCAATTGGCTGGCAAGCTGTGTGATAAACAATAGGGCTCACATGGATTGTCCGCCGTAATGAATAAAAACCACGGAATTTCATTATAGCTGTGTTGTTACATGTGGCCTCCAGGCTTTATTAGATCGCCGTCGATGCGATGCTATAGCTAACGCCAAACATTAAGGCGGTTGGCGAATGCCTGTTATTAATTATCAGCTCTGTCAGGATAGTCAGCTAGCTGTCTGCTAGATAACATAAAAAACAGAGCGACTCCAGTTATACTTATTCGTTCTCGAAGACAGCTCCAGACTGTCCTGATGGAGCTGAGCAATAATGATAGTCATTCGTCAAACGCCTCAATTTTTTCAGCTGTACTAATTGAAGTTGAACCGCAAAAACAGAAAACGGGCGACGCTTTGAAAATTCTCCTGGCGCTTATCTTGTCAAGACTGTTCTTCATATTTTGAACCTTGAAATGGAAATCGACAAGGAATGTTATGTTTCATTGGAGATTGAAAGGGGATCAATGAATGTACAGTATTACAATCTAAACATACCGAAGATTATGAGATTGGACAAATTATTTATTTTTATTTTTTATTCTTTAGGAATCGGTCACATTTTTAAACCGCTTTGATTATTGCTGACTGCATTACACTCACTGGCTGCTTCCTCATGGAATTATCTCAACGGTATGAGTTGAATTTATGAGTGAGTGAGTTTCAATCCATGTATGAGGAGTTTGAAACTGTCAACCAGCTGGTAGGCCTAGGCCCTTTATGGGCTGTTGAGCCAGACATACATACATACATACATGAGTTGAATTTTTCTGTAAGTCTTCTCAGCTTGCGCAGACTATAGAGGCTGTATAATCATAGTGTGGTAATTTATGTATACATTTTTATTTATGATATTGGTGTGAAAAGTTTCATAAGAAGATGTTGGAGTAATATTTAATCCCGCCAGCCGCCATTATTTTGCCAAAGGTTTGAATTTTGATGTGGTATCACAATATGCAATTTTGAACATATTGACTTACTTTTTCCATCTGTCCTATAATAACATGATACAAAATTCCTTTTCTAACATATTTTACGAGATTCATCTTTTTATGTGGAAATAAAATGAGCTCTTTTACGCCATTAGATAACTAAAGCTACATTATTCACTAAATATCACAACGATGTTTTAAGGAGTCTGATCCCACTAGATACCAAACCTGCAATAATATGAAAGTAAGATCCTTGAAGAAAAAACAATTTTCAATATTGAGAGAACAATTATTCATTCAATTTGAATTCACAATCGGTGAGAGAGAAGGTTAGTCTCTCATTCTAAAACTTACATTACACAAAACATCGATCAAGTAGCAATTCCTGTAAATTTCATAGGCTGTTGAATATATTACAATATAAGATGGAAAAATACCGTTTCCTCCAGATATAATGTAGGTAGAATCCCAGAATAGACCAGCATAATAATACTTCCATTATTATATATGGCAGTTGGCAGTTATTATCATAATTTTATCTCTATTCTTTCCTGAGAGTGATCCCACATGTGCTTCAAACATGTGCGTGGGTGATAAGGAAAGGGGTTATGATGATACATAAAGACTGCCTGTTTCTCAGGCATCCGGGACTAACAGCTTTACATCTCCTCCGAAAGACGAGAATATTGTATAGAATACAATATAAATATTAACAGTTATTTCGACGGTCCTTTATATCATGTCTGTGAAAAAAAGATATGTATGCATCAGCAAACAATACACGAATTATCTCCATGAATACAGTTAGACAGCATTGATTCAGACGTTTTAAAGCATAAAATAAACATTTCGTATTTCGTCCCTGATTCCAATTGCGGCTATTGTTTCAGTGCTAAAATTATTGTTTCAGTTGCGGCAATGAGCATCGCTCACTCATTGTGCCCCGGCTATTGTGTCAATGGCTGCGTCCATTCTCAGTGGCGCGTTCATTGTCCGCTCATGTGTACACCCCGCCATGATAATGGAGGCAGTGATTCACGAACCAATGTCTCTCACTTAAATACACAATTAGAGTGAGAGCTGGGTGGCTAGCTCCGGAAATGCTGCATGCAGTAAGTAGAAGGGGTGGTGTGTGTAAGAAAGATAATATGAATTCGTTAATAATGTGAGTATGGGAGGTGGAAATGAATGACTAAATGAAGGTGAATGAATGAAAGAGAACTACTGAATTCAATATTGAGAAACCAAGTATGAAAGAAGAAAGAGGTGAGAAGAAAAAAGTTTTCCCCATATAGATCATAAGAATAAATTGGAATAGAGGTAGGCAGGTAGGGCCTAATACCATACATAGTGATAATCAGTGTTGTTGAGGATTGCCCAAAAACATTCCAATAAATCCTTTTTTCACTAAAATACATGCCTTCAGTTAATCAACTGAGTCTCAAAACTGATTTTACCATGGAGGATTCCTTCATAGTTCTTGAGAGTTTATAGCCTATGAAGAAGTGTTTTCGCTATCTCAGGGCTACTTTTATCACTGATATTTCATTTTAAATGATATTACCACAGTTACCTTTTTCAGTTATTTTTTTACTAAAGCATTATATGTTTCGACTATTCATAGTTCATTCGAGAATGACTATTAATAGTCGAAACATGAAATGCTTTAGTAAAAAGTAACTGAAAAATGGTACTGTGATATTATTCAAAATGAGAAATCACCTATAACGATGTTATAAAATCATGTATAGGAATAATCAGTCGATGAGGATTGTTCAAAGACATTCCAATGAAGATTAAATATATGGACTTACTACAGTAAATAATTGAAGACGAATTGAACGATATCAGGAGAAAATTAAAAATATTGATAGATGATACAATCAATAAAGGTAAAATTGAAATTATGGTATAATGATAAATCTCCTTTTATTACTATATAAATAGACAAAGGACTTCTGCAACTGCAAATATTGATTAACCAATGTCCTGAATAGCAGGCGGAATCCATTGAATGAAACTGTTCAAAATATTCTACCCAGACTAATATAATAATTATCTTTATCAATTATAATTATTATTATTATTATTATTATTATTATTATTATATAATAATTATTCATAATTAATAATATTATAATAATTATTATAACCAATTATAATAATAATTGTCTTTGATATAATAATTATTGAGGTGGATCGTATCAAACCAATATATTAGCACCTGCGTGATGATTGAATAAATCAACTTAACTTAATAAGTAATCCAACATGATTTATAGAGATAATTTAGATAATTATTAAGGAAAAAGTAGGTCTCACCAAACGAGAAACATCTATCTATCTTCTATCTTCAGAGTTTCTAGAGTTCCGAAATATTGGAAAAAAGTGTAAAGTGTACGCGTTTATTCAAATTCCCAAGCACCTCTCAGAGTGTAATCGATGTCATCACATCAATGATTCCCATTGATGCCGAACAGCCAGAAAATTGCCAATGATCCGAGTGTGATTCTATTGATTGAATTATGGAATTTTCAAGCTCCGTTTCACATTAAGCAAGGGTGGCGTTTTCAACTCAATGCCTGTCATTTTCAGCTTGTCAGCAGACATCCAATTATTATCAGTCGAGTTACCCGGTGAATCTCTCTCCTCTGTAAGCATTTAACGGTGGTAGTGGCATTGTAGCAGGTCAAAAATTTCTACAGATAAACTTTTTAAAACTAAGCAATTTTTAGAGGTAGATCATTTTATTTTATTCTATCTATTTATGCATTGTATCATTGACTATGAATATAAGTCCATAGTCCATAAGTCGATCTTATATCCATACTCAAAGATTGTATACAATCACAGGATGATCATCACGATTTGGGATGGAGGAACTAGGATGAACCTGTATTATTTCTCTTTTTATTTCCGTGTTCCCCCTACTATACACTTCCCATTCAAACCACTCTAATTTATCATACAGGATTGTTATATTGGAGGCTACATTCTTAGAACCTTTAATTCAAATTCATGGTTACTTTTCGCCTGAATTTTTCAGAATGGAAACTTTTAACATAATATTTCCAAATTTATGCGCAGTATAGATGCTAAGGGAACAAGACTAGATAGGTAAAATAAATTTTTCTACTGAAGCTTGGAACAAATTATTGGTTGTATGATTTTTCTATATAATAGGAGAAAGATATCGCCCGTGTGATATTTCTGAAAGTTATTGATGACATTTTTCAGGAAAGTTTTGCTTGGAAGTTGATCAGTTGCATTGATATTTTTCCAAACATTGTTTTTCATTCAGTTGTTGCAAAACATCAAACTATTCATATTTTCCAGTACTGTCAAATTTTGAAATTCATCACATTTCCTTATTAGAATAGGCTATTTATTTTCTTACTTTTTATTACTATTTACTTACTATTCACTTTTTACTTACTATTTTCCTATTTATTATGCTTCCTTTCATGGAGACTTCTTACAAAACCCCATTTTTTCGAATTCCCATCAGCAAGATAATCGTAAGTGGATGTGAGGTATATCAAGCTTGCTCATATCATAATTTCAAGAGAACACAAGACACCGCTTCTATGACAGACAATGTCGAAAATAAGATGGTAAGGAGATGTCCAAAGATCTGAAACTCAAATAAGACAAGAGAGACTGAGCGTTCTATTTTATATGAACTTTGAGTTATGTCATACATAAAGCACGTGTCGGATCATTTCGAATATGGATCTATTTCCATGCCATAGTGGAAGATGATATTCTGCCCGAATGATATTCTAGGAGAAGAATATTGTGTTTCAAAGGTACCTTGACGTGTATTTTGCGTATGGATCATGTTATCACCTTTCTGAAAGAATGTTCGAGAAAGGCCTTTCCGGGAATACCGGGTATAAGATGTCGGTGCAAAACAAGAACTTGATACATCCAGCCTTTCCAAAACAATGGAAATAGAAAAACATATGAGAGAAATATAGGTGAACGAACAATATTAATTTTATGTCAGTGTTACATTGATGTTACATACCAGAGTTGAAATTTTCAGACCATATTATTTCAGAAAATAATAGGACCTACCTCTATCACAACAGTTTTTTGAGTTATTTTGGAACTTTCAATATAAACAACAATGTGTACGTTGTTGGGAAGAGGATTTATTTCTATAGGATCTATGGAGAATATACTTTCTTGATACAGTGTTTCCTTAATCTCAGGGCTACTTTTACCACTGTTTTTTACTTTAAATAATTATCAAAGTACCCTTTTCGAATTATTTTTTCAATGCATTACATGTTTCAACTAATGTTGGTAATAGTATAGTATATAGTATATCAGTAATATTCTCAAATGCAATATGATTAGTAAAAATGGCTAAAAATTATATATAAATGAGAACGACTATAATATTTGTTGAAACATGTAATGCATTGAAAAAATAATTCAAAAAGGGTACTCTAATACTTTTTTTTGGATAAACAAAAAACAGTTTCTTGATACAGTACAAGAAGTACAACCCTATAATAGAATAGCTATACAATATACTAAGTACACATATTTGTACTATCTACGTGTGTATAATCTGAGTACTATATCCACGGTTATACTGTTGAACAGTTTTGGAAAGTTATATCACTCACGGGGCGTAATAGGAATTCAAAAAGAGCATTTTTCATGGATACTTTGACAAGTCTCCAACTTTTCCTCAAGACAGTCTATCTCGAAGAAAGTAGAAAAGTGCTAATAGTAAGTGGAAGAGACAAGGTAGGACGATAACAATAAAGGACACACTTATCACCAGGCGGTTAATGTCGTTGGTTTGTTAGTTGTGGATGGGGGGGGGGGTAACGGAGAGGGTTTGGTGAGGAGGAGTACATGGCGAATAGCCAAAGCACTGCCACCTAAATCTTAATTTCGCGAGTAGCGAGTTCGCCCATTAGTAAGTGTCTTACAGCCCATATATAGTCCGTCCAAGCAGAGAAGACATACTGGCAGGATGAGAAAATGATTCCAGCTCGATCAATATTGGTTCACAAATTATAAATCTAGTCTAAAATTGTAGAAAAAAATATTCTCTACAATTTTAAAACAAATTTATAATTATTGAAGCAATATTAACCAAGCTGGAATCATTCTCCCATCTTACCAAAATGTCTTCTTTGCTCGGACAGACTATACCAGCCAACAGTTCAACTGCCTGCCATGAACAAATCACGTCACAGTTTAGGGGAGTTGTGAAACCACCTCAGAAAGTCGTGAAACTATCTTGGGAAGTCGTCAATTTTGTTCGTGAACCATTAAAATGCATTACTATAGTTTATGTAATTTAATCACACTGAGGGTACGTTCATTTCGGAGCTTCGATCATCTATAATAGCATTGACACTAGATCACATAGCATCGATCCTAGAAGAGAGTAATATTATAGTCCATAACATTTTAAGATTCTCCAAACTGTTTTTCGGTTGATATGTTGAATTAATTCTTATCATGTTATCCCAGTGCAGTCGAAAAAACAACAATTTAGCACCATACGTTTGTCCTCAATCTAGAACCTAGATTCAAATCTGTATTACGTGAAATTTATTAGAATCTCAGTGAGTTCGTATTATCACGATTTCATAGAGATTATCACAACGAAGGAGCTCATCTTAACAACAAAGAAGCTCATTCGGTACAAATGAGGACAATAGTACCAATGAGGACGTAGTGCTCATTATAGTTTGTACTTGTGAGGACGTAGTCTATATTATAGTTCTGTAACTATTGTCGCGCGAGTTTGACCTCAAATCAGACCATTCATTATTGGAGTGGAATAGTTTGGTGAGATTGTATGGGCGGTGAACTATTAGGAGGATGAAACTATATCTATAGGAGTATATTCATCTATACCTTCAAGGATGAATACTGCTAAGTACTTTATAGAGTAGAAATTCCGCTTGAAATAATTGAGTCTGCATCCGTCAGTGTTAGCGATAAATTTATGTCTGTCCAAGCAAAGAAGACATTCTGGCATGTTGAGAAAATTAAGTCAGCTCGGTCAATATTAATTCAAAAGTAATGAGCTTAGTCTCAAATTGTAAATTAGAATAATTCCCACGATTTGAGACTGGAGTTATAACTCTTTAACCAATATTGGACAAACTAGAGTCATTTACCCATCTTGCCAGAATGTCTTCTTAGCTTGGAGAGACTATACCAGTGAAGTGTGAGAATTGGAAGCGACAAGCGTTTGCTTCGCGAACAGAGATGAAAACGGGGAGAAAGAAAAACCGGAAAGGAAATTCCGGACGTAAATCATTCGAGTGCAGAGGCGAAAATTCAAAGGCAAGATGTAGTTTGTTCTTGTTCTTCTACCAAAGATCACTGGGCATGCGCTGGTAGATGCTATAATAAACGCATGGGAGGGAGCGATATCCGGTGAGAAAGTGATGCTGGAAGAGAAAAATATTCTGAGAGCTGAGAAAAGGAAAAAGGATAGGAAAAGAGAGAAAAAAAGAGACAAGGATAGTTGGAAGAATTTGAAAGAATATATGAAAAGTTTGGAAAATAATAGTAGAGAAAAATTAGAAATTCTAATAAGAGAAAGAGTTATGAAAAATATTAAGAGTGGAGGAGAAGGATTCATGAAAATGATAGAACTATAATGAACGGAAATAGATTGGTGGGAAAGCAAAACTAGAAAATGTAGACAAGAGAATGTAGATTGAGAAAAGAGGATAACAGACGCAAGTGAATAATTATGGATAAAAAAATATGAAAGCTAGAAGTATAAAAAGAGTACAGATTGGAGTAATATTGATGAGGAGAAGAGAACAGCCTGTATTCGTATGACGGCTGATACTGTACTTTGGAAACAATGATCGGAACACCACAGATAGGCTAATGAAACAATAAACTAACAGAGAATAGGGAATAAAGCAATAAGTGGCAGTGAACATTGGAAGAGAATGTCCACACATATTCATTAACGGATATTATTCATTACATATTATAGACATAAGCGGAATAAAATTGATAATAATTGAATTTTTAAATATTCGTGGTGGAAGAGTGGAAGAAGAATAATACTTTTTATGTATTGTTCAAGGAGGGGGAGAAGAAGAGGGGGAAAAAAGAGTGGGGAAAGAAGAGGAAAAAGATGGGAAGAAAATAAGGGGAGGGAGAAGTGAAAAAATTAGGAGGAAGGTGAGAGGGAAAATAAATTAAAAAGTAGGAAATAAAAATAAGGAAAGGATATGAAGAAGGGGAAGGAAAATGAGGAGAAGAGTTGGAAGGTGGAAAGAGCAAAGGGAAATAAAAAGAAGGAAAGAGTGGAGATCTCTTAGGAAGAAACAGAACAAGAGCAAAGAGCAATAGTACGTGAGGAGAGGAAACTGAGCGGAAGAAAAAAATGAAGAATAAGCTGATGATTTATGGAGCATTATACTTCCCGGTAAGAGATTAGTCTTATAATGTCCCATTCATAAAGGGATTCCGAATTAATATATTCCGCGCGTTCCTTTCTCCCACCCCTTCCCACCACTCTCACGTCCCACCAGCAGACGCTTTCACTTGAGAATCATAATATAATCCTTGTGCCACTACAAATGAAATACAAATGCCAGTCGCGATTACAACTATGGGATCTGTCATCTCAACTCCGTATTAAAACGCGTTTTTTGGCATCTTATTATGATGTCTTCAGACGCGATCTATCATGGATCTTCAGGTATAATAAATTGCTAGAAGTAGTTCGTAATGGGCCAATGGACATTAGTTGTAGCTGAAAGATAACTCTTACTGTATTCTTACTACTTTTCTTGCTTACTTTTTATTCAGTGAAGAAAAGACGCATTCTTACATCTGAGATAAAAAAAGAGGACGTATTCTTTTCTCCACTGATTGTAGTTACGCGATATCATCTTAAGTACTGAGTTGATGATTGGTCGTTGATATTGATATTCTTGTAGTAGAAAAAGATATGCTTGTTCAAAAGCATATTTCAGAGAGTTGATGAATGACGGTTTTTGCTTATTGTCAGGAATTCGTTCAGGGGGCGTGGCTACACAGCAAAATTGATATTTCTTTCCCCCTCACCTTTCTAGAGACAGAAGCATTCTGGGGGCGTGGCTTAAGGATTAACCAATAGCACAGAAATAGCCTCAAGTCGGCCACCTGTTGAATGTCAAATATCTGTTCAGGGGGCGTGGCTACACAGCAAAATCACTATTCCCCTCCCCCTCCACTTTCTTGAGACAGAAGCACTCTGGGGCGTGGCTGATGGATCAACCAATAGCAGAGAAGGAGCCTCAAGTCGGCCACCTGTTGAATGTCAGAAATTCGTTCAGGGGGCGTGGCTACACAGCAAAATCCATACTATTTTCATTAGGCCATTCGTAATTAGCATCCAATTTTCATGTTTATTTTTCCCAAAAAATTTGAGGATAGACTAAACAGAATATCAACTATTTTTGTTGAATCCGTTCATGCAAAATTACTATTTGTATAGTGAAAATCTATTATGAGATATGAGATCTGATTTTTCTTGTATTTCAACCCTGTAAAAATTGGATAGATTTTTAATCAGATCATAGGATATTTTCATCAAAATCATTCATTCATTCAAAAATTTTTGGAATATCATCATGGAATTCTATATAACTTTATTCACTTAACAATTAAGGCAATATTGCTGAAAAAATACTTTGATGATTCATCTCATCAATTTTATTTATAAGCTTGCTCAGGTTAATGAGTTTTTAAAAACATCAAATCTCATTCTGCTTCTTTCTGAAACTTAAGAATACTCTTGCTTACTTAAACTCATGGAACTGCTAATGAAACTAAAGAATACTCACTGCCTATTCCTAATACTTTAGCCAGTAATCCAGCTTCTTTCATCGACTTACAACGAAAACAACAACAGAGCCATCTCATTTTCCAGTGCACGTCTACTAGGCTGGCATAGTAACTCGTAATCCTTCAGGCAATTTTGTCGACAGTGAGAAACAAATGCCCACCTTTCACATGGTGTGACACTGGATCTGCTAGGACATTGCTTTTGTTTAGCATTTGGAATGCGAATGAGGTGAAAGAACAAGGAAGAAGAGAGAAGAGAGGAGAATACGTGAGGAGTAACACTTTTTATTCCCTAACCCCCCTCCAACTCATCCCTATTTGTTGAGAGATTTCAAGTCGTTCAACCCTTTTGTTACAGTCTGTCCAAGAAAAAAGAGATTTCGGCACGATGGGAGAATGATTGCAGCTCGCTTAATACTGGTTCAAAAATTGTAAACTTGGTTCCAAATTGTAGATTAGAATGTTTCCTACACTTTAAGACTAAATTCATGATTTTTGAGCCATTATTGAACAAGCTGAAGTCATTTTCCCGTCTTGCCAAAATGTCTTCTTTGCTTGGACAGACTATGGGCGGTGGTGAAAAAACAAGAGAAAACGTGAACTCGAATCCTCATCACTATCATAGCCGTCACCCACTTAACCCGATGAGATCATTTTTCTTCTTCCAGTCTCGCGTTCTGGCCAAGATTTTTATAGCCTCGTTTCCGTCTACATTACACTGGCGATCCACGATGTGAACAAAGTAGTCTATTATACTTTCTACTTCATATCAACGTTATTTTTCTCTCCAGCAAATGTAATAATTCCGTGTTGATGGATGTGTGTGTGAGGTGGTGTTATTTCAGCATCTTATTTATCTCTATAGTTATTTCCATTTATAGTAGATTGTGATGACTATTCTTGTATTCTTTGAAAATTAAACTTTGAACTTGAGGCTATTCAGAATAATTTATAAATAAAATGAAAAAAAAAACAAATAAACTTCTTTTAAAACTTTAAAAGTATTATTATTGAATGTGAATAATAATAATAATACTTTTGAAGTCTTAGAAATATATTTGATTTTTTCATTTTATTCTTGTATTCTTGTATGACTATTTGGAAGACTGTGATGGAGTTTCAAGGGAATTCCTTTTTTACAGCATTATGATTGAAGAAAGAGATTCTATTTTTCGTGGGAGATTAACTATTTTTGAAATAGGGATCGAATTCCATTCATCTTGTACGCAAGTCTATTTCCTCAATTGGACGTAGTTATGCAGAAAGGAGCCAATCCACAAAAATAAAAAAATTGTTTTTTTCAATATTTGGGTTAATAAACCCCTAGGTAAATGTTCTGGATGAAAAAAAATCACTGCAATCAACCCTTATGGCAATTATGTGGGTTGGTTCCTTTCTGCAAAACAAATATCCTACTTTATGAGTTATGCAGAAAGGAACCAACCCACATAATTGCCAATGGAACCAGACTAAAATTTCTGTTTTTTCAGAGAAAAAGAATCATATGAGACTAATTTTTTCACTCATGAATTAATATTATAAAGGAAAGTGTTCTGTCAAAATTTCCCACCCTCCCTCATCTTGCTACCCCCTCTCCACCCCTCAAAGTTTCCATTTGCACGGATTTCTTTCATTGAATGTATCTCAGCAACCATTAAAGATAATATATTGAAATTCTCCTCATTATTTAGAAAATTGAATTGACTTTTTCTCATGTCTTCACCATTCCACTATAGCTCATGTGGTTCAGGAGTTATTTGCATGGAAGTATGATGGAAGCCCACATAGGTACAGACTTCTGCCTAAAAATTTCATTCTTTCCCTAAGAAAAGTAAACTGGGAAATGTCTAATATGAAACATTTAGAGAATTTTAATATATCCACTTCACAAATAATAGAAACATATATTTTGAGTTGAAGCCAATTGAATTCATTGAATAATGATACAAAGCACAACTATTTATCTCTATTGAGTACCAAGACACATGTAATACCATATATGACCATATATGAATTCTTGAATAAGAGCGGTAGTGTGGGGACTTCAGACAGGACGCTTGCCAACATGCTAGTTATAAATGGAAAGAAAATCAACTCCATATAATTCCACCAAATGAATTATTTCCAAATTTGATGAATTAAAAGGGGTATTTTAGTACTCACTTGATAGACCATAATATCAGGCTATCCGCCAAGCGCTTCTGAGATAGCGCTTTTCATTTATTAACTGACTTACACTCACGTTAAATTTCAGAAAAATTCATTTTTCTATCATTCAAAATGTATGTCTTGAAAAGCTTTTCAAGTTTCATAAGAGACGTTTCCAGTAGAATCATCCTGTAAACTTTCATTTAGGAGATAATTAAAATTTTATGCAGAAATCTTGGGAATCCCTCATCCATTCTTCCATTTATATAACTTTTGAAACGCAAGAGCTACAATGAGATGGTGAGACATAAAATAAATAGAATTTAATTTACTGAAAAATGAGAAAAAGTTGATTTCTTATTTCCAATGAGTGCTGAGATACATTCAATGAAAGAAACCCTTAAATAAATGGAAACTTTGAGGGGTGCAGAGGGGGTAGCAAGATGGGTGGGGGTGGGAAATTTTGACAGAACACTTTCCTTTATAATATTAATTCATGAGTGAAAAAATTAGCCTCATATGATTCTTTTTCTCTGAAAAAACAGAAATTTTAGTCTGGTTCCATTGGCAATTATGTGGGTTGGTTCCTTTCTGCATGAATCATAAAGTAGGATGTGTTTTTTGCAGAAAGGAACCAACCCACATAAATGCCATAAAATGGGAATTTAATGCTTTTTTTGTATATAAATATCTAGTTTATGATATTAAGAGCACATATACGTTCTCAAAATCAGAATATTTTAATGGTTAATAAAATGGGAGGTATTATTGCAGTTTCATCTTTGGTACGCAATATCTCAAAAGTAGCTGATTGTGGGTTGGTTCCTTTCTGCATAACTCCGTACAATTACTGTGCGTTATTCTTGATTATTAAGAAATAATTAAGAAAAATTGATAATAAACATTCTTCAGGCCGTGATTACAGACTGCGGTTACTTCGAACTAAAGTTCACTTCACGTTGATAACCAAAAATTATATTATAATTGAGGAAACAATAAAGTTGCTATGTATCTACCAATCTTACAATATCCATTTATCCAAGATCAATAAGTTCTTTTACAGTTGTACAAAATATGAAATTACAGCAACCACTTAACAAAATTACACAGTATAATCAAGTCCAAGTCTAATCAAATTTGGGGAATTTCAGCCCTGTTGAAGTTGAGAATGAATCAGTAACAATTATTACAATATCAAAATTACTATTGTATGCAGCCCTATAGTGAAAACAGCTCTATATTAATTTTTTATGAATATTATTTAGATTTTGTCACTCATAATTCAAAGTATGCAAAATGATAGCATTAGTTGTATTGATACTGTACTCGTAATATAAGTAATTTTGTTTCATCAACTGCACACAATCTATGATGATATTATTGAGTCTTTATAAATCTGGCCTAAAACTGCTACCAACTCCTGTTCCCCATTCAATTCATAGAGATTCAAGAGTGTGCGTGACCATGACCATTTAGCTCCCGTTCCCAAGTGTAGGTGGAGGTACTGCGAAGGGAGTGGTCGTTCTTTGGGAGATTTCGCTTCTTGTAAGTGAAGAATGAAAGTGGATAACATTAATTTCAGCAAATGCCTACTTGCAATGTTGAACACAGTGCAGTCTGACTCCCACCCTGCAGTAGGTTGCTTTGCATGTTAAATCTTGTTTAAGGGGTAAATGCTGTGCTGGTAGACTGTTGAGCTCTTGTAACTGTTTCGGTAGTTACGTCTCGCTATCACACATTCCCTTTTACCTCATCATTCTCTTTCACATTCTCTCACTCCCACTCTTTCTCTCCCGTACATCACCGCTTCTCCACTAATATCTCTCACACTCTCTCCCTACAATATTATCTCTTTCTTAATCACAACCTCTCTCTTGCTTTCTTTCCATACTCTCATTTCATCTGTTTTTCTCCTTCTTCCTCGTCCGTTCTCTATATTTCCATCTTCTCATCACTTCTACTCTTTCTACCCTGTTTCTACTTTTTGTCTTTTCCTCCCATTTCCCGTTTTTCTTCAGGCTCACTGTCTCTCTCAGCGAAACTTTTTCTCTCTCACACATTCATTACTTCTCTCTCTTTCTCTTCATTCCTCTTTTTCACTTTCATTTTTTTTATTCTTCCCTCTTACTTTGTCTTTATTCCTTTCTCTTACTCGCCAGTTCCCATTTGCCCTCATTATTTCTTATAGGCTATTCTCTCTCTCCTTTTTCCTGTTTCTCTTCATTTCGTCCTCTTGCTCTTCCTTCTCTCTCTTCCATCCCATTTCTTCCTTTTATCCCACTTCCCTGTCTTTGCCTCACCTGTAATGCTTTTCCTGTTTCCCTCCTCTTTCCATTTCTTTTTCTCCCTTTTGACTTTTTTCTCCTTACTCTATCCTCTGTTCATTCATTTTATTCTTCTCTCCTCTCTTTTTCCGACTTGATATGTTTGCCTCTCTTCAATTCTCATTGTTAAAATCCTTACTCTTACTCTATTGCTCCTCTTCCCTTCTCTCCTCTTCGTCTCTCTTCCTCCTCCTTCTTTTTCTTCCTTTCTCTCATTCCTCTTCTTCTTTTTCCTTGTTCTCTTTTTCCGCTACCTCTCATTCCTCTTCCCCCCCCTTTCTCTTCCTCACTCACTCTTCTCTCTCCTCTTCCTTTCTCTCTCTTCTATCCCCCTCTCTTCCCTCTCCATTGTCTTCACAGTCCCTTTACAAACTACACAAATACCAATCCACCTAGGCACAGCATTTCCATTCTACAACAAAGTATTTGAAATTAGCCTACCAAGGCCGCAACAACTGTTGTTTCCCTCCCCTTTCTTTTTCAACTGCGGTTTACCTTTCAAATGAGCTTTAATCTTATTTCCGGCAGCCGCACTAATCTATTGCGCAATTGCACGACAATTGAAAGTTGATTGCGGCGTTTTAGCACGTGATTTGAAACAAGATGTACGTTCCTAACTCACGTTTTCTCAGCATTTAGAGCCAGCGACCACAGTTTAAGAATTGCGTTTATTCGTATTATGTAGTCGCTAATTAAAGCATTCTTTATTGCTTTGTACCTCAGTTGTTAAGGTTTTGTCATTATTTATTATATCAATTTTTATGTATTATGTATTTATGTATTATGTATTATATCAATTATGTAGTATGTCAGTGATGAAAAATACATTTGTATCATGTGGTCGTTAATCAAAGAATTCTATATCGCCTATTTGTAGTTCAGTTATTGATCAATTTGTTGAATTTAGATGTTCCCAAAATATTATCCTTCCTTATTTCTTGACTACATAGTACTCTCTATTATGTATGTTGTAGAACTTATCTTTAGGATTCGGAAACCATTTTTCTTTTCGACACCCCAACCCAATAAAAATTATACATACAAAATGTTCAATATACAGTTGTTTTTATAAGTGTAAATGATGATCTTGAAAATTAATTGCTCGGAAGTTAGGCCAACGATGAACGATTTTAATTCAAATGAATAAAAACTGGATAATTATTTCCCAATAACTATTTCTTGAACTCTGTTTCATTCTCACATATTAAAATTTCTTAAATTCCTTCGAATATGTTAAATGTAGAAAACTACTGCAGGGGCGTGGCCAGAGATAGAAATCGTTTCTGCTTCAATCTCCTCCATTTCCTTGTAAATGAAGCCCTCTGGGGGCGTGGCGTATGACTCAACCAATAGAAAACAAGTATTCAGAGTCTTCCACCTGTTGAATGTCGAAAACTACTGCAGGGGGCGTGGCCGGAGACAAAGATCGTTTCTGCTTCCACCTCCTCCATTCCCTTGTAAATGAACCTCTCTGGGGGGCGTGGCGTATGATTCAACCAATAGAAAACAAGTATTTTAGAGTCTTTCAACTGTTGATTGTCAAATTCTACTGCAGGGGGCGAAGCCAAAGACAAAAATGGTTTCTGCTTCCCCTTCCATTTACTTTGTGAATTAAACTTACTGAAGGCGTGGAATGTGGCTGAACCAATAGGTAACAACTATTTCAGAGCCTTCCACCTGTTGAATGTCGGATACCACTGCAGAGGGGCGTAGCCAAAAACAAAAATGGTTTCTGCTTCCACCTCCATTTCATTAAAACTGAAGCTCTCTGGGGCGTGGCCTGTGGCTCAACCAATAGATTATAGTAGAAAAGTATTAGAATAGAACCAATAGTAGAAAAGTATTCTCATTTTCTTCAAACCTATTTCATATTGATGTCCCCCCATTCCTCGTCCATCTCCATATAGAATTATCGTCCATACCTGAGAGATGAATTATTTGTTCAATATTACACCAGTAAGGCAATTACAATCTTGCAACTCATTTATGATCTCCAGTCTATGGTGGACATATTATATTCAACAATCTTCCACTGTATCGAATATTTTTTCTTGAATATTCACTCTCATTCCACTAACAGCTCGTGCCCACGTAACAGGTTAAGTGCTGTACAATAAAATTTACGGGCACTTCACCTGTTACGTGGGCACGAGCCACCAGTTTCTCATTCATGAAATCTCCCCCAAAACGGCTGTAATAAGAATTTGACAATCCCACTATAAAAGTCCAATACGATTGAAAACCAAAATGCAAACAATCTTCTATCAAAACAATCTAATATTACGAGTAAGATGAGGAACACTTTATAAGTCATATCTGATCTCAAAGTAATAACCAACATTGAAAACCAAATAAAATGTAAGACTTTCCCGTATATGGTACGTAAGCGAGCAAACTTCAACATGAGCTATATTGCTAGTTTTCCTGAGGAAAATGCTAGAACGCTAGTTCGAAAGTAGCGCATAAAATAGTTTTTGTGAGACGGAAAGCGATCTTGGGTTCTTTTATTGTGAGCTGGAAACAAGATTGGATGCTTCACAATGTGACTGTGATGCTGTGCATGATATAGTCTTTTCAAGCAAAGCAGACATTCTGGCAAGATAGGAAAATAAGTTCAGCGCGTCCAATATTGGTTCAAAAATAATAGATTAGGTCTCAAATTGTAGAAAAAATTCTGATCTACAATTTGAGACAAAAATTATAAGTTTTCGATCAATATTAATCGAGTTGGAATAATTTTCACATCTTTTCAGAATGTCTTCTTTGCTTGGATAGACTATGTTGGGTACGTTTCAAAGTTGAGGGAGATAGAGTGAGTACGTAATGTAGTCGTGCTTATCTCTCGATTTGGATAATGGAATGGGAACGGATCGTCTGTGAATAATCTTTCAGCGACCTTTCACAAATGATTTGATCCTTTTTGGAACAGTTAACCAGATAGCTTGGATTGGAGCCGGACTTGTACAGCTCCAGCAAGCTGAGAAGATACGCTGTTTCAATACAAGATCCATTGCAGCGGAGGGTCTTCTCTGTTCTCTAGTGTTGGTGAGGATATAAGGCAGTATGGTGGAAGTCTTTAGATGGCTTGCTTGGTCAGTGCAATTCAAAGGATACTTCCAACAAGCATTAAGCCGGTCGATTACATTTTGTAGAATTGCACAAAGGATATGTTCGATCAGAGTATTAGAAGAATGGATGGTTAATATATAGCTTGACATACAGTATTCTTGTTCCGAAGATCCTTCACTCTGAACATAATGTTATACATGTGGGTTATTCTCAAAATGAGGGCTCTATCATCCCTAGAATCTAATTGATCTCGGAATTATTTTCATAAGTTTCAATTAATCTCAAGAAATCTCAAACATTATTCATCCTTATAGAAATAGTGTAATAGATTTCTTGTTAACACTGTGAACTCTCCAGTAATTGGTTCTCCATTCGATAGGAACTTCTAGTAAGCTGAAAAATCTTAAGCTCGGAAATATTAAGTATAGAAAGATTATCATCTCAAAAGCCCTACAAGGAAATTCTATTTGGATTATCTTACATATTTCCAATGTTCGGCATGAAGTTAAGCTTACTAATCTGACCGTGGTTGTGAAATATATTTAAACTTGATAAATTCAAAAAATTGAAAAGTTTTTTCAAACAGTTGTTGTTTCATTGAAGTTGAAATTTGATTCAACCTATCAAGAGGTTGGTCAGGTCAACACCTACTAATGCATACGAGGGTAAGTCAAAAATTATCGGCAATATAGGTATATTTTTGTTTATGTTGGCAGTACTGTCCTTTTGCGTTGAAGACATATGCTTATAGTCGCCCACAGACCATTGGAATGACCAAGGTCAACCAAGTCTTTCACCACCCTTCCTCGGTTCTCCCTCTGATGGTGCCACTTCATACTCAGGGGTAGCTATAAGTAAGGGAGATAGTGAGTGTGTGAGAGAGAAGGAGTGATGTTTTGTTTGGATGAGGAGGATATTGTTCACCTTCGTTGAATTGTATTGTAGGAGAAGGAAACAATCATTCTAGGCTAGCCGAAAGAGGGTGGAAGACATTGGCAACAGTGCTCACCATTGCCAGTGACCTTGGTCATTCCAATGATCTGTGGGCGACTATAGTTTATTTATTGTTATGTCTATGCACGTTTCAAGCCACTAGGTTATCGCTGCCGTGCTGTTTATAATGGCCGCTTCACTTTCTATTTGCACCAAAGAAAAGCAACATTCAGTTATCCGTTTTTTGTGGTTGAAAGGTGTATCACCGAAATTCATCAAAGATTCTTGGTACAGTACGGGAACAATTTTTTGCCACCACGGAGCAAAAGTCTTCGATGAATTTCGGCCCCTGATTCCACAAAATGAATCGGTGGTCCGATGAATTTCGGACCACCTTCCAACCACAAAAAAAAGATAACTGGACGTTGCTCTCTTTGGAGCAAATAGAAAGTGAAGCGGCCATTATAAACAGCACGGCAATGATAACAAAACCAACCTAGAGGCTTGAAACGTGGATAGACATAACAATAAATAAACTAAGCATATGTCATCAACGCAATAGGACAGTACTGCCAACATAAACAAAAATATACCTATATTGCGGATAATTTTTGACTCACCCTCGTATTAGATGTATTAGTAGGTGTTGGTCAGGTTCCTCATGTAATCTCATTGATAATAATGTATCACGAAAAAAATTCAAAGTCTTTACAAAAGAAGTATTGAATCAATCCTGATTCATGACAGATGGTTATTTGAAACTAATAGTTCGAAAAATTTTCAACCAAATTATTTAGGAGGCTAAATTTATTAGGAGCTAAATTCTAAAAGATTTAAATAAATCCCAAACCTTTTTTCCATTCAGTCATCGTTGAATTCCTATCAATTTTATCATATGAGTGTTATTAAATGTCAGATTTGCTGCAGTTTCTTATTCCTCCCTCTGAAGATGAAACTCCGCATAATTTGTTATTCTATTCACTTCTCCTATTTCTAGCTTCCCAGGCAAGGTTCAAGAGTTTCTAAATTCGGAATAATATACAAGATCAAAAATTCAAAGACAATAAAGTTTTTCGTCTCTTATCTTGTTTGAATTATCATGGAATAGCTGGGATATGCTCGGATGTACCAACTAAATTTCAATCTCATAAGTTGCCAGAGCGAACCTTATTGGAAGATAACAATTCAGGACACGTAGAGCCAGTCAGAAGAGAGAGATAATACCGCTAGAAAAAGAATACGCTTGGGATACCACAACAAAAGTATATGTGGGTATTCTAGTACAGCACTGCCTGCAACCAAAAGTGTGGCAAGTAATTTGTACGATAAAAAAGCCAGTCTTATTTTTATTCCATTTTCTCATATACCCACACATTCGCTGGGTACATTTTCCACCTCTTTTATTCGATAAAAATTTCTACCTCGTATAGTTCGGGCAAGCTGAGAAGGCACGCTGTAACAATTTAAAGTGCACTGTAGAGGCGGGTCTTCTCGGCTCGCGCGTACTTTTATTTTCATCAATCCTTACTCTATATCTCGGGTTATTTCTGAACCTACTTCATTCATATCCCCCTTCATTGATTGAATACGATTGATTGCAGGCAATCTAGCAACTGTATTTCATCTTTTTCCAGAGATATTGTTCTAACTTTTACCGTTTGCTGATGATCACTTTCATCAAGTAGACGTTATTCTGAGTAATAACTTCTCTTATTATAATTATGAATAATTCATTATTGCATTCGTATCTGAAAAGGTAGATATATTTGGAAGGAGTCCTAGCAGTTAAGATCCTCCAAAAATCAGAGCCTTTTAGATGAGAACAAAATTCAAGTGGAATATTACATGAGCTAAAACTAGGAATATAGAAAACACATTCTTGGATACATAAAAATATTTCTGTCCCTGGATAATTATTATTTTCAAATTATTTGCCCACGTTTATTCAATTATCCACGTCACTTAGGGTCCTCCTATTTGAAGTAATCTTCAAACTCCTACTGTGATTCCCTATT
This sequence comes from Sogatella furcifera, assembly GCA_017141385.1. Classification (NCBI taxonomy): domain Eukaryota; kingdom Metazoa; phylum Arthropoda; class Insecta; order Hemiptera; family Delphacidae; genus Sogatella; species Sogatella furcifera. The sequence goes on along the minus strand of CM029554.1, from coordinate 26,024,356 downwards.
CTCTTTCAAGTATTTTCTTCTCGAAAAAATCTCGCATCTTCTATGTTTATTTTTGTCAAGGGCCATCATTTATATTCAATTAAATAGATGAAAATCAAAATTACAGATTTCTCTCTTATTGTTCCTCTCATTTTTTGTTCCAAATTGAGCAGATCAATAGGGGTTTCCTCCATCTTCCTTATAATTTCAGGCACACAAACATTAGTGGACTATTTTTCCCACGATCTTTAACTTTCTCTCTCTATCTTTCTCTTTATTTCTCACACACTGTTTCTCTCTTTATCTCTCACACTCTCTTCTCTTCTCTTCATCTCTCAGGCTGAAGCCGCACTGCCGGTGGGTAGAGCCTGGAGGGTGGAGGGAAGTTGGTAAATCTATAGAACATACACACCATCAACAGTAATACATCGTATGAATGGTATGTGTTCAGCCGCCATCTTGAAATTCTTAAATATGGACAACATAACCTCGAAAAACAGAATGACGTTATACCATTCATACGATGTATTACTGTGGATGGTGTGTATGTTCTATAGATTTACCAACTACCCTCCACCCTCCAGGCTCTACCCACCGGTAGTGCGGCCTCAGCCTAACACTACCTTTTCCTTCTCAATTTCTCAATTTCTTTTTGCTCTTTATTTCTCACTCTCTCTTTTTCCCTCTCAATCTCTCTCACTCTCTCTTCCCCTGTCTAGTCTCTCACACTCTTTTCTTCTCTCTTCAAATACACAGACACTCTCTTACTCTCACTCTTTATCACTCTCTCTCACTCACACTGTTCATCATAATTCGCCCACTTACAACACATACATTTTACACAGAGTGTGCAAGTGACCGCTCCAGGTTATTATTCAAACCTTCCCCTCCCCCCCTGACCCACTTCTTCCTCCCCATGAGGTCGCTACAAACCCCCCCTCCCCTCTATACACTACCCCACCCCACAACCACCCTTTCCACAGTCCATTTGAAGTGGCAAACTGAAATTGCATATTTTCCCTTGTTTATAACTCGCGCCGCGTTGTATTTGAAGTGGGGCATTAAAATGGAGTCCATGTTTCCTAAACGCTTATCCACGTTTTTCACATTGTTGATTATCTATCAATGCGCTACTGTATTCTCCGTTCTGATGATTTGAAAGCTTTTTCACCATATCACAGAGGAGAACCATTACTTCTAAAAAACCTTCTCTTCCATCATTGTTGGATGAAAAATTTATTGAACAACTATCTCTCAACCATCAACTACAATTTTGATACAAATGGGAACTCAATTTATTGTGATAGAATGTCATGAATAGTTTATTACTGATAGAATATGCAATCATATCCAACATTTTCAAAACTCTATCTTATTCTTGTGTGATCTACAGTAGAGGAAATAGTTTATTGGTTTTTCCCAGTTTTCTTCCTTTAAAATAAATGAACATAATGATTATTTTGTTCTGAAGCTGTGGTATTTCAATATTTCATTATTAGAACAATAATTTATTATAGATCAGTGACTACAAGAGTCAAATCATGAATATTAAGTAATAATGTATCGGAAAATAATAAATGATATTAATTCACGGGTGATATTTGGGATTTATGAGAGCCTATTCATTATATAATAATTTAATTGACAAAAAAATTCTGCCAAACTCAAAAAATAGATCGATCAACATATATTTTGAAGGCTAGGCTACTAATCAGATAATAATTGTTTGGAGTCACATTTTCGAAGACAAATAGTCTGTCTCTGCTTGTTTATAGAGCATACTTGATGATTGAGAACAGTAATCAGAATAGATTGAACGAAATAAAATTATAACCAATTCACGGGACCTCTACAGTCTACAACTGGCAAGTTGCTCCATGGATACGCATAGGCATACACCAGGGACAACTCTTTGAAAAGGAAGGTAACTGTTTGAAAAAGCGTATACGTTAGAATGAAGTTTGTTGCTTCACCAGGGAAAACCTTGGACAACAATGTTTAGAAAAGCGTAACAATTTCTGAAAATTGGCAAAAATTTCTTCTCCAGCACAAAAACGCCAAAAATTTTTGATATCTTGAACGGATTGTTGAGGAGGCTCACTCTGGGGCTCAATTTCACGTTGTACGGGGACTTCGGCAAAGGTAACTGAATAATTGATGAGACTGCGCTCGCTCCCAATTGGCTAGATCTCGATATCAGGCATGCACTTTCAAAGCACTGTAAATAGCGGATTTATTGGTGCAGCCAGTATTAAACTCCTGCGAGAGCGGATTAGTCGTCAAGTGAGATTAATTAGTCTTCTGTGCACGCTCATTCAACTACGTTCAGAAATTGTGCGCGCGCGGATTAGAAACGCTTTCGACATTTAGAACGACGCTTAATGAGAACGGTGACACTCACTGCTACAGACTGTTCAAGCAAAGAAGACCCTCTGGCAAGATGAGAAAAAAACTCCTGCTCGGCCAATATTAGTTAAAAAAATATTTATTTGGTCTCAAATTGTAGATTAGAATTTTTCCTACGATTGAGATCAAATCAAAGATTTTTGAACCAATAATGACCGAGCTGGAGTAATTTTCTTATCTTGCCAGAGTGTCTTCTTTTCTTGGACAGACTACATGTGTATTTGAACAGAACTTTGTCGGAACAAACCACCTATATTTGCCACTGTATCCATGTAACTTTGGACAAAATAATAAATAAACAACCACACTATATTCATGTAACTTTGAAGACAAACTCTGATAAATGTCTTAATTTGTGATATGAATTTTCATTCAACTGCAATAAGTTCATAACATTTACAAGTGAATTAAGAAAGTGAAAATTTTGAAACCTGGGTTAGGGTTACTGCATAATATGAAACTTACGTATCGTTGTTCAGAATTCAAAGTGTTCATGTAAGATGTAACTCTAAAACAAACTCAAGAAGTGTGTAACTAACTGTAGATTTCAACTTCATTGGAATATCCTGCCAGTGGTTTGAGTGTCCTGAGTAACTTGATATAAGGCGTTATGTTTAATTTACTGATGTACCTAATTAGAAAATAACTTCAGCAAATAGGGTAGCTTGTAGGGTAAACTGTAAGTAAACAGTTCGTTTAACTATGGCATCCATGTGGCATCATTTCTGTGTATATACACTCTAGGAGGTGAGTTGTGGTAGAGATTTGACTCAAAACTGTTGATGTTCCTCAGAGTTCTAACTTGAATGTAAACATAATATTATAAGGAGTTTAAAACGTTTATTACATGATTACGATCAAAAGTGAGACTGGTGTGCTGGTGTAGCACCTATTTATAAACCGATGTTACTATGACTGTTGAATAATACTCACCTGTATGTTGAAAGATAAATAAAAAATAGAGAAGCCCCATTAATAATTTGGAATAATCAGCCAAAATTAACATCAAGTCCAAGAGTGGGATTGGCTTGTCCAAGGCCAGTATTACACGATAATAGTTCTATGATAATATCCTATGGGAATATGATTTCGTATTTTAATCTCTTTGCATATGATCAACTATGATAATAGAACTATTATCGTGTAATAGCGGCCTTCGTCAATGGTACTCGTTCACTCAAAAAGTTCATTAATCTTCCAATCAGAAATATTTGCAACAAAGTGAGATGAATGCTATAAATCAGGGAAAACTGCTATTGGCTCCTAAAACTTAGTTTACAGAGAGCTTAGTTTCAATAAACTCAAAAAGTATCTAAACTGAGTTTAAATGCTCTCATAATGTCTAATCATTAGAAATAGAATCAGCTTATTCACATAATGGCGGTGATCTATGAGCATTGCAAATGTCTTGTATCATCGATCTTCCTTTCTGTATCAATTGACTTAAGTCGATACAGTTTTCTATAACTAATGCGTACCATGAATCTGTCGTGTAAATCGTGTGAAAAGGGCTCTATGGAACGTTTCCTAACAATAGCCGTACTGAGTCTCTATAATCACGACATAATGCAAGAAACATTTAAAAAACTTTGAACCATTGAACGATAATCGAGGTTCGAAAAGCTACATACCGTGTAGAACAGTGATATATTTTCATACAGGTTGGCACAGAGAAACGGGAAATTTTGAAGTAACACAAACGAAAATCGAGGGAATGTAGTCTGTGTATTCATACGCAATCATGTTTTGTGACTTATCCGTGGTTTCTGAACCGATCAAGTTCTTTTATGTCTCATTTGTAGTATAAGTGATATGAAGTAATAAAAGGTCTTAAATGATAGTCGAGGGTCGAAAATGTTCATCTATATCTTAAATGATAATCGAGGGTCGAAAATGTTCGAGCTACTCACCGTGCAGAACAATGGTATCAGCCACGATGAGAAGACAGATGAGTAGAAGGCAGAAACTTTGTTGAGAAGCAGTCAACTTTGACATCTTGTTAGTGCGGGCGTCTTCTCAGAGTAGAACCGCTGCTTTCATCATCGATGACTTTGTCGAGAAGATGATTTCGATGATGCTAATGATGGTGGAAATCCTTCACGCATTGTCTTCTGGGCTTAGTGATTTCCACCCAAACACTGCACTGCTTCTTCACAATGTCAAACTTCCCGTCAATTTGCTATTGTGTTGATAAGGTGTTGGTCGGATATGCGTGACTTTTAGTTTGTAGTATTTGTTGTGTATCACATAGATTTATACTGTAAATACTAGTTACTAGTATGTTGTATTTGTTTGTGGATCACACCAATTTATATCGTATATACTAGTCACTTGTTCGTTGCATTTGTCAGTGAATCACATACATTTATCATCATTCACAAGTAATAGTTTGATCACTAGTGAGATCACTTGTTTGTGAATTTACGATAAGTCACTAGATAGTTGTATTTGTTTGAGAATAACCTAAGTATATCACTAGTAATACACTAGTATTCCTTTGTTAATCACAAAAATTGATCGCTAGATTGATGTATTTTCAATAGAATCAAATAATAGACAAGTTAATAGTTTGTGGTACTTCTTCATGAATCGCAAATATAACTATGTACCAACAAGATCATAGTCCTCAATTCATAGTCCTAGTTACAATGGTAGCTTATAAGAGGAAAGTTTCACATTGTCTCAATTAAGTTATTCTCGTCACTTGAAGCTCAGCTTGAAGAGAGAACGACATTCTGAAATCAAAAGAAACGGAGAAAAATTATCACCCCACACACAATTATTATTCATGAATAAATAGTAAGAATCTTATTTAGTTCCGTTACGAAATAGCATGTATAGTGAAATTTCATCGCTTTCATAAAATTGAGAAGATTGTGTGATTATTTTCATTCATATGCTGTCTCATTTGTATTTTGTTTTTCACAGTTGAAGGGATGAACAAGATGTAATGTGATTCTGTTCATGTATACTTATTACAAAAAGTACAAGAACAAAATAGTAATTCATGAGGCATCGTTGTATGATATAGTTAGCCTATATCATACTTGTTCGAAAAGTTTGGAGTTCGTGAAAACTTGATATTTCAAGAAAATAGATAGATTACGCTTTTAAAAAGCGATTTTACGTTGCGAAAAACTTGCGTAAAAAAGAAAGAATACTTTTCATTATATTATTAAAATCATTTTAGGGAATACAATTCCAATACCCATAACTTTATAGCCTATATTATAATATACCCAACTTTTTTATCGAAGTAGCTTCTAGAACGTTCATGATGCAAAAATCACACTTTTTCAAGTAGGCTACAGAATGTTCTCATTATAAGATGATAAGATTACTTCATGATCAACAATACTATGGAACAAATAGAATATTCTTCAAAAACAATGATTCCCATAATATCTCACTCGCCAACCTTCCCATTCACTATAGATCCTACGTTCATCACTTCTTCTAACCTCTCCTCTACATCGACTATCAATTTGACCTGCTTCACGGAGAAGACTATCCCATTTATCCGTAGCAAGTGAGATAGGAGAAAGTAGCAATTCTCACGTTCGCTTTCGAGCAAAATTGTGGAGAAAATCGAATCATCAGACCATAGACGCTTTTCAAAGAGGCAGCAGACTTATCGTATGTGGAAAAGCGTTTCCATCCCGTTCAGGTAACACGATCTTAATTGCATTCCCTCAAATTGTTCCAGAATCGTTGTACCCTATCTAATGTAACTTACGACTCTTGACATACGTTTAATATAGGAAATACAATACATTTCAAGTCGAAAGTTACAACAATTAGGGTTTAGTAGGGACAAGAGGCTGACATCATGAAACACGAAAGGTGCTGGGCTCTAGCAATTAAAATACAGCCTGTTCCAATCTAATCTCACATCCATAATATAATACTAATATCCGTACAAATTATTTCCATAGCCTCAGAGATGATATAACTAATATTCGACTGAGTCGTTAGTCGTTGTCGATATTAAATTGTTCATAATTGACGGTGGAATTGACAATATCAATGTGTTATTCCACTCTCTTTGTTCACAATATTCACAATTATTATTCAGAACTAATAAGATCCACAATAGCAAGAAAACACCAATCCACAATTTAGAACATATAAAATGTTTCATTTAATAACTAATTTTCCTATTTCACTCTTTGTATAGGCTATCTGTTGCTTGGTTTCGGCACAAATAAAGTACCTTCAATATTCACAATTATTCAGAACTAATCAAATTCACAGCAGAGAAGCACCAATTCACAATTTGAAGCTGATCAAATTTCTCATATGCCTCTTGTGGTGCCACAAAATCTTGACAATAAAAGCATTCCTGGAAACGATGCGTTCCACTTTCTAATTACAAATTGTAATAATCTGTCGGAATCAAAGCTCACCTCAAAATCAAGACAATTGAGAAATTTGATTAGAGTACTGAAATTCTGGTCAGAATAGGATAAATTGGTATTGGAAGGATTGATAATAACAGATTCCATAATTTTCATCACGTAATGCTGTTATTGTATTTCAAGTTAAATTTAAATTCCGCATAAAATTTGAAGTAAAGTCTTCTGTAGCAAGTTACGGTTGGAATTGAGCATTCGTAGGATAATAATATACGAAATCCATATTCGTATGATGAATCAATCTAAAATTCTGTTGAACTATGATTTTTCTAGAGTTTCTGAGCTTCTGCCAAAGCATTAGAAAGTTTGTGATGATAGATCATAGAGCTTTAATTAACTTGGAATAGAAAACATTAATAATTAAATTTGAAAAAACTGTGATAGACAACCTCGCAATAGTTTTTTTAAAGTGATTCTAAACTACAAATAAAATTTTACAACCTCAGAACTCTCAAATTGGAAACTCCATCTCCTAGTTGAATAATCCAAAATAGGGTTCAATCAGTGATACTGATCAACATTTTGTTGATTCTCATCCTATTCGACAAAATTGGTATCTAATCGTGGCATCCAATCTCGATAGCCAATGAACTAATATAATAATTAGCAGGTTGCACGGTCAATGATAAGTGGAGGACTAGAATCAATATTATTGCTTCCAGCAGCTGCAAAGCTTACCTGGCCTGTTCAATGTTCATTATAGCCTAATTGAATTCTAATCAACAAGTTGCACGATAATTGGTGTGAAGAGCGAAGGTGTGTTTGGATAAAAAAGTTCGAAATTTGTCGACAACTCCTCGGATCCTGTAGGAGGAAATAACGTTTATAATACAACAAATCAATTGATTATCATTCATTATATTCGATATTAACATCTATTTTCAAAAAATCTAGCAGATTAGCTTTACTATAATATATTCTATAATCCGGGGTTCGAGCAATTATTGCCACTTCAATTCATAACAGATTCTTTCCATAGCTTAGCCTATAAATCTTGCACCTGTTCGTTTTTATAAGGTAATAATCAATCAATTGTTAGTCCAGCTTCTTTGGAGAAGTGAACTCGTTGTTATGTGCAATCTGAGATCAAAAATTGAAGGGAAATTGAATCAATATTTTTTAAACATAAAAACCAAGTCGAGAACAGGGAGATAATATAAGTCTCTATCGAATAGAAGTTTCAAGTATTATATAATTATTCTACTATTAATTCAAACAGAAAAGTTATCCGTAATTCTTATAATACCTAATCAACACTTCTTGAATATTCCAAACAAATTCCAGTTTCCTGTAATGAAAGTTCAGTAAGGGGTTTGTGATTAAAAACAACACCATCAGGTACAAAGTGTTGAGATGAAAATCAAGGATTGTTCATTAATAATGAAAAGATTAATTACTGCCTAGCATGGAGTATTGAAGTGTTGAGGATGATAGGATGACGGAGTTTGTACTTTCACAACCCTCTTCAAGCCCACAAAGTTGAAACCCCGAGAAAAAATACAGCTAAGTAGACCACTCTACAATGGCAAAGGAAAACGTCCATAAATATCTTAATTTCTTCTCGGGCTCTGTCTTTTGTGCATTATCACAGAACGGCCCCGCCTTACTTCCGATGTAGGAAGTGCTTTTTCCCATTGTCCTTACCTTACAGCACTTACGGCATTCAACAATTGCTAAGAAAGTACTTACTGCACTTTTTTCAGAGCTCCGCCGCATTCTATGTCATCTTTTGAATCGTCCGACAACTTGGAGGATTTACAAGGCGCACTAATCATCTTCTACTGGGAAAGAATGGGTAGCATTTCACAGGATGTCTTTAGAATTCGGGTGGAATCCTATTGTTCTTACAATAGAATAGTACAAGGAATTATGCAGAAGAGGGTGAGAAGATTTGGTTATTACTGAGGGTGAAGTGGAGAACCTTCTAGTGCGAGTGGGTATAAGAGTGGTTAATAAGATTTTGGGATTTGAGACTCATTTACAAATGAAAAAAGAAAACCTTATTAAGTCCTCAATAAATTATATCACTGGCGGCTCGTACCCACGAAACAGGTGAAGTGCCCGTATCTTTTACTGTATAGCACTTCACCTTTTTCGTGGGCACGAGCCGCCAGTAAATTATATTCCAATATTATTGTTATAGACTTCATACAATGAAAACTATTGGAATTTTCCAATATAATATCATTTGGAAGGGATTAATGAAGTTGAATCAAGTAGAATAATCCTTTATCTAGTGTTTTATTCTTTTTAAAAAGAGCATAATGATAAGGTGAAGAATAGTTCTAATTGGAAAAAACTCACAATCAAATCATAGTTAAGCGCATTTCCCAATAATTTATACAGTCCATATTATCCATCCAAGCAAAGAAGACCCTCTGGCAAGATGGGAAAATGACTTCAGCTTGGTCAATATTTATTCAATATCCATAAATGTGGTAATAATAGTAGATCAAATTGTTTCTCACAATTTGAAATCAAATTGATAATTTATGAACCAATATTGACCTAGCTTGAGTCATTCTCCCATCTTACCAGAGGGTCTTCTTTGCTTGGACAATCTTATACACTTGTTCACAGTTGATGGAGTTGATGGAAACGAAATTGGCGGAAGCGAAATTGAAAGTCTGTTAAAAAACTCTCCACTCTGTAAGGACAGTTAGAGAGCGGTCTTTCAGAGCTCATCAAGTTGACAAAGACTTTAGCTAAACCCTAATTCGCCCCCAGGCCGCTGTCAGACTTTTCTGACAGAGCTAAGCATTTATAAATGTTTTTATGTACGCCAATTTTTTGGAATCTGCTATAACACCAGTAGGCTCTTATTTAGATCCGAGTCGATAAAGCTCCGTATCGCTCTTAATTGAATACCACACGTCAAATCCATGCCCCGCTACACTCCATATAGCTAGCGAAACTCAACTAATTTCATTTCGAATTCCATCTCTATGTGACAAAATACTGAGCTGGCAGTAACCGCAGCTTAACATCCACTAACAATGAGTCTTGTTCTCAGTTGATTTGCGATTTGCACAGTTGATTTGGCATGGAATACGCGCGAATTCACCATTCTATTAATTTGAGCCAGCAGAGCACGCAATTTTGTTTGCAATTCCGATATTGTTCGATAAATATCTACAAATTTACTCCAGCTGTTTTCCGGTCTCGAGTGGAGGCGCTGTATTATGTTCAAGGGACGTCAATAATCAGTAGTGCGCGTTATTATTGATCTAACTATTGCAATCACTATTTGCTCAATTAACTCACGGTTTACTGAATTTTGAACGCTAATTAATTTTGGAACAACTCAATCGGCTTGAATTCTCCTGATTGGTATGATATGAATGTGAAGTGCGGTGAAACTACATAACCTCGTTTTGGACTAATAATAACAAAATTTAGGAGGAAATAGTACAGGCTCATGCCGGGTTTTTCCAAACACACTCAAAGTTGAGGGACCCTCAAATTCTGATGAACAGCTGACATTTTCTATGATACGTATAGGAAATGTAGTAAACTGTAGTAAGCTTGAGGGTCCCTCAAATTTGAGTGTGCTTGGAAAAACCGGGCATCAGTCTATTTTCTCTGTCCTAGTTCACAATTTTATGATTTGTGTTATCATGTCAATGATTCAATAAGTAAAATGAAAAATAAATGTGCTTATTACTATGTTTCGTACCCATATACATGTTAAATTTGATTAATGACTTGATTTGAAATTTGTACTTGGCAAGCTACCTATTGTATTATTTTTTTCTTTGTTTTTCCCTGTAATAAACTTTTTTATTATTTTTATTCATCGCGGTTTTCAGTATATGTTTGTGAATTTTCAACTCATCAACTTCATTCGACAAATGAATAAGTTCTACTGTCATAAAACTGGAAATTGTATAGCTGACGTTAAAAAGCTAGGCGGTTTCATCTGCTCCTCGTGCGCTCCAACAGCTGATGATATCAATAAGAGTTCTCATTTGGCTATGCCTGAATGGTTTTTCAGAAAGAAAGAGATAATAGATCCTTTACATCAGCTGTTAGTAGGTGATATCACTTACAAGGGACAAATGAAATCGAATAACGTTTTGGCGACACCTATACAATTTGCAGTTTTGTTGGACTAGAACTAATTTATTTGACAAATGGAGTTAATGGTATGGAATCATAAAAATTTAGGCTACTCAGTAGGAATACAAATACTCTGCGCTAACGGAACATGGGAATAAACCAGAACATAAAGACATAGAACGGTTACCGTTGAAAATATTATTGCTCCGGAGTATCATGTTTTATAAAGGAATCTAATGAGAGGAGAAAATATTTGTATAGGAAGAGAGAATATAATAATGATACTGTATACTGGAGATTATGACAATACGAGCTAGGAAAAGGTGTATGATGATAATATATGGGAGGATAATATTGTGATAGGATTGGTAAACTGTCAGGAATGACAAAATATAGGCTAATTATTTCATTATTGAATAATATTAGATACGAAAAACGAGATCTGTGAAATCAGTATTCATGTATAAATTATATCGGTTCGAATATAATATATGTTTTATTGCAGAAGAATATTATTTTACAGTATTTTATCAAATACTGTACAGTGTACAATAGGTGAAAAATTCAGAATGAGTTGTAGAACGATTCTCGTTTCTGATCACATTCAGGGAATAAACAGAAAAAAAATCATGAGTGTCATTTGCTAAGTTTTTAATGCAAAACACAAACCATTTTCCAGCTAAATCGGATTATATTATAATCTTTAATGGCTGGATGATTGAACGAGTGAAGAATTTCAAAACACAATTCATAGGGATGAAAAAGTTGATCCATGAAAATAGAGTAATAAATTCAAGAGCGATCGCTGGATTTACAACAGGGAGGGCGTTGGTGAAATTGCCCATAGAGAATATGGCCAAACACCTGTTACTTGATAACCTGTTCCCTCACGTTTTAATGGAGCAGTATTTTTGAAATTCCCGCTTTGATTCACTTTTTTCAAGGAGTAATCTTGGATTTTTATAGAGGTTGATTTATGTAGTGGTATTCCAGATAGAACTGAGATTAAATTATAAAACAACTACGAACCTCATATCAATGCCAGGTTGTGAACTGAACAGAGTACTATATGCAATGGATATAAATCACATATAAGAGAGATATTAGTCTGTTTCCGGAACGTTGAGAAAAGCGCTATTTAATAGTCCTCTATCTGGATATTGAGATGGAACAGACGGGGAATTTATTGAGATCCCCGATAAGCTCTCAAGTGAGACAAGCATTGCAATATTTCTCTGCTATGACAAATATAAGTAATGCTATGACAATAAAAGTATGAGCAACACTAAGCTGATCAAGACAATATTTTTATTATTTTATTCTACACAAGACTACTCTTTGAAGGGTATTAAATGGATTCAATGCTTCTATCAACGACAAAATGTAATCGAACATATTTATTTAAATGTCATTGGCTTTCATTATTGATTAAATTGATTTTGGAATGGCGAATTTGAACATAATTTGTTTTCAAATATTTTCATAGAAATAAGGAAATGGGCTAAAACGATTCGGACATGTGTCTGTGTTTTCACCTAACATAAGTAGTGGCATTGTAATATCTCTAGTGAATAAATAGAATTTGCAACTGAATCTATTCTAAAAGCAGCACAAATCATCAGGCCTGAATTTCACAAGTTTCCTCAAATTAGATTTCTAGCTTCACGTCTGTCAAATTTGAGCTGATTTGCTGTATCATCAGATTTGTTCAATGTCGGTTTCAATTCATGATAGTCTTATTTTTTATCTCTTCCAAGTTCATATTTCTGAAAGAGCTCACAACATTTGAAATGAAAGCTAATATTTTGTGATCAATGGTACATTTTGTCAATCATTTTCCACAAATAACCAATAATATCATCAAAATCTCAATGATAATCTTTTTAAATTTCAACAAATCACTCTATAAAACTTCGAATGATGAAACCCCATTATCTAAGCTCCTCCTCCAAGGTCCTGACGTCATGATCCGACCAACCATGATCTGCTCACAAGCGGTCGTAATTGCCAGGAATGTAGAAACTCCTTTCGATATTGGAACTTCAATATCAAATTTTTGAGTGGCTTTAGAAATATTGATGTTTTTATGGTTGTTCGGCAAAATTTACATCCTTCTAACATAAGAACGATCATTATCAATATCACTTGATAGAATTATACATAATCTTTCATAATAATATTTTTGTTACTATTATTTTGATTGCTGATCTCAAGCCTGGAATTTCAAACTCATTCAACTACACACTACCGTACTACAAATTCAAGTATATAACCCAATCTCAAGTTTGAATATACAAGAAATTAATTTCATTTCTGTATGTACTTTGAATTCAATAAAACCAATATTTTTTAGAAGAACTATTATGATGTATTGTTTAAGGTGAAACAAAGAACAAAACATACCCGCCAAAAAATCTTCCATGAGAGTTTCGAATTATGTAAATCAAATGACAGAGTTCAAGTACATAAATTTTGATAGATTCACTGAAAAGTGAAAGGCTTGCGTTTACCAGATTTTCCCAGCATGATGACCTTCCTTGCCATTGGTTAAAGCCGCCTGCGACGTCAAAATGGGGGAGGAGCTTTGGTCCAGTGGAACACTCAGTGGATGGAGTATATAGTGACTTTTAAACAATTCATTGACTGAGAATTGGAACATACATCTCACATCAAACTGTTTGTGAGCTTTCTCTCATCATCCTTGGATTTATTTAACCAGAAGAATCTCCTTGATGAGTATGAGAGTAAGAGAAAAGGCTGTGAGAGGAGTGACAACAGTGTTGTTTCAAATAAAACTCATCCACCGTCGCTTCAACCTCTACTCGACATTGTTATCAAATGATACAAAGCAACACTTCCCAGAATAACACAGTTACAGTTGAAATACAGTTTGTACGGGATCTAATCAAAATTGGATATCCAACAGCTGCTGAAATTGAATTCCTGTTCTTTGAAGTAAATTACTCAGCGCGGAAAAATGTCACCTTTGAAAATTAATTCTGCAGTTGAATTTTTCAAGTTCAACGGCAAATTGAATTTTTCATCTGCAGAAGTACTCAAACAACAAATTTCACACAGAATCTTCAGCTAAAAAACTCATCAGCGTTCTGTATTTTTTCTACACGAGAAAAGAAATTTTTTGTTGAAGTTTTAATAATTGATGAGAAAATTCTGTTTTTTCGCCTTATTCTCATAATTTTAATGAGAAAATGATCAAGTGAGTTTACAATGTACGAAATTTTTCAAGAAGTTATCCGCAAGAGTAGGCCTGATAATAATAATGCTCCATTTTAACTCAATTGTAACAAAGTATACATAAAAGTGTATTATTTCTAGCACCAAAAGCTTGGCTTTCGCCGTCAGCTAGAGTTGGGTTTGTATTCTCCAACAATATTATCATGTCACCATTGAGCTTCCATACATGAATTAGGCATTATTTCCAAACATGTGTAAATAAAACCTTAATGAGAGAAAAACTTCAACCCGCATGTAAATTTAACAAATACGCAGTAAATTTAAGTTAATACACAAGTTTTCATCATATAATAGATTTTATATCAGGTCTATGTGAAACTTTTTTGTCCATGAGAGTATATCCACTTGAATATTTTTTCATTTTTATTTATTTATGTTACAAATGACACTGACATTGAGAGATAAAATACCAAGGTAATTCTTGTCCTATTCTATCTTTCAAATTTATAATTATGATACAGTCCAAAATGTAGGTTAGACTATGTTCAGTTATGTTTCTTCACTTCTTAATTTTTGATGCAAACCCTTTCAAACATAGAATTTTTAATTGAGATGGATTAACCACCAAATTAAATAATGGAATTACACTCAATAAGCACTTGTGCATATACTTGTGTGATTCAATTATTGGATACTTTAATCTGATTTTCGTACACGTTCACATCAATTTCAGATTTCATAGAAAGCTCAATTTGTAGATATCACATTCAACCGGTACTTAATAATATGATTCCAAACTGAACAACAATTATTATAGTCTTGTTCCCCCCCACCTCAAGCGGTGATCTAGCAAATTGAATAATAACAATTTCCAACCCTAATGCCTGCTGTCATATGTAGAGAATGACACCACCCCTATACGTGGTGATATTGCATTCATTATTATTCGCTACGAGCTTTCATCAGATTACATGACATTAGTTTATATAGGTTAACGAGACACCGGAATACATAGTAGATCTATAGTGGAGGTTGATGAGTACGTTTCGATACTGGGCTGATGCGGAAAAGTCGAGAAACGCAGACAGAATCGATAATTATGTAAATCTCGAATCAACAATCATTGTTTGATATTATAGACTTTTAACAGAGAAGGATCATGTTATTGGAGACTGATATTGTAGCCTCTCTGTACGGAGGTTACATTTATTAAAATAGACCTATTATAGTGAAACACGGCCTATTTTTTCAAATGATTATTTCATGAAGTCATAATATGAAAGGGAATGGCATTAGGTAATATCATGATTCTACGGTGTTTATTCAATACTCATTATTTTACTTATTTAATACTTATTATTTTCAATATTCATTATTTTACGGTGTTTAGAGATATCCAGTAGTATTACTGTAAGTGCATTATGGTTTGTGCTGGAAATAACCTTCTCGAGTGTTATGTAAACCAATAAATAGAATTTTTCTAAATTTGTAATCTATTGCCCCTATTATCAATAAATTTAGGTTTAAGTTTAAAGCATGAAATGTAGAAAATTATAGTGAGTGCGACTTGATTCTATACTGGATTAATAATTTAATGTTGGTTAAAGCTGCTCCAAAGTTACAAAATTTCGTTTAGATGGAATTTCACATATTCTTGTTCACCTTCACTAGTCGCTGTTTTCTATCATGAATGATGAAGATTCGAATGTGATTTATTTTCCTTTCAAATTACAAACAAGTAAAATGATCTCTCATCTGAAAATCTACATTGAAAAAAATACGAAAAATAAGGTTTGATAAATGAACACTTGAAGTCTTGACTAGATTGATAAATAAACTCGACGACGTTTGAAATCACAAATCTTCTCTCCCAGTACGACTTGTCTCAGAGAAAAATTTTATTCGCGATTTTTAGAGGCTTGGAGTTGGAGAAATGTAACTAACTGAATTAAAAGTAATAGAGAGATATAGCTATTTTGCGACTGCGACCGGGAAGGAGGAATGATGGTAAGTGAGTAGGGTGAGTGAGAAGGAGGAGAAGGAGGAAAGGAGGAGGAGGAGAAGGAGAAGGAGAAGAAGAAAAAGAAGAAGAAGAAGAAGAGAAGGGGTAGAGAGAGAGATTGGGACTTGAACGAGTCGTTGAGTGATAAGGTTAAAATGATGTACGCAGGAAATAACGTCCGTAAAATTCAAGAAAATGGTGAAAGCAAGCGTTAAAGTAAGAGGAAAAATACTCTGTAACTATATACTACTGTATATAGAGTTATATAACTGTATTTACTGTGTAGCGAACTTGAAGTGAAATAAATGAAGACCTCGAGAATGTGCTCAAGATTTAATGTGTAGTAAAAGCGGGTATTTCAAAGGTTTGTGAATTTATGATTTGAAAAATCAGCAAGAAACTCTCTACACTTTTCAAACTTTCGGTCCAGTTTGTCCCGAATTGCAAACGTGGACGATTTTTATTTTTACAATATTGTCAAAATTCTCTCCGGCTCTGAATAGGTTTCAACTTTTTGTATAGGGTACCAGCGACGATGTTTCAGCAATTATTTCATCTGCAGCAAACAAACGAACGGCCTGAACCACACGCTTTTTCCACCCTAAATCTGTTGTAGAACAGTTTCTGCTATGTGATATACAGATGGGAATGGTAGTAGAAGAACTGGCTCTCTCATACAATTGTCCCGGGAACGGCAGTGTTGATAAATGTATCGTCAAACAATACTTTTCATCGGAAAAAATGACAATAGTTCTAAAGCTCGAATTTTAAAGATGTTTTTTTTTCATTTTCTGTCCTGGATAAATTTGTAACGTCAGTTTAATTCACGAGCAATAAAATACTCTCATGTATTCTAGTATATGTGGTTTATATTTTCACAGGTAATCAATGAACTATCTCCGAAGAGAAATATTTATGTCATGAGGATCATATTATTATTATTATTCACAGATTTGAATGAGGACGTTTTTCAACCCAGATCAACCAGATACAGAATGCAGGGTCAAATAATATTCTGAACCAACAACTGATCCAATTAAATTAGTATGTTACTGATTTCGAATCAAAATTATTGATCTTTCTTGGTGAATGCCATTATTTATGTCCTTCCTCCAAACTTACCCTTGTAGTAGTTCACTACAAGTAGGCTCGTTTCCTTTCAAAAAGAAAGTTGGGAAAATTACTCAAAAATATTTTAACATTGAAGCTTATCAAGTTATGAATCAGTTTAAAAACGAAATCCAAATTTCACAATGCTACAACATGAACTTACATAATAAAACACCTTCTTCATCATAACTTATCTGTGGAGAGTTTAAATCCTTCAATAGTAGTAGTTTTACGAGTAGTTCTCATGTGTGCTCTTTGTATTTCTTCTTCCAAATTTAATTTATTAACTCTTGTACTTAAATTTTCTTACAGTTTTGTTACTTTCAGGCTGATAGAACTTGTTCACCAATATTGATATTTCCCCCAACAGGACCATTAATTAGTCCCAAATTACTGTATAATTCCATTTTCAATTATCTCTGTAAATACATTTTGTTTGCTTTGAGAACCAGTGTTGGCGGACGGACATATGTAGTGAGAGTATATTGCTCAACCTGCCTAATTACAATGGTGCAATACTAATTGATGCATGCAATATTGAATTTCAACTTATCTGCACCATCGATATCTATTGAATTGTGACACAGAATTATCATAGTTCGCGCAAGCTGAGAAGAGACTCCGTCACCATACACTTTACATTGTGATGAGTGTCTTCTCTGCTTGCACGATTTACACGAGTTTACCAGTGATGATCAGTTTGGTGTTTACACGGTCGACTACAGCGCAGCATGCCACACACAATCAATATTTCCGGCTCGCAAAAGTTTGTTGACAAGAGTGGCTATACTGAGTACCGTTTGACAAACACTAATCCACTCCTATCGTGATGGGAATTCGCGATAAACAACTATATAAATTTAGCTACAAAGTATATATACGTATAGCAATCTACCCACAGCGATCAACACTTCACTCTGACATCATTGAAGTTATACGGATTTAAAACACGAGTGACCTGTAACTTATCAAAACTGATTAAGCATCGTTGAATGATGTGCTTCATAGTAGTTCAGGTAAGGTACTTGATATCCAGTGTTATGTGTAATAATCCTCTCAACAACCTAAAATGAATGTTTTGATTCGAAAAAAGCCTAATTTGATCGAGGATTATCAGTTTGTTTTCCAGTAGGGGAGTGAAATAAATCAGTATTGGTGTATCCAATAGTTTTCAATCAAGTGAACATAATCAAACTCACAATACGAAACCAAAAACACCTCAGTACCTTGTTTAGTAAAATTTTTGTGAATTTTCAATGTTGTAGAATCTTTATTGTGGGCTTTTTTCACCAAAAACAGTCCCAATTGGTTTGATTGGATCGATATTAATTCAAAACCTCAATCAGTTTAATCATGGAACGAATTTTATGATCACTTTTCAAATCTATAATTCCACTGCATCAGCCTTCAGCTGTAAAAAAGAGGTCAGATGCAACTCTACTAAAACAGCCGTCCCCTCACATTACTCTATTGACAGGAAGGTTACTAATAAAGCGCTCATAGCTTTTTAAGCCGTTGAGATCCCAGCTCAAACATCTCGTCTGCCTAGTCAACTGGTGCTCAGAGAATACAATTTATCCAAGCAAAGAAGACATTCTGGCAAGATGGGAAAATGACCCCTGCTCGGTCGATATTGGTTCAAAAACTATAAATTTGGTATCAATTTGTAGAGCAGAATGTTTTCTTTAATTTGAGATCAAAAAATTATTTTTAAATAAATATTGATCAAGCTGGAGTCATTTTCCCATCTTGCTAGAATGTCTTCTTTGCTCGGACAGGCTATTAAGTTGGGAGTTTGCAGTTCCGCCTCTTCGCCCCTCCGTGGGAAATCGGATTTAAAACTTGGCTGAGAGTGTATTTATTCGCCAGTATACTGTACACCGAACTCTCCCGAGTGTCCCCGAGTTTTCGTAATCGCGCACTAACCCGGGAAATTTTTCCCGTTCGACAAGTCCCGAAGAGGTGATCTTCTCTCAATTTATCATACGATTAATAGACAGCTCCGCGGCAAATCTTCTACACTAATGGAGATCGGGACAGCGACAATAGACTCGACGAAGTGAGATACAATATTCGTCGAACAATGTCGCCACTTGGAGCTCAAACTCCAACTGACGAAGATAAAAGCACCCACTTCTCACAATGATATAGTTTGAGCAAGCTGGGAAGACACGTCGTTACAAAGTAAAGTGCATAGTGGCGGCGTGTCTTTTCAACTCACGCAGGCAAGTGATTTAGTACAAGCTGCGAAGATACGTCGTTACAATGTAAAGGACATTGTGGCGGCGTGTCTTCTAAACTCACATGAACTATATTTATTATGGCAGCTTGTAATATGGAACGAATTACCCATTGTCAATGTTCTTGACACAAATTCTGATGGCGTTTCAACATAGATTCATCAACTTTTAGTAGGACAGTTTGAATTCAGGTCGAATAGGATTTAAATGATGGAACTAGTACAATGTACAATCTATATCTATAAAAGCGAAATGGCACTGACTGACTGACTGACTGATTCATTCATTCATCACCAGAACTAAGAATCCACTGAACCGAATGCGTTCAAATTTGGCAGGCATGTTCAGTTGGACGTTTAGACGCGCGCTAAGAACGGATTCTAGGAACTTTTCAAGGATACGCCAAATATTCAAGTTTTTCTATAGTTTTTCGCCGTTTCTAAATTTTTTTCGAGAACCAATCGGGTAGAAAATGTTGATATTTGGTAGGTTTCAGATAAGTCAAGAAATGTTGTGTTAAATTATTTTCGAATTTCCCGTTCAAGATTACGCCAGTAATCAGGTTTTTCAAAATTGTAGATGTATTGCGGGTTGCATATCTTCCGCCTTGATACGACCAATCCTTACTGTAAATTCAATGGTTCAGCGAGATTATAGATAAACTAATTTGGAAGATATTGAATCAAGTTTCAAACTATGTCCGATATAGTTCCCAATTTTAGCGCTCAATATTAGCGTTTTACTATTTTTCGGAATTTTCAGAGTTTTTTTAATTTCTCGAGAATAAATTGGTAGACAATGTCGAATTTTGGGTGAACAGGTTCAAATTGGGTCTAGAAATGTTGTGTTCAATAAGTTTTGAATCCCTTCTGAACGGAATTTGCTGGCGAGCGAAGCGAGCCTGTTTCTCAGCTTACACTGACAGAGGTTATGCAGGCGGGGAAAGCGAGCCTGTTTGACTCATTGACACGGCTGATATTCGGGGTCCAGGGTGGAGCCCCTAAAAACGGAGAAGGCGAGCGAAGCGAGCCTGCTAAAGTAATATAATGAACTAATGAACTAGTAGTACTCGAGCAGAAGCATAGTCTTGGAGAAATGTTACATAGACGACTGATGGCACAGAAACAATCCATTGAAGTTGTATTAATCCATTTGAAGTTGTATTAATCCATTTGAAGTTGTATTGAAGTTCTTTAATCATTTGAAGTTGTATTACCTATCTCAGAACAAGACTTGAATTAACACTAGTTTACATGAGAAATATAGTAATAAATTTTGTTTTTCAAGAACCAGTGATGATAGTATAGGCTACAGGTAAAGCTGTGATTATGGAAGCAAGACTTCAGGCTTGACTATGACTTCCATAGTTAGAGAATTCTATTCATAGAAATAATAAAATTTTTATTTATGCAAAAAAATTATTGTCTTTGATTCAAATATTGTAAAATGCATCAAAGCTGAGCTTCAATCATTCACCTTGTCAGATATACCAGGCTTTCGAATATTAAGCCTTATCAAGTTTAGTACGCAATTGTTTTTGCTTTACACCCCAGTAATTAGGTCTACTCAATCATCTGAGTAGATCATCTTACCAGAATTCTGGGAGTTTTGTTCCATCAATCTAATCTGATTATCATTTCTTTTTATTGAAGTTGAAAAGCCTAATTTGGTAATCATCCAACTACTCTACTCATTCAAACTAATCGTCATACTAATACGAGTCTTTTAAGAGTTGAATCAGTAGATTCCTTATTTCTTAAAAGTCAAGCAATTGGGTAAGCTTGATAGTTGTCTAATTGAGAAATCAAACTGGATGGACTTCGATAATCCCAGCGACGTGACTAGAAGACGTGGCCCACCAAACTCAACTCCATTGGCTCGCTATAGTCTGCCCAAGCAAAGAAGACATTCTGGCAAGATGGGAAATGACCCCAGCTCGGTCAATATTGGTTCAACAATTATAAATTTGATCTCAAATTTTAGATCAGAATGTTTTCAACAATTTGAGACCAATTTATAGTTTTCAAAGTAATATTGATCGAGTTGGAGTTATTATCCCTTCTTGCCAGAATGTCTTCTTTGCTTGGACAGACTATCTCTGGCTCCTTTCCAGTGCAAATGTTATGGCAACTAACTTCTTCTCATTTTTCCAAACTAGCGTCGTCATAGGATCGAGACCCTTCTGCTTTCACTTCTATTCCTCCCAAACTTTCGTTTTTCTCCATCTCCCTAAATCTCTTTTCATTTTTTCTCTTTTTATCCTTCTTTCAACAGCTTGGTAGTCTTCGTCGTGTTCACGTTCGAAAACTTGGAATGATTTCACGTTTGGGAATCCAGCTCTGTCATTGGCAAAAAGGGTAATCCTCGACGAAACTCATGGACGTTTCCCCGTCGATGCAGTCTGCTTTATGACCCGCACATGATTTGGTTACAACCCTTTCTACCGATGTAAGGAAGGAATTGAATTCAGATATACGATTATCGTGTCTCTTTCTCGTTTGAATTGTTTCTTGTGATCTTGGCTGATGAGATTGACAATATCAATTCCTAAATAATCCCAATCAAGAGGTTCTTTGATTAAAACAGTTGAGTAATTATTCTCATCGATGGAAGAAATTAGATATTGCAGCACATCAACTGCTGGATAATTATTATATAAAACCGGAAGTACTGGGTTCGATTCCCAGTCTGAACACATTTTTTTGAACGGGTACATTCAATGGATCTCCCTTGCTATTTAGTAACGACATTGGTCGATATTTGCATTTGCAGAAGTCCTTTGTCTATTTATATAGCAATCTAGAGATTTTAATTAATTATCAAAACACTACGTTATATTTACAGTACCAAACCACTTTCTTAATAAATTTAAACTTTACTAAAGTTTTCATCGAGTAAAATAAAACGAGATTTTGCCAGTACAGTACCAAACTACCCCTTTAATTAGGAATAAACTGAGGCATTGTGACTCAATCATCCGTAATTTTCGTCAAAAGATAATCTGAAAATTAGTGTAACTTGATAATAAATAAAAAATCTATTGCCATTTTTAGGGCTATGAACTCAATTTTTGATGAGTGGAAGTATCTTTATAATGGGAAAACCTATAATGGATTTCACGCTTATCAATGCAATCCACGCTTACAATGAAATCCCAATACAACATTCAGTCTGAATACAATTTATGCCCCTGAATGTAATTTTCGTGCCTAGATCCTCCTGTACCACCGTTATAGAAACTATGTTATCGAAGCTTTAGTGTAATCTGTGAAGCGCTTTACAGAGGCCTGTGAGATAAAAATGATGATGTATGAGTTCAAGCAATTTGCATCCGAGCATACTCCTATTGGGACAAAAAATTGAATATAATAGAATAGATGACATTATGAATCTCATATTCCAGATGACGCTTAAAGTTGACTCAAATTTTCAAGAGTGGCGAAGAATCTGTAGCAACGCCACTTTATTTTGATTGAGCCAAAGAGAGCGGCTCTAAGTACCTCTTGTCCAAGACAGAAGACATTCTGGCGAGATGTGGAGGATAGATTCCAGATCGGTCAATATTGGATTCCAAAATTATAAATTGAACCTTCAAATTGTGAATTAGGAATGTTATCTATACAATTTTGGAGACCAGAGTGTGGTTTTCGAACCAATATTGATTAGCTGGAATTCTTTTCCCATTTTGCCAGAATGTCTTCTTTATAATAGAACGATGTGAATGGCTGCTATTGGGCCAATCATAAATTCGGTGCGATGAGCCTGTATTGGTTACGTGGGTTTGTTCTCTTTGCAAGGAAGGACGGTCACATGTCACATTCTTCAGAGAGAAGAGTACTTTTTAGGAAGTGCCACTATTTCTTTACAAGTATAGTTAGAGGATCTTACGAATAAATTTCTGGTTCAAAGACTGAGAGACTAGTGAAAAGTGGAAGAAATTGATGCTTGGAAATGGAGAACAATCACTCTTATCATGTTTTATTGAGAAATTTTGCATAGAGAAGAGTATAAAATATCAGTGAGTATTTGAGCAAATCAATAAGTATTCAAATCGATTCTTTTAGCTTTCCAACTGGAACTAAATATGACTTCAAAATATTATTGAATAGTGAGATCAATGTTGAGGTGCTTAAATTTAGTATTATTGTTTGTGCAAAACTGACACAATGTTACATTTACAGAATGTTTCAAAGACAAATTTAATGACTCAAAATTTTTTTTTTTAATATTTTACACTATACCTATCTCGGCGTTGTGACTTCATTATCTCAATGGATATACCGTCAATTTTTGTGGCAAAAAATTGGAATATGAAGAATAGATGAATCTAATATTCCATGGTTTTGAAGAACAGATAGAGTAATCAGTTGAGGTTTTGTAACTTCTATATCTGGGATGAGTATCTTCCTTCTTGGTAAAATTTCATCTCACAATTTACAACCCCACTAACAACCAATATAAAAGCCTAATAATCATTATTAGACCAACATGGATCTATAGTATTCTACCTGACCAGAATAAGAAAATACGCTTATATCACTTTATGAAACATCAAAAATATGAAAATGACGCAATATTAATTGTAATTACATGGATGGAATACTTCCTCGTTATTCATACTTCAAAGTGACCCAATTTATACTCGAAGCATTTCAACATTTAAACATGGTATTCTCACTCCAACAAAAGCAATTTTGGAAAGCAATTATCCAGTTGCATGTATACGTGGGCTGCATACAGAGTGATTTACTTTTAACATTGCCCAGAAACTGAGAGTTGAGACAATGCTAACATCTATCCAAGTTTAAAACAAGATGACTTATTCTTCTCTGCGACAGGTCCTACTTGTTCAACAAAAACACACGCTGCAAAGAGTTCTGCTATATCGTTACGATGTGGAATTGAATGAAGTTCTAACGAGAAATTTTGCATATGGATCTTATCTGCTCTCCATGTTTAAATATCAACATCGTTTCAGTTCAGTAGAACAAATGCAACTAGCTGTGCAGCGTTTGTCTATTTTCATTTGACAGCCTGCAGGTGATCTGAAATTTGTCTGTTTGTTTTGAAAACAGTGCTGAAGCGTCTGGCTGATCATACGCTTTCACACATCAAAGGCTTGCTAGAAAAAACGGCTTTGGAAAAAAGATGAAGTAATTTTCAGAAAGCTCAACTGAACATGTTTGAAGGTTTTTTGAGCTATCACCAGAAGGGGAGCCGAATTCATTTCAAACTACATGCATTTCGAAGTTAAACGTGAGCTTATTTCAGGTCTGCCTCTGGATGGACAGGGTGAGAAAATCATTTCCGATTTATGGAATTGAGACATTTTTTCAATTATTACATTGATGTATTGAGTGTTACTTTGTGTGATTGATTAATGAAAGTGTATTTCAACTTCCACACATCTAGTAGTGAAAGTGAGTTCGGTGAATCTATATTGATTTACATATTATGCTTTGTATGGTGAAAAAAGTATTAATTGAATTACTCTCAGCGTTAAGCGAGGTACGATTACCTACAAAAATATAAAGGGTTAACTCTGAATGATAAATCTTGGAGAAGCTTGAAAACGACAGTTGTCAACTAGAATCCACTCGACTTTCCAAAAAAATCGATAATTTTGACATGTTGAGCATTTGAAAAAAATTGGTTGAGGCGATGTTATCGGTTCTTTGAAGACGGAAAGATGGAAGATCTGTATTCCCAAGCCTGTATGGGCTTTGGGCCTTCAATTTAATTCAATCTTAAAATTATGTATCAATTACAGTGATCAATATTATTCAAATCCTCAATCAATTCACTTCATTCTATTCATTTTAATCCTCCTTTGATTTTATGCTCTTCAATTAATGAATATAAAATAGTGATTACTGATCCTAACTGATTACGGTCATCGGTAAACAACTTACAGAAGGAATGAAAAAGGAGGAATTCAGGATACAGGAAATAAATGTGGGGTTGAACAGGATAATTGTATTTTTACATGATATTTTTGGATGTGTCGTTGGAGTACGGGATAACGCGCTGGTTTGATAAAAAAAATCTATGATAATATCAATGGCAATTATATCATTCAACAACTCCATGATAATAATTCTAGCAAAGATAGATGATATGAGTTAAATGTGGGAGTCAGCCAGTGTATCTCAATTAAATGTGCAACAAGACCAACTCATTTATCAGGTCAACTTTGATGAATTTATAATCATTGTATTAGTATTTTATTCATGAGTTCATAACAGCACAATGATTAACGGTTTAGTCGGCGGAAAAAAATATAATACAACGAATTTTCGGGATTACAAATAATCATTTGAATAATCAGCATCAGAATTTAAAACCCTCAAATAACTTAACTAATCACGTTTTACAAAAAAAGAAGACATTTTGGTAAGATGAAAAAATTTTTCAGTTTGGTCAGTATTGGTTTAAAATCATTCATTAATTTTATCTCAAATTATAAATCGAAAATGTCCATCTTTTTTATACAAAATTTATTATTTTTAACCAATATAAACCCAAGTTGAAGTCTTTTTCCCCCACTTTGAGTTCGTCTTTCTTTTTACGACTATTATTTTGGGAGCACTAAGCTACTGTGAGTTTAATGGAAAGGTCCTTCTGTTTTTTTTTTCCCCTGTTTTTTTTCTAATGTATTTTTTGCAATGTCATTTTTTGAAAGAAAAAAAACCCTTTGCTGAGTGTAAAGTTTCGGTAAAGGCACTTTTTTTTTAAATGTAATTGTTTCTTTTCATAACCTACAAATATTCCCATTGCGAAAGCGATAAATGTGTTTGATTGCACTGTTTTAAACTTTGAGCTTTTGCCTGCACACGAAAAATTTCCCCCAAGTGCTTTCTGCTGGCTTTATGTCACAGTGCATCCCAAGTAACTGTCACCCTTTCTACCTGTTGCTATCTTTTAAAAGGTGGGATTTATCTAATCATCTTTGGGATTGTTTTGATGATAGCTGTTCGGACTTTCCCAAGCTCTGATAATTGGCGATTGTTATTGTCGATATAAGTGTTGTTGGGGGGGGTTTTCAAGTAAAAGTTATCTCCCGCTGCGGTGAAAATGGGGCGATCTTCATTTTCTCCGGATGAACAGTGATAAAAACCTTTTTTTTCTAACAAGAACTTAACTTTGTTATTTCATTACCCCTGTTCAAGTGAAGACATTCAACTTTTCTGTGCTTCCAAGGATTTTTTGAATAAAAAAAATAAAATAATTACTGAACAATTAATTTTGTCTATTTAAAATGATACTTTTGAAAAGGACTAATTATCAGGTTTCGCCCTTTCTTTGTTGTTGTTCATATTTTCTAATTACAGTTGTTTGAAAAGAGCAAGGAAGGTAGTTTTAGGAATTTTGATAAGTCCCCTTTTGATTGAATGTACTTTTTTTTTTTTTTTTCTAAAGTATAATCTATAATCAACTTTTAATTTTTTTAATTGGAGTTTCAATTCTTTGCTTTATATTATGATTCTCTTTTTATTTGTGTTGGATTAGATTGAGCTTCAGAAATTTGAATAAAAGCCTATATTCATTTTTTATTAATTCAAGTCTTTTTAATAAATTAATCTTCAAAAATAATACGGTTTTGATAGTTTTCAATAAGATTATTATCTTGCTGTTTTTTTCTTTTTGGGGGTTTTAATATTTTTTTTTTTGACTTCCAAATAATATTTTTGTTCTTTTATTTTTGCCATAGTGTAAAACCCCTGGTTTTAAAAAAGGTAATTAATAATGTCTCTTGAAAAATTTTCACCACTAAAGCGTAACCCGGGGTTTTCTTGATGGGTACAAATACAGAATGGCGAATAGGAGTAGGAAATATATTGTGGAGGTGTTTGGACAAATCTTGTTCCCCTTCAAAAAAACGATTTTGGAAAATCATCTTTTGCCACATTGGGAAAATAATCTCACCCAAATGCCAGTACCAGTAATTAAGTTGGGGGTAGTCAAGGGTCTGTGTCGGGGATAATGCCCGGGTCAATGTAGATTGAATAAATGAATGCTTGAATTCGGATGTTGGACCCTTTCAACTCGGATATTGATAGATGGATTTTGGAACAAAACAGAATTCTGGGTGGGGAAGATTGCGGGTTCAAACTGATTTTTTGTAGACGGGATTTCCCTGAATTGGTGTCTCTTGTAAGATTTTGGGAAATGTAATTGATTGTAACACCTGCAAGCAGCTTAATTTTACAATTGGGCTCGGGGAATCAAAAATTTTTTCATTAAACCCAGAACAATAATGGACTTTATTAAGTAGAGGAATTGGAAGCTGGGGTTGCAGGACGAGAGGCAGATTGCCGAGCTGGAAAAATTTGAATAGGGAGTTAAATAAAATAAAACTCTTTTGAAAATGAATGGAATTTTACCACTTTTCAAAGAAAGTTATTTTGAAAATGGATTTACTGAACATTTTTCTGGTTTAAATATTATGGCTCTCTCTTGTTGTTCGAAGTCATGGGAAGGGGTATTCTTGATATGATAACATATCATTCAGGAATCAATAAATTTGAGAGCACCCATTTTTTGTTTATTCGGGTGCTCCCATGCAGCTTTTTGATGGGGCCCTGGTTTGTGAGATATTGAAGGAATAAAATTGTATTTTTTGTGTTGGGGGGGACTAATTTTTCGAGGTTCCATGATCAAAGTTCAGTTCTTATTTATCATTTCTTTGAAGCTCTTCATAAAAAGGGAAAAGTAGAAAAGGATCATTTTGCTTTTTCCATATGGTATGATTTGAACCCGATTCATCAATTAATTTTCTTATTAATTTGGGCCCAATAAATCTATAAAAATCTCTGCAGACAATACTCATTCAAATATGGGGCTATGGGTTTTTCCTCGGTCTATGCATACGGTCAGGCGCACTTATAAGGGGGAAAAATTAACTTGTTTCTCGGTTGGAAAGGATTCGGGCAGATATTCCAGAAAGTGGGGCCAGGGGGAGTGCTATAGGGGGTGTTACGTATTCAGAAGTTCAGTCTTATGTTTTTCCCCATTGGTTGAATTGCCGTGATTGTACTGCGCCCCCATTCCAGGATGTATCAAATTTAACGGGTATTACTTTTAATTCAGGAAATGGTGAAAAGCAGTCTGATGGATAGGTGAATGGTATGCTGGGCTCTGAGGGGGTTTTAAATTTTTTCCCCCCAAATTGTGGAAAAAAGTTTTTTTGGGGTCCCCGAGTTCGGGGGAATGATTCTTTAGTGGGGGACAGAGAATGATAATTTATTGGTGGTAAAACTACCCCTTTATCATGAGTATTAATGTAAGAAGTCTTTCGTAAATTGACAAACTTCGTTGTTCTGGATAGTTTGGATTTGAATGCATTTTTCTATATTGAGCATTGGCTCTCCAAAAGTTTTGTTGCCAACTGTTTGAGGAATTATTCTTGCGTTTCCATTTACCATAGAAAGAACTCTAGATTTGGGGGGACATTTTACTTGTAAAAAATGGTATGAACTAGGCCCCATCAGTTTTCAGTCAGTTGACAAACAATTTGAAGTGTCTGCTGTGGGGGTGGAACTCTGGATTAACGGTAAATGACAAAAGTTAAGGTTGTGGCTTTTTAAAGTCCTAGTTCAAATGTTGGTGAATTTCTTTTAAAACTAGACTATTTTTTAAAAGAATTACATCTGGTATTGGAATTGGGAGAGGGGAAAGGTTTTTATTTTGGGGTTTAATTTGGGTCTACCGTGTTGAAAATGATGTTTTATTTTTAAATATTTTTGGGAAACTTCAATATGGGCCTTTATTTCTTTAGCCAACTAGAGTTACATCTAATGCTCCCTTTTTTGATAAATAATCACTAATGTCACAAAATCTCATTAAGGGGCAGGTCAAGGATCTGAATATTTCTGATCACTGTTCTCTTCCTTTTGGGGGGGGTGCAGATCTAATCTTCCTAGGGCTTTATTTCTACTAGATGTTTGGGGAAATTCGGAAGGTTGAAGTTGTTTCTGTCAACTTTGAGAGGTCAATTTGAGCATGTCTTCATGGTAAAAAAAAGATAAAATTTCCCTTTTTGGTATTTCTTTATAATTTCTTTAGTGTTATCCTTTGAACATTCTATGCACCCCATGAAATCAAAAAAGGGGGTAGGGCTGGATTACTAAGGGTCTTCAAGTCTCTATCAAGAATGGAAAAGCATCAGATCGAAGAAAAAATCCATCCCACATTACTGAGCTACCTCAAAAAAAACGAAAAAATTTATAAGAAAAAAGTCTTGCTAGCTAAGAAGTTATATAATGATGGTTGTTGAAGGAGGGTGAGAACTATGGTAAAAAATTGGTCTATTATAGGGGGAATAGTGGAAGAGATGTTTGTTGAAAACATGTCCTGAGGTTTAAATTGGGGGGTTTTAGTAAAGGGGTCCCCAAAATCATTGCAATATTAATGTTATTTTTTTCATGTTTCTGATGCCCCAAAAAAATTCTCTATTTTTTTCATTCTGAACAGTTTGTTGAAAGGTAAAACGTCAAAATCAATTCCAATTTTTAATTAGCATATCTTATATTAAAGGTGTAATCAGGGTCTTAAAACGGGGTTTTCATCTGGTTGGGGTAGATTCCAAAAATTAAAAAAAATCTTCTTTGGATATTATACGCCCCCTAAATTTTTTTAATTTGTTCTCTGTACAGGTGTCTTTCCAAAATGAAGTGATATACCCCATTTTTAAAAAAGGGTGCCCAAATATCTAATTACAGGCCCATTTTCAAACCCCCAGTATTCTCTAAGGTGATTGAAGAGCTGTTTATGACCAGGTTATTTCATATTTGGAAGAGAATGGCCTTTTACCCCCATCAATTGGTTTTCGAAAGAGTAAATCGACCAACATGGGTGTTTATCAATTGGTGGACCATATCTTAAACATTATGGATGAATCTGAAAGACAATGGGCATCTTCTGTGATTTTTCAAAGGCTTTCGATTGGGGGATCAGCAAATGTTATGAAACTGAACTTTTGGATTTGATAGTACATCATTATCGTTTTCCAATCCCACCTAGCTGATCGCTTCCAGAGTTAGAGTTTGTGATGGTGAGGGTAGGGATCATTTTCGGGGTAAGAGTGATAGCTGGGTGCCTCAAGGGGCCAGTATTGGGTCCTCTTTTATTCATTATTTACGTCAATGACTTACCTTTGGGCGTGCCAGAACGTTACTTTTCGCGGATGACACAACAGTGATTATGAGGGGGAATAATAATGATGATCTATTCGTAAAAGCAGGCAGGTGATGAAAGATCTTAATTTTGGTTTGGGTCAACGGGCTGAGCTTGAATTTGTCTAAAACAGAGGGAATTATCTTTAAAAACCTTGGGGCCCAAAAAACTCAACTCTTTAAAATTTTGATTTAGGCTCTGGAATAAAATTGGAAAATTTTTAAAGTTAAAAAATTCCCGGTATATGTTAGATGATAGATTGAAGTGGAAGGAGGAGTCCCTTATATTGTTGGGAAAGGGTATCGAAAGTACTGTATATTCTTAGAAGGTTGAGAGATGTTGAAATCTTCCCCCATTGTTGGCAGTGTTTCATGTTATTTTTTTCTGATAAGGGATATGTTTTGTTCTGGGGTGTCGCATTGAGGTAAAGTTTTCAAAATTCAAAAAAAAACATTGAGAATAATTTTTGATTGGGCTTTGGGGGGTTGTGACTATTTCAGAGTAATCAAATTTTACTTCTCTCTTTATATCCTACAGGCCCCCACCTATTACCATCTGATAAGGCTCGTCATGTAGAGATGTAATTATGCATAATCATCATACAAAAGGGCGGGATCACTTTGAGGGTTCCTTCTCTGGCTGAAACAAAGAAGGGGAAAATTTTATTAAAAATTATTCAATTGCCTAACCTGAATTGAAAAAGTCAGGAAAATTTAAACAGTTTGAAAGTTCAAAATGTTTTTTTATCTCCCCCCTTATTTACCACAGAATTTTTTAAAAGATAATAATTAAATTTCTTAGATAAAATCTTTTTAATTTTAAATTTTTTTTTATTGTGATATTTTTGTTTAGTCAAAGTATGATATTTATCGGGATTTTGTAGGTTATTGCATCATGACGTTGTTTTTTGGGGTGGGGTTTCCCCACTGTTTAATGATTAAAAAAAAAAATAAATAAATTATTACTCTCATTTTGTGGGTTTTATTTTCCAAAAAATTTTTTTGGAACTCTGAAGGTTATCATTTGTGAATTTTTCAGAATTTTGACTTTTATAGCTATCATTTTCGGGGAAACCCGTACCTAATTTTTAGGAAACCCTTTTTTCACACTTTTAAAAACTAGACTCTGAACTAGACTAGAACTAGTCATGAATGTATAGTTGGGTTTTTATTATTCAATCATGGACTTTTCGAAATAATAGAGGGAAATTTGTCTACTTGGTAACAAAACAAATGAACATTTAATAGAGGTTTGTTCGTTGTAGTACAAAAAAAGGATTCTCTAGTTATAGAAATAAATTTTAGTTGTAACATATTTTGTTAATTGGGCTATAATCCCTATTCAAAAATACTGGTCTTTTTTAAAAAAAAATTAAAAAGACAGAACTTGTCTATGTGACCTTGAGGAAATTATTGATTGATTAAAATTTTTTTCGAACACATAACTAGATGTTACACTTCAAAATGCTTCTACAATGACAGCGAAACAAGCTATGTTATATTGGAAGGGGAGTTAAATGAAAATTTTGAAGGTGCTGTGATTTTAATTTTTGAAAATAATATTTAAATAAATTTGAAGTGGCTCTAAACAACAAATAAATCTGAAAAAACAACAAACGAAAAATCTAAGCTCGTATCTCAAATTTAAAACAGTTATTAGCACACATTAATGGCACTGCTCACGAAACATGGTCGCGTTTCTTTAAGTCAGCACCTCCCCGTTTCGTGGGCACGAGCCCTAGTGGGAGTTAACAGATTCATTGTTAACAGAATCAATGAACCCCCAAATAAAAAAAATTTCTTAAAAACTTGAAGGAAAAATTACCGAGCTTTCGTTTATTGTTACCTCAACAAATTTTTCTTTCTTTTTTCATCACCTCCAAAACGGAATTTTATAAAGCCAGCAGGAGAAGGATGTGATAAAACAATAATTCATCAGATCAAATTCCTCACCTCACTCATTTCAGTTTCAAGTACATCTTCATAATAATTTTCGTATTTCATTCGCCCGATTCCCCACAATGGCTTCACCCGAGCCCTAAAACACTATGTAATTTGGTGGAATATTTTGTAACACCTATCTTTCCCTGTTACGTCGAGTTGGGAAATTAAAAAAATACGGGACAGTGGAAAAGGGTAACAATGAGAGCGCCAGTGACATAGAAGAGGAAAAGTTGAGCCTTAAGTTATAAATCTCGGGAATATGCTGAGGCAAACTGAGCCCTTATAGTCTGTCCAAGCAAAGAAGATATTCTGGCAAGATGGGGAAATGTCTCTAGCTGAGTCAATGATGGTTCAAAAATCATAAATTCGGTTTCAAATTGTAGATCAGAATGTTTTCCACAATTTGAAACCAAATTTATAATTTTTGAACCAATGTTGACCGAGCTAGAGTCATTTTCCAATCTTGCAAGAATGTCTTCTTTGCTTGGACTGACTATATTGTGTATGAGGTTACAGTACGGAAGTTGCTGGAGAAGATCTTTATTACGCCTGTCAACCCATCCACCAGACTCTGTCCTCATCCTAACCATTCATTTCCGACTCTACAGAATCTCCTAGAGTCATCTCTATTTGTTCTTCATGGCTTAAACCACGTTTATCATCTATGTTCATTCTCAGGGGAATACGATGGTATTTATTGAATTTGGAGAATTATTCCATCGTTCAAATTATGTCTATTCTCGGGGAAAATGGATGATATTTATTGAGTTTCAAGGATGTTTGCTGCCTTGAATCATTACTTGACTTTAATTCTGTAATCGTGACACTGTATTGAAATGGAATGTCCTAAGTCTCAAAATATTGTGTTTAGAGAAAGTTAGAATCATTATAATTGTTGAATGAAAACATTTTAACATTAAAAAAAAAACATTAATGAAAAGACTACTCGAAAAAAAGTAAAAGGAATATACCTTGAAAATGGACTGAAATCCATAGCAGAGTATGATAATTATAAGAGCCCGACATGATAGTGTATAAATCTTTTCTTTAGCTTCAATCATTAAATTGGTAGTCAGCTGAGCATCTTTTCCTATCCAGATTCTCCTATCCTATCCTATCTATAGCTCATAATAGAGATATCTTATTATTTAGAGCTGTATTTTTCAGTTGGATATAGCTCTGGATCCCTCGTTTTCTGTTTCAAGTATTGCAGCCAGCAGGGTCCTCCACGAGCCCTTTGTCTATTTATGATATCTTCCAATATTTATAATGTAAATTAATGGTGTCTTGATAAATGTCCAAGCCGTCTGTCCTTTAGAGTTCTTGAAAGAGAACGCTTCTCCTCAGCCCTTTGAAATACCTTATCATTACAAACGCTTAAGATAAAATCGACTGATAGGGTTTGTAATGAGGAAGTGTCTCAATAGCAAATATCAAGAATAATATGCTACCTTTCTAACTTTCCTCAAATTCAACTCTCAATTAGGCTATCTACTAAATCTATACGCTTCTTACTTGATCAATGAATGTATTATATTTCTAATTTCAAAAGTTTACTATATTCTACTCGTAGATATCGCACAGACACAAAAGAACCCTTATAATAGAGCTCATTATTTTATCCTCGTTAGAATATTTACTATCCAACTTTTCGCTCGCATTAGTAACCTATTTCTGAACAAAAAGGAAGCCTCTTGTCGTAGCTTCACAGCTGGAAACGAAAACAGAGCATCCAACATTTTTTCAAAGCAGATAATTTGAAGAGGAAGGTTTTATCCCCTTTTCTAGTCATATAATAATAGTTTGATGGTTGACTCATGAGGTATGAGTAATGAGTATTTAAAATAATGATTCAAGTTTCAAAAGAATTGAATTTTCACTCCTCTTCAACTAGTCATAGTTCAATGGTGAGCTAATGAGTACTTTATTCATAATGATTCCAATTTCAAAGGAATTATTTCGCACCCTAGATAATTGGCGAGGTGTACCATTCTACATTGCTGTTTGATGCTGAGGAAAACTAGAAAACTAGGACTCAAATATCAAAGTTCATTTTTCCAGGACGTAATAGAGAGTTGACGGGACGTTGAGGTTTGAATCAATTTGGAAAAATCTAATTTCAAAAGGAAACAGCAATTTTTGCACCATCCAACCAGACACCGACAGCAGTTTCGCTCATAACTCCAAGGGGAAGTGCGCTAGTATCCAATTAGAGGTTCAATTACAAGTAGAAATAGCTACTGCGTTTCTTCTCCCCAAGAGAAATATACTGTTATATTCCATCAACTGAGAATTCGAATACAGTAGTAGAGAACTCATACTTCTGTTGGAAATCATCATCTTAGACTGATGATGATTTTTTTTTTTTTTTTGAGGGTGATGCCCCCATGGGCTCTTGGGCCTGTGCGTGAGTAATGGGAAGGATGATGATGAGAGATGAATGGACTGCTTTAGGTGGGTTCCGAACCACCGGAAAGCGATTTTTGAGGCTCATGAATTGAATTCAGAGGAACCGGTCACCGTTACAACAGTGGTGGTAGAGGCTCGCTTAGCCTATCTAATCTCGTCGATTAGACGCTCTCTACCACTGGGACAAACCGCTTCCGAATTATTATCATTATTTTTATACTTCGACCTTTTCTTCAAACGAAATAAAATCTTTGAAAGTAGACTAGTAGGTCTAATTAACACGATAATTTTAATATTTTTGTGAATTCAAATCTCCATATTCTATAAATAGCTCTTATTCAAAATCTATTCCCTTTATTCTTCGAATAACTAATAACAAATTATTGAGCCACAGTTCCGTACGCAACTTCTTGTTCTTTCCCTTTTTTCCATAAATTATGTGTTTATTGATTTTGAGTAGAATATGAATGAGAAATTACGACAAGTGACCATTATTTATGATTATTATGTATAAAGCATGTAATTGTTTTCCTCATAAAGGATGTAATTATTTCCTTCTCATTATTATTCAGGAAAGAGCTGTAATTCAAGAGATGAATGAAAAGTAATTTGAATTTTATCAATCTTATCCACGTCTCACGATGAGATAAAACATGCAATCTCAAATCATCTTTGTTTGATAGAGAATCTAATTTGATGTTGTTAAAGAGTGAATCCGAGTTCTATCTGATCTCTTCAATAAAATGGACAAATTATCTCCAAAGAAAAATATTTTTGAGAACAATGTTTCAATCTCAGTTCTGGGCTATGAAAGGCCTACAGTGGAAGACTTGTTGAAATTGTACTTTGAAAATTCTCTATAACTTCTAAGAGAACGAAGAAATTCATTTTTCATAAATTTTGAGTCTTGGTTTAAAATTTCTCATCGAAAATCGAGCGCTGAATGTAGAGTATGCGTCCAATAAAATGATCCGCAGCACTTTCTGAAGTATTTTGCCTGCAGCAAGAATTTCTTCAAACTACCCCTATCTCATCTCCGAAGATCCCATCCCGTTGAGAGAATTGTAAACTTCCGGACTCTCTCATCCTAATGGATTGAGACCTTGGCTTGCGATGATTAAGATTATTGCTGACTTCGCTAAACTTCAACCAGCATCCCTTCCCAACCAATAATAATCCAGAAAATTATAACCTCCAGCGACAGATTTGTTCTACTTGCTTGCGATCCACCTTTCAACAAATGCAAATCTTCTGAAGGCTCTGCCAACTTGATCTCAGCATAAAATAACTTTCTGGAAGATTGTATTATGAACTTGGACGACAAGTTTGACTGAACTACTGTTCTCAATGCCTCCTGAGACCAAATGCCGTTCGATTGTTATTACCCATGTAATTGGGAAATAATAGTGGTTCGAAATTCAACGTATTTCACGAGTCACAGAAGACGTTAAAGTTTTATGAGAAAAGTTAGCAGACATGAACTTCTGAAATCATATAAATGTGTTCAAGAAAATCATATTGTTATTGTATTCATATTTTAATTGTTATTCTGACTGTTTAACCTGCATACAGTGACTATAGAAGACCTCTATTATAGTGACTTCTATATTCATTATTCACTTTTAGCCTGGAGATGCATAATTTCATCAAAGCTCATTATTAAAACTTCATTAAGTAAACTAGTATTGGTATTAAATAAAGTGAAATTTGTTACTTGAGTGAAGTATATAAAACCTCAATTATTATCTACATATTATGTGATTTATCATAATGCCTTTATTTGTACCAATTGAAGTATGAATAATCAGAGAAAATTTATACATTTCGATCCAACACTCTTCTGGAAGTATTTAGTTTGGTTTTGAAAGAGGATGTAAACTATTGCATTCGTAATAATTTACTTCACAGTAATTAATTATTTCAGAGTTGACCAAAATAAAATGATATTGTCTGTCCAAGCCAACAAGAAATTCTGACAAGATGAAAAAAATGACTCCAGCTCGGTCGATATCGACTCAAAAATTATAAATTTGGTCTCAAATTATAGATCAGGATGATTTCCTACAATTTGAGACAAAATTTATAGTTTTTGAACCATTATTTACCGAGCTGGAGTCATTTTTCCATCATAGGTCTATAGTTCGATCCAGTTTTTTCTGTATACTGCGAAAACAAAGTAAGATCTACAATGTTGAGAAAAAGCAATGTAGAACATAGTGTATACGGTATAAGGTATTAATATTATTATTATTACCGTATGCCATATTTTGTGGGGAGTCCTAAAAGGATGTTCCACCGGCAAAATAACCTCAATTATTATCTGAGGTATTTCAATTATTGAGGTATTTCTTGAAATAATCCACGGAGATTCAAATGTTGAAACGTTTTTTTCAATTTGCGAGAGTTCAAAACACACAAATCAACAGAATAACTGCATAATATAAATATATAAGGTATATAATATATATTATATACTGTATAATAAAAATAAATTTATAAGGTATGATCATAGTGTATGGGAGTAGGCTCTCAATGTGGAAGGATAAAGTAGAAAGAAAATTAAGAGATTAAGTGTAAAAGAGGGTGAATAGAGCTGAAAAGACGCAAATTTGAAGACAACAATAATGATGAAGTGGTGACGAAGATGAAGCAGTAACAGAAGGAGATGGAGTGAAAGAACAAGAGCTCCCCTGTCTCCAACCGAGGACAATCTTGTCCATAGTGGTCAAGTTGTCCTCTCATGGGTCCCCAGGGCAATCTGCAACGGATTAATTGAACACGAATTTATATCCAAGCTGGCCGTTCTCTCAAGGAGGGGTGCCGCACTCAATTTGCTTACTAAAGTTATATGAAGAGTATATATAGAGTTGTATATCCAGAGTTATATTATATAGTGCCTGGGGCTACACTCTCCAGTTTCACGCTGCTATGATGCATAGGGATCGTCAGCTAAACTTATTCAGCACAACTTGCTATGAAACTTTGTCCACCTCATGTATAGCTAATGACTGCATAAGACCACACCTCTTAGTGTCCACTACAGTTTGTGCTAAGATTATAAGAGTAGATTTTTTCAATTATTGTTTTTTAATAAACAGATAAGTTAATTTCAAATGTGAAGTAGCTTCGTCCACCTCATGTATAGCTAATGTCTGAGACCAGACCTCTTGGTGTCCACTATAGTTTGTGATATTAATTTTTCTGTTATTTTTGTGGAATAATCTAATAGAAATGTTAATCTTGAATGTGAACTATCTTTTAGCTGGCCTTCTATCTTCTTAGTTGTAACCTTGTAGCCTTCTATCTTAGACTATTTTGTAGCTTTGCGATATAGTTTAATGTTCAATTTCCAGGCTTTTATAATATTTCTGAGTAATTAAAAAGAGTGATAAATACGAGTATACCATCAACCTGAAATGTAACCAACATCTCTCATAATTAACTGTCTGCAGGCCATCGAAAATTACTGGCTACGCACAGCTTTAGTGGTCAAGTGATCATCACCCTCAGAAGAAAATAGATTGAACTAACTTGTTTTATGGAGACAAACAATCATCATGGATATCTTTTCATCATGGATTTGAATAGATGGCCATATTATGAACCGATATAGAATTTCGTGAATAAATGTTAACTGGATGAGCTATCATTTTATTTTAGTTGATTCTCCAATTTTATTTTGGTCAACTTTCCAATTTTATTCCAGTCGACTGTCGTTCTCTCTGGTTTACTTTTCATATTTCTTCTTTATCACCTTACTCTTTCCTTCCCTTTCTTCCTACTGTCGTTCTTTCTTGCTCTCTTCTTATATTTCTTCTACCTCTCTTTCTCTTTCCTTCTTATCTTCCCACTCTTTCTTCCTGTTCTTCTCTTTCTTCTCTTCCCTCCCCATCTACTTCACCTCCTCCTTCTTCTCCTCCTCCTTATCCTACTCCCCGTCCAACACTTTCTCCTGATCTCTTTCCTCATCCACCTCCTCCTTATCTCCCTCCTCCTCTTCCTTCTTCTTCTCCTCCTCCCTCAATCCTCCCTCACCACACTCCATTGGCAGCCATGACTGATGCTGCTTTCTCGGGGTCCGGGGACCAACTTTATCGCCTTCAACATTGTTATTAATTATTCAGAACAGAAGAGGCCTGTTAACAAGAGAATAGCCGTTGGCCATTGGGCCAATGATGGAGTGAGAGGAAGAATCTTGTTTAGACACTTCTCAGCTCAATCAACTTACTAGACACTGGCAGCTTGGCCCAGCGGGAATGGGGGAAATGGGGTATGCGACCATTTTCAACACTATTCATGACATCGATTGATGAATCAATTGTGTCAAAGATCAGCTGTGATGGCTACTTGTGAGTTTTTTTTCTGTGAATTTTTAAAGTGAATCCAAATTATTGAAACTTCATGGAATATTTATTTTGTTTATTTCTGGAACTCAAAAGTGGACTTTTATCGAAATTCAAAATTGTTTGTGATAAAATATTTTGGAAAGTAAGTGAGTAATTGTAATATAAAGTTTGATCCTTGTTTTGAACTGTTGTGAAATTGGTAGAGGAGCAGTTTTGGGCATCTGCCTGCCTGTTGCACTCGCCTATATGTATATAATTATTATTGAATTAAATTGAATACGATACGATACGAATACGGTATTTTCGATGATGATAACAGGCTACTTCTATGGATAAGTAGAATATAAAAATGTCAATGAATTTCATATTTATTAATATTTGTCAATATTTCATAAAATCATCATTCATTCACTATGTAGCCTAAACATCATCATTCACTTATCACCTTTGCTTAAAATACTTGATATAAGTCGCAATTGTAACAACAAATAATAATGGCTCAACAGCCAATGAAGGGCCTAGGCCTTCCAGCTAGTTGCCAGTTTCATATTCACTCCACTATACAGCAGAGGTGAATACGCGTGGTTAGCACGTTGATCCTCTCAATGCAACAATCAGCAACGAGAGACGGAAAACGGCTGAGTATCTCAACTAACGACAAGCCAATCTCCCAAAGGAGGTTAAAATTCAAGTACATTTTCATAGAAATAATGAATTTTTTCAATGTGATTCATCATTCCTGTTTTTAATTTAATACGTGATATTTATGTTTTCCTGTTAGTCTATGATAATTTACCGTTGGATTGCAAGAGCTGTCTTTGGTTACTTGTTCACATTGAAACTCTGAGCGAATAGACTGGATCTCATTACTTTCAACATTTTCAATTCATTTTAGAATTCGAGGACAGATAAATTAATTAATGAATGATAAATAATTCATCTATCAATAGGTGAATGAATGAATGAATGAAGTAAAACACACCTACTCGATATCTAATGCGATCACTATCTAACCATCCATAATGCGATCAATACAGGCATGCAGACTAAACATCCAAATAAACGGAGGTGCAACTGATATGTCCAAAAACAGAAATAGTGAGCATGTTTTGACAGTGAAATCTGAGTTGAATGATGGAACGCGCGAGAGACAACACAATAGGCGACATGTGTCAAACACAGACAGACTCATTCCATACAATGAGAATTGAATCATTCATGCAACCTTGCATATCCCATCAGTATCATGAACGAACTATAATCGAACTCGACAAATCTCATATTATGTATTGTCTTATTTTTTTCTCTTTGAAATGGCATAAAAATCTATAGTGAACTTATCTATCATTTTCTAACTATTGTTTTTGTGATTGGGCCTCCTCGCTGGGCTTGGCAGGATCCTCAATTATTGTTTTTAAAATTTTTGATGAAAATTTGATTTGATTTTATTTGAAAAATCAATAGTATTCAAACGCGCGAAATATTAAAATAGTCTTAGGCCTACTTGATATATTTTAAATGATAATCATCAATTTTTCACATTTTTCCACTACAGTTACTTGCAAAAGTCCTTCTGTCTCATTATTAGAACCCCTTTTAGGTATTCTTTTGTCTATTCATCACATTCACAAGATTATATCGATGAA
This sequence comes from Sogatella furcifera, assembly GCA_017141385.1. Lineage (NCBI taxonomy): Eukaryota > Metazoa > Arthropoda > Insecta > Hemiptera > Delphacidae > Sogatella > Sogatella furcifera. The sequence goes on along the minus strand of CM029554.1, from coordinate 25,983,431 downwards.
CTTATTGTATTCTTCCTTCATCTTTATTGAGTAGCTAGCCGGCAGGCTTGCCTCGCTCGCCTTCTCCGCCTAGCCAGGGGGCACCGCCCCCTGGACCCCCGACAGTATCAGCAGTGTCAGTGAGTCAAACAGGCTCGCTTCGCTCGCCTGCATGACCTCTGTCAGTGTAAGCATTTCTAGACCTAATCTGGACCTGTTCAACAAATTTCGACATTTTCTACCAATATATTCTCGAAAAATCCAAGAAAAACGCTGATATTGAGCGTAACCTTGGGAACTATATCGGACATAGTTTGAAACTTGATTCAATATCTTCCAAATTAGTTTATCTATATACTCGCTAAACCATTCAATTTACAGTAAGGATTGGTCGTATCAAGGCGGAAAATATGCAACCCGCAAAACATCTACAATTTTGAAAACCCTGATTACTGGCGTAATCTTGAACGGAATTCAAAAATATCTTAACACAACATTTTTAGACCTTATCTGAACCTACCTACCAAATATCAACATTTTCTACCGATTGGTTCTCGAAAAAATTGAGAAAACGCCGAAAAACTATAGAAAAACTTAAATATTTGGCGTATCCTTGTAAAGTTCCTGAAATCCGTTCTTAGCGCGCGTCTGAACGTCCAACTGAACATGCCTGCCAAATTTGAACGCATTCGGTTCAGTGGATTTTTAGTTCTGGTGATGAATGAATGAATGAATGAATCAGTCAGTCAGTCAGTCAGTGCCATTTCGCTTTTATAGATATAGATATTGATAGAAGAGTACAACAGGCAGAGCTGGAATCTGTACCTCTTATGTATTCAAACATGATTGAATCAGGTTCGGTCCTTTGAAACACTTTTTTTCACTAATTTCCACACCAAATAGGGGAAGACTGACTTCTAAAATATAAAAAAAATTCTTGATTGAATTTTCTTTAATCAACTTCCATGTCACATGCGTGTTAAACTATAAACTAACTCTTTCAAATAGAATAATTTTCGATTAAGCACGTCTTGTGTACAAAGAAAATAGTTATTATAAGTTTAGTTCCCCCTAGTATCAAACTCCCGTTAGCCACTAGTCTTAGTGGATCTCAATTACTTGAAAACTTCTGACGAAGTGATACAGCCCTCTGTGAGAAAACTTTCAGAGTGACTATATCGTACTATAATTGAACTTGTTCTTGGTTCAAAACTACTGAGAAACCTTTCAAAAACTTTTCATACCTTCTTTCTAACACTAAGAGCTTTTCGATAGGATTTATACTCACACGTCAAGTTTGGTAGTAGATTATTTATAATGTAAGTCTGAAAAGACCATTACAATATTGGCACAGAAATAATGAAGAGAAGATCAAACAATAATAATTTAATTCTTTCAGGTTGATGAAAATTGGTCTATGTCAATGTCTCAACAGCCCATGAGGGGCTTAGGCCTACCATCTGGTTGCTAGCTTCATATTCACTCCAGTATACAGAGGAGGTGAATAATCATCAACCAGGATAGAGGTGACGTGTGGTTAGCACGTTGATCTTCCATGAACACATGTAATCTAGGCTTATGTGTCGTTAATGAGAGTGATGATGAGAGATAAGGACTACTTTTAAGGCAGTCGAAACCGACGACTTAACGTCTCCGAAAAAAGGGAGTGGCGCCGTGAAAAGCTGTTTTGTTAACTGGGATCGAACCCAGTATCCATTTCTTATCAGCTTTATCTCTCTCGTCTACTGTCACTCCTTGAGTTGGATAGTTACTAAATCAAGATGGTGTCATGATTGATGAAGCATTCTTACGAAATAAGTTCAGCTCAAACTCGACTAGGGCATTAAGTTTGACCCAGTTGGTGTTCTAACATTGGGAAATGTCAACAGAGTTCTATATCTCTTGGGAATTAATTATCCAACAACGCACACTCCGGGAGAAATTGGATTCGAACTCAATTATGTGTTTGCTTGACATCGATCTGAACTTCAGTATGATTGTATAGCATTAAGATATTGAGGAAACTCCGTAATATCCAATAGATAACCTGTCAAGAATTTATATATTTCTTCTACAAAATTTCTCGATATTGAGAAGTCTCAATATGATATCTCTGATTGTATAATACAATCATAAAGAAGTTTGAATGTATTCATTTGCAGTTTTCTGGAGAAATGTTGTAAAGTGTGATGAGCAAGTGGAATTTATAGAGAACTCGTAGTTTGTATCAAGTAAGAAAACCATTCAGGAAAGATTTAGAACTACTAATACATTTTTTAGGTTTCTACAAAATGAAAGATTCAGGAGAATTTATACAATCTTTCTGTAATAGATTTGTTTAGCAAATACATTTGTTGAATTTTCAATATTTAGGAAACACCTGAATACTATATTTCACGATCATAAAAATAGAAGGAAACTTTCCAAGCACATTTTCATTTTAAGATGAACTTTGTCGCCTAATATCATACACTTTTTGAGTAGTAGTAAAGGTGATATTGTGATAGTAATCTATATTAAATTAAATGGTTGACATCTTGTCTTTTCATCATACAATAATAGGCTATCGTACACCGATTTAAGGCATGGAAGGCACGAAAAAAATAAATATTTCTCAAATCGGAACAAGAAGCAATTTCTCTATCTTTTCAATAGCATTCAAGCCCTACTGTGAATTTATGACTCTAGTCATTGTGTAATAATTGAATTAATTTTTTTATCGATTGCGTGAATTATAAACAACGATTTGATCGAATCCCCTTATCAGATTTTCTTGCTTTCTTTGCTATTGTCCAGAAATTAAGATTAAGATAAAATAAGATTAATAAAATTAAGATTTTATTAAGGACATTAAATAAAAGATAAAAATCTGAGGATAAATTCTTAGAGCATGCAAAACTCAGTAAGAAATCGAAGGATCCCTTACTCTTCAATTTCGATTAAGAATATTCCCTTCTTGAAATTAATATTGTTATTGGTTCCTTTCTGTTGAGATCCAATCACTTTTCCAAAGATATTCTCAGACGTGAATAATCCTAGAACTTGTTATTGGCATAAAACAAAAAAACTCATTCATGAAGAATAATTTTCATCTCCGTCATATTCATATTATCTGCATGTGATAAAAGGGTAGAATGTGGCATAGAAGTACTTTTTTTTAGGGTGATGCCCACATGGGCTCTTGGGCCTGTGCGTGGGTAATGGGAAGGATGATGATGAGAGATGAATGGACCTCCTGCTTTAGGTGAGTTCTGAACCACCGGGAAGCGATTTTTGAGGCTCGTAAATTGAATTCAGATGAACCGGTCACCAGTACAGCAGTGGTGGCAGAGGCACGTCACTTATCTAATCTCACCGATTAGACGCTCTCTACCACTGGGACAAACCGCTTCCCAAAGCGGATCCCTCTTCCCTTATTCGAAGACAATGGAAGACATGTAGATGAGAGAATGATAAATTGAAGAAATAATTAGAATTTTTGTCAAGGTCAATACTCAGTGACACAGGAGAATGCCAGTAACTCAAATGGATCGGAATTGGAGAAAGTATCAAAATATGAGAAGATGGAAGAAGTTTTTCAATTTTACGCTACCATCTAACTCTTTCGTTGGATTCTCATAAATGGTTCCGAACTTTTTCAGAGGAACCTATGTTTTGTATCACTGCTTCTGAAAAAAATCACTATCATTATTTCTAAAATTCAGTTACTCAATCATTCCAATCTCAGTAACTCACAATTTTTTTAATTGTGCCGGCTAGTTCCAAATCAAACTTGCAAACGCTCTAATTCATTCCAGTGTGATTTTGTCCCAGTTTGAAAATTTTCGAAAAAAAATTTCCCGAAAATATATCCATTTTCGAGCACTGACCGAAATTGTAAAATCAGATCGAGATCAGGTCATTAGAGACCTTGAAAAAACTTCCCACGCGTTCACGGACGTACCGATGCTCACTTGCGCGCCCTTCAAGGGATCCGCGTCAACTGAACCCAGTCAGTGATGCAGACGCAGAGGGGAATAGTCAAACAGAATTTCCCTCTTTCCCTCACTATTTCCCTCTCCCATACTTTTCCCCGACACGTTCCAATCGATAGCACATAAGAACAAATTGAAACTGTCAACAAGTGCAGCTTAATTTGATTTGGAAAAGATAAGTGATAATGATACAAGGTGGAATGCTGGAGGCTTTATTAGATTTGAGAGATTGATACTTTATTAAACAATATTGAGAAAAATATTGTTTGAACGTTCAGTTGAAGTTGGAAGCCTATTTTATAGTTCTCTATTGTCTATAAAAAAGGCTATGCTGAACAATTTATTTCAAATAATCAAAATTAAGTGGGGAAAATTCAATAAAAAAATGTTTATTCCGATACAGATTTGAACTTGCTACTTAGGCTACACGTGTGGGCTAAGTAGCAAGAGTTTTGATGAGTAATGTATGTAGGCCTAAGTTTATGAATAGAATGAGAATAGAATTCAGGATGTTATTATTCTTTTCGGGAGATTGGCTGTCGTTAGTGAAGACAGTCAGTCGTTTCCCGTCTCTGGAGGAATAGTAATTGTTGCATTACACTCTAACTGATCAACTGCATGTTATTCAGAGGTGTTCTGCGCCGCTAATTGGTTGCGGAGACTGGCTTATGGTTGAGAGGATCAACGTGCTAACCACATGTTACCTCCATCCTGGTTGATGATTATTCGCTTGCTGTATGGTCTGTCCGGCCAGGAGGGAATTCTGGCGGTGTGGAGGGGGCGGCTTCGGCTCGGCCAGTGTTGGTTCGGGGACTGTGAGTTCTGATTAAGAATTTATGGCTCTTGGGCCGGTATTGGCCGGGCTGGGGCCGTTTCCCCGTCGCGCCGGGGTGTCTTCTTGACTTGGATGGGCTGTATAGTAGAGTGAATTTGAAACTGGCAACCAGCTGGTAGGCCCTTCATGGGCTGTTGAGCCAAACATACATACATAGATACATACATACATACATACATTATTCTTTTCGTTTTTTTCTCAGATTTTAGGTTATATCAAGTAAATTTATTCTGGTCCTCAGTAATCAAAAGCAATAAATTATTCAAATAATTGGATGTTGCTATTCTATTATCATTGTTGAATATTAACGGAAGTGAAGAGTAGCTAAACATCATTGAGCGCCTCTGAGTGAAGTAGTTGTACAACCTTTCAAGGTGAACGACTGCAATTGGCCTAGAGCAAGCCACTCCCACAATGGGCGGGTCATACAAATTTTTCAGCAATGGTGGTTCAAACAGCGAACACACTTGCAATGGAAGACCAAAGTGTACTTACTAGCTTTAAATTTTATTGAAAAGCCTAGCTCAACAGCCTTTGATAATAGAGATCTCTGTACGACATCCAAAGGAAGACTATAGGATCTATAGCAATCTAGTATAGAAATCACTATAGAATTCTATTCCATTAGTCGATTATCAACATTTTCAATATTCTTTGAGGTTATATCCATTCTATTTTTCTCCCTAGTAAGGCTTTCTCTGTGATTTCTATAGAAAGCAAGCAGATCACCCAAACTTTGCACAATTATGGTACTTGTTAAAAACAATCCCCTTTTAATCTTGGAACATAATCAATAATAGTGTTGTTAAACTGTCTTTTTCCCTAGAACGTACTTCAAAATTGAGCTAAGAAAAACTTCATAAGGTTATTAAGACATTGGAAGTTGAGCATATTAGGCTATAATATTATTATAAAGATGATTGGGTCGTAAAACTGAGTTCACAGTACCTCAAATATCTTATTAACTCCCAAGTGAGAGAAATATTATCAAATGATGAGACAATAGGCTAATAATTTTTAAGAATATACAATTGAAATAATTGAGTCAGAATTTTATTTGCAGGTCACAGTTAATTATTTAGCTACTTCCAATGTCTTCTCAATTTCAAGTGAGAACAGGCATGACCCCAGATCAACGCAAAGCAGTTCCCCAACGTGTGATACCCCTAGCTCGCCAGTAGATGTGCATAAATCAAACCCCCCTCCTCCCTCCCAACCATCTCCACCAGCCCCTCCCCTTCCTTTAGACTAGATGCATCACCGTTTGCAAACATCACGTTATGTAAATCACACTTTGATGATCCACAGGGAATATCATGCGTACATCAAACCCGTTCGATTCGCACTGGAGTATAGCCAAGCAGAGAAGACATTCTGGCAAGATGAGAAAATCAATCCAGCTCCGTCAATATTGATTCAAAAGTCATATATTTTTTTCTCAAATTGAAGGAAACATTCTGATCTACAATTTGAAACCAAATTCATAACTTTTGAACCAATATTGGGCGAGCTGGAGTCAATTTTCCATCTTTCCAGAATGTCTTCTTTTCTTAGACAGACTAGACTCATGACCTGAAAGCCAATCTCTCTTCGTGTGTGAAATAGAAATACAGGCATCATATTCTAGGAACTGGGAGTGTTGTGAGTAGAGAGAAGTTTGTTCTAGGAACAGAAATAGAGTTCTATTACTCTTTAGTACCTAACTATATGATTGTCTCTCTATGTTATCATATTCTATGAGAGTGGTACTGCCAGTGCGAAAAAACTTTCTACATTAAAGAGCTGAGGCTGCATAAAATTTCTCTTATGATAAGTCAACTAAACTGATGAGAATCGGAATTGTACCAAATTTTCATCATAATAAGCTAACTATATCCTCTCTTCATGAGAGAGTAGTTACTTCTCAAGCACTTGCAGATAAAAATGAATAGGTACTGATATTGAGATAATTTTGAGGAGTTGAATGTAAAACTGGCATTGAACTTCTGATGGAGTTTCATGTTCGGTTCGTCTCCCAGTATAAAGAAAGAGAGAAAAAGAGTGAGAGAGAGATCCAATCACTAAATTCTGTTGAAAGTATAAAAAAAAATCAAACCAATCTAGCTTGCTTCAGAGAAACGGCATTTGATTCAAATCAAATTCAAAGAGGTAAAAGACCGAATTTTATTTCCTGGAAATGTATCCTTCAAATCTTCAGGAAAAACATTTGTTTCAACCTTGCATCTCTTTATAGATCATGAAATTCACAAAATGAATTTTGATTTTTCATTCCCGGGAACGAAAAGCCTCTTATACTTCAGTTATTAAGCTACCCACCAGAATGATTACACAGAATCTCTTAAAAGCCTTTTATGTAATTTAGTTGAAATTTAATTTAAGACCTTCTTCAGGTAGGTACTATTCATCGGCTTCTGAGAAAATTAATTAGAAAGCAACCAATCTCCAAAGTTGGCTCAATTGTGGAGTCTTCAAGCAAACGATAGAGTTACATACTCTGACACAATCCGACTTTAAATTTCACATTAAACATTTGCAAGCTCCTTGAAGTTTGGGTGCAGGTTGAGAGCTGAGGTATTCTACTATCTTCCCACATGAATTACATACATGCTCGAGCAGTCTAAGCTGCATGTATGCTTTGAGGAGGTTTACCCATCGAACTTCCAATAATCCATCCTCAGGAATTTTGTGTAGCTAACCTAACCCCCCCTCCTCCCCTCACCTTGATGGCATCTGTGGCTTGTATCAATGTCAGAAGTGACTGCAGGTTTGGTTAGCCTATATAAGTTGGTTTTGACGAAGACTGCGGGAAGTTACTGTACTTGGTAAGCATCCGCACAATATTAATAAAGCTGATTACAGTATAGTAGCTTATGACGTACTGATCGCCACCCAACAAATAACAGCAGATAGTAAATCAATGATTTTATTTGCTGTGGACAGTCACTTTTCAAGCAAATGGGAAAATTATGCATTCACACAATGATATAATTCTACTGAACTGATTACCACATGTTATTGAAATAGAAACTTCAGCCACAGAGAATGTAAATCATTCACCCTCTCTGTGCTTCAGCATAGTGTATAAGTCGACTGAGTCACATAAAAACTCACATATTTTGATAATTCTACAATTTGAAGAGTAAACTGATAACGTATGATGGAATTGGAAAAATTTAAAGTGGAATAATTGTTTGGTATAAAGTGCAGAATTGACAATGTAGATGAATTATTATTACATTATGATATAAATATAATCTATAATGTAATTTGTTGGTGGAAAGACGAGCCAGAGAAGTGGCTCTACAAAAAGTACCCAAAAGTAATTTCAATCAAACTACGTCACAGACGTTCCCAGTGAAAGTCCATTCCCAAAAGAACTTAACTGAGAATGAAAAATAGAACTTGGTTATAAACAATCTCTGATGATATTATTCTGGTTATTTTGAAATGATGGAGAAATGAAGTGACTCTGAGTCAAAAAAGGTATTATCAATAAAAGAAATGAGTTGGATGAGTAACAGTGAACTACCTTACCTATCTCCTGCAAAGCAGAAGTAGATAGGAAAAAGAGTTCTTGTTATGTAATTCGCAGAAATGTGTATTGTTGTTCAATACTTAAAAAGCAACAGATAATGAGTAGATACTTTGACAAAGCAACATTGAGGCTTAGTTGATTCTGTACCCACTCTCCAGAAATTCACAAGGATTCCATAAAACAGTCTATAATAAAATAATTTATCTTCGTGCATCAATTTGAACCCACCCACAGTGTTTGAAAAGAATGAAGCAATAAAAATTTTCCAGCGTTTCGACAAACAAAAATAATACTTGTTTCTTACTTCATTCAGTTTCAATTAGCGAAAAATGTGGAAATTGAATTTTGTTATTAATGATATTGTTTCTCTCTTTTCAGATAAAAGTACAAAAAGAGAATGCTGATGATGAGAAAAATGAATTCTTTTGAAATTTGTCCCCTCAAACACAAATGTTCTCTTTCAAGGAATCCAATTCGAAACTTTGTTTCTAATGGAAGCAATTAATGATTGGGTTTCTTCCGATTTTCTTCTCCGAGTTTTCACCAGGTAGCTGTGTTTGAGGAGAGTAAAGAAAAAATATTGAGTTCCTTGGTTTCCATTAAACAGAACGAAAAAATGTGAAACTCATAATGAGTTGAGAATATTCATTATACAGTAAAAGAGTCTCTTCCTTATAACAATTGAGTACTATCCTCACAGCACTAACGATTTCATGTTTTTCATGCAATACTTTCGTACTTTACACCTTTTACATTGAGACCAGTACATTACATTACATTGAGACCGTACCAGTTACATTGAGAAAATCTCCATTAAAATCCTCTCCAATATTAAAGAACAATAAAATTGTCTGTTATTCAATCAATCCTATTATTTTTCCTTCCTATTAGCTCTTTTCATTTAATATTTCCTAACTCTATTCAATTATAATTATATCCTTAATAACTTTATATTCGTTAATCAAATTAGATTAGTTCCCATTAAAAAGAAATTAATTATTAAATTAAACCTATTATCTATTAGAGGACTCCACCCTTTTACTGGATTTTACCCTAAATGAATTATTTAAAATGAATTGGTTGAATCATCAATTTTATTAACTGGAACCATAATTTTGACAAATCTTTATAATTTTCGACACTCTTCATAAATTTTGACAACCCTTTATAATTTTTACAAATAATAGAAAAATTCTCTGCTTGAATAATCTCATTCCATTAGATAGGGTTGATAACACAGTTTGAGTAAGCACGGTTAATACTGGAAAAGTATAAAAACTGATTGAAATTTTAAATGTTAAAACTGTTAAATGGAGGAGTTCATAAAGCTAATGGCATTTGTGAAAATTATTATTAACACTAACACACTAGTGTTAATTTATTTAGATCTTCACAAAATTGAATATTCCATATCAAGGAAATCAAATTTATAAATTTTATAACCGTTTTCTGTTATAGAATAAGTACTTTATTTGACTTCAACTTCCTCATGCATTATAGAAAAAAACTTCTCTTACATTGTACAACTTACTATACATCATCGTGTTATGTGATCTCTAGTTAGAGTAGCAATTGAAAGGTGGATTCTAAGTATTGGTAGAGATAAGTGTTGTGAGAGATTGATCACTTCTGAGTACAGACACTAGGTCTGCTCTAACATACAGATAATTCAGTTTTATGGTCCTTTCAAATGATAGCAACTGCACCAGTTTAATTTTAGTCTATTTAATTGTATTTTCAATTTATTTCATTTTTTCCTCTCTTCCTCACACTTGCTTTTCCCAAGTTATTCATAACTAGATGCAAGATGCTCGATCTGTAGGTGTGAATGGGTGTGTGCGTGCGAGCGAGTGAGTGTGATGCCTTTCCAAGCACATTCAAATTTGAGGGACCCTCAAGTTTACTACACTTTACTACATTTCCTATAATTATCATAGAAAATGTCAGCTGTTCATCAAAATTTGAGGGTCCCTTAACTTTGAGTGTGCTTGGAAAACCGGGCATGAGTGTGTTTTTGGAGTTTGATAACGGAGCAATAATATAAGATATAAATGAGCCATTGCATTGGTACTCATTCTCACGCACAGGCAGTAAATTGCCTCTGAGAGAATTTTTATCTCGTAATATCTAACCGTAAGGTTATTGCTTTTTTCAGAGGTTAATATTTTTCATTTCGTTGTAAAATGCATTTCTAATTTATATTTATGTGCCACTAAAATTGCAATTGTATTTTTTCTCTGAAATAAAACATTTTTTGATTAATTGATGATTGATAGTATTCCGTGAAACTCAAACTTATTATGGCCTATATTCTAGTCTAGAACATGAAACGTCTCATACATTCTAGAACTCACTATACATGTTATGTGATATTTTTCTAGAATCTTGTATTATTCGTTACACTAGCAAAATGATCTTCATTTTACTACAATTTTGTACAATTGTCACCCATCGACAATAATCAAGGAATGATTCCCAGAAGCCCCTTGGCAAATACCTTGAGCGTCAGCAGTAATTTCCGGCCAACAAAACCGGCGCGCGGTTTAAAGTTCGCCACAATCTTTATCCTCGGAAGGAAGGGAGACGAGCAGAAGACGTTATCCTCAATCATCGCGCTAAATTAAATTCCTATCCACCGCAAAGACAAACAGCCTGATATATAGTCTGTCCAAGTAGAGGAGACATTCTAACAAGATGGGAAAATTACTCCAGCTCTGATAAAATTGATAGAAAAATTATAAAGTTGGTCTCAAATTTTAGATCAGAATTTTTCATACAATTTGAGACCAAATTTATCTCATTTGAACCAATATTGACCAGAGCTGGAGTCATTTCCCCACCTTGTCAGATTGTCTTCTTTGCTTGGACGGACTATAGATAGATGAGGATGAAAGATCTGAACAGGAACAGGAATTGCAACATCTTTGAAAACTCGACATCGGTATTTTCGGTTTGTTTGGTTTGTGTCTACTACTACGTTTCTCTTCGTAACACACGAAGAGAACACATTCAAAGTAGAAATGAAAAAGAGAGTGAATAAAGAAGGGTGAGAATGGAGGGAATAAAAGGGAGGGAATAGATGAGAAATAAGAAGAAATAGGAATGAGAAGATGGTGATGATGAGGAGGAGGAGGAGGAGGAGGAGGAGGAGGAGGAGGAGGAGAAGGAGGAGGAGAAGAAGGAGGAGAAGGAGGAGGAGGAAGGAGGAGAAGGAGGAGGAGGAGGAGGAATGAGGAGGAGGAGGAGGAGGAGGAGAGGAGCAGGATAAGGAATGAGGAGGAGGAGGAGGAGGAGGAGGAGAGAGGAGGAGGAAGAGGAGGAGGAGGAGGAAGAAAAGGAGGAGGAGAAAGAGGAAGTGGAAGAGGAGGAGGAGAAGGATGAGAAGGAGTATGAGACGGTTAAGAGTAAGAGATATTGGAAGAATAAATTTTTTGACAATAGAATTATAAACCGAGATAAAATTTTAAGAGTGGGAATAGGAAATAATGTGAGAAAGGAAAGAAAAGGAGAGGAAAGAAAAGTGGAAATTAAACTTGATGAAATACAGTTAATAAAGAAATACACAAGTGGAGAAAGAGTGTGCGAGAGTAGGTGAAAAGGAGTAAAATAGAAATTGAGTGAGTGAGTGAGATATTGAACTGACGACGGGTGACAGTTCAAACATTTGGATACTAGACTGACATTTCCACTGTTTACCCAATTTTACTAGTTCATTCGGTGGCAAATAGACACAAGCAGCTTTTCGTTCAGAAAAGCGGATATGACACGCAGAGAAAATTGCTTCCAACGTCAAATCACTATGTGTTGACAATAAAAGATGGCCATTTTTTGAACCGTCTTGTTATTTTCTATATGATGGAAGTTACATTCATTAAATTGCTAGAAGTCACGAAGACTGCTCTAGCTCAAGAAGACACGCCGTTCCAATTCATTTTACATTGAAATGCCGTGTCTACTCAGCTTGCGCGAACTGTATCAATTGACTGATGTCAAAGAATAGTCAGTTGAGCATAAATATCTGAAAATCGGAATAATGATCGATCTTCTTACTATCGCGTGATATCTGACTATAAATTCCTATAGAATATGCTTGTTCCTAAACACATTTCATACACGGTGACAACGATCGGATCGAATAGTTCATCATAGAGAGAAAAAGCCTAAATTAGGAATCAGCCTCCTTGGCTTAGAAACCCATGGCTGGAATTCTTCAGATTATAATTTTCAATATTGATTTCCCTCTATTGGATTTCTACTTTTTTTACGAAGCACTACAGCCCAATGTGGACCTTGGCCTCCTCTACAATTCGCCTCAATTCTTCTCGCTGACCAGCCTGTCTCTTCCAGTTTCTCACTCCTAAGCATGCCAGATCCCTTTCCACATCTTCAAGCCAGCGGGTTCTAGGGCGGCCACGTTTTCTAGTTCCTTCCATTCTTCCAACAAGCATCTGTTTCTGAACTCTATTCTGCTCCATTCTGTGCACATGACCTAGCCAGCTAATTCTTCTAGACTTAATATATCTCACTATATCTTTTCCTTGCAAGATGGCATCGATTTCCGCATTGTTTCTTATTCTCCATTCTCCTTCTTCGCATACTGGACCATGAATTCTTCTCGTGACTTTCCTTTCGAAGATTCTCAATGCATTCATGTTTTGAGAGTTGAGAACCCAGGCTTCGCTGCCATAAGTCACTACGGGTCTAATAAGTGTTCGGTAGATTTTCATTTTAGTCCATCTTGATATAAGTCTAGACTTCATCAAATTTTTGTTTGCATAGTATGCTCTGTTGCCTTGTTCAATTCTTCTTCTAATTTCGCTACTGAGGTTGTTACTTACGTTGAGTTCTGTGCCAAGATATAAAAATTTTTCTACGTTCTCAAATTTATAATTACCAACTTCAGTCATCAGTGGCTCTTCTTGTCAGGGATGACGTAACCTTCATGAACTTGGTCTTGTTATTGTTGATACATAATCCTATCTCAAGCCCTTCCTCCTGTAGTGTAAGAAACATTTCCTTCATAGCTACTACATTACGAGCCACCAATACTATGTCGTCAGCATAAGCTAGTCCTTGTTTGGATTTGAAGATGATATTCCCTGTCAGTTGTAACTTTTCTACTACTTTAGGATTTCTACTTAACTTGCTCAATAAATGAAAATAATTATTTTGGTGCCAAATACTATTAGGAATCACAGTCTCCTTCAGATAACCCATGGCTTGAATTCCTCAGATTATAATTTTCAATATTGATTTCCCTCCATTGGATTTCTACTTAATGAATGAAAATAATTATTTTGGTGCCAAAAAAACAACTATTCTGTAGGCTATAATCTGTCTAAGCAAAGAAGACCCTCTGGCAACATGAGAAAATGACTCCAGCTTGGTCAATATTTGTTCAAGAATTATAAATGTGGTCTTTAAGAGTAGATCAAGTTGTTTCCTACAATGTGAGACCAAATTGATAACTTTTGAACTAATATTGACCGAGCTGGAGTAATTTTCCCATCTTGCCAGAGGCTCTTCTTTGCTTGGGCAGACTATACTAGTTGACACTTTTCATCCATCATTTACAAGTCAGTCCAAGGAAAGAAGAAATTCTGGCAAGATGGGAAATTGACTCCATCACGGTCAATATTGGTTCAAATGAATACATTTGGTCTAAAATTGTAGATCAGAATGTTTTCTACAATTTAAGACTAAATTTATAATTTTGAACTGATATCTACCTATCTATTTTCTTATCTTGCCGGAATGTCTTCTCTGTTCGGACAGACTATACAACATTGGTATAACGCATCTATTGTGGCAAATATTGCAGGCCTAGTTTTCTGAAAGAGTTAAAAAAAGCACCTCTGTTACTACGAAACAATTTTCTCTATTGAAAAGTGAACGTCGAATTCAATTCTTTCTGATATCCACTGTCAAAAATAACAGAATCAAAACACAAGGAAGCTCCTGGGATTTGATGTTTGAACCAACGAGAAAATTGATGAATACGAGCAATATTCATATTTTATATTTGATCGATAAATATTGTTTTATTCATTCTAACAATTCTGAAACAATGTTGGATATTATTTGTTGAGAAAACTGGGTATTCTAAACAACTCCAATATGTTGATCATATTTGCCATTTTCAGTGTTATACAATGTAATTTTTCTTTTTTAAAGAACAACAAATCTCACCGTCAGAGAAAGTAATACATTTTGTTTTTCATTCATATTTTCCCAACCACCGTTTATAAAGCATATTGATCGTACAATGATATTGTCTCTATTATTATCTCTTTTATCAATTTCTTTACTATTCTATTGTTAAATGAGAAGACAAATGGATAACTACCACAATATCAACTTCATAACTACTCAAAGAGTATTCTAATGTTATTAGAACACGTGTTATCTGGTAAATTTCGAATTAGAACAATTTATTGGATATTCTACTTTGGCTAAGGCTACTATACTTACTTACTATAGCCTACTTACTATACTTCCATTATGAATATCTTGAAAACTGGGTATTTTGGAATAATATGCTGAGGCTCTCATACTCTACGATTACATCTATTATTTATTTATTCATTCTGCAAAAACAATAACTTATTGGTTGAAAACACAGACTAATGTCCAAAACGTCTTCATACCAAATTTTGATGGATAATAAAGTTCGAAACTAGGTTAGATTTTCGTAGCACTTCAATTAAGAATAAATTTATAGTCCAGGAGAAATAGCAAATTATAAAAATTTTGAATTTAGAGCAATGAATTATTCCAAATGAATCAAATCACCAATTTTCACAAAATTTCTTCTAAAATATTGTATAAAATTGAAAATTTCAAGCCACAATTAAAACACTAACTAGTTTACTCGTTGCTATGACATATTATAGTATGACATATTATATTACTATGACATATGATATTATGACCTATCCTGCTTCGTATCAATTCTGATTTGCTAGTAAATATTGTTGATTACTCAATACTTCTATGTAGATACTCGATCTGTTGCAACACATTCAACTCAAATTCACTTAGAAGTGAATTAGAATTAGAATTACTAAGACTTATTGCTATGAACTCATATTGATATCAATAACCACATTAATATTGTATGATTTTTTTATCTCCTTTATACCTCATTACCACCTATAATCTCCTTATTACCACCAAAATATAATATACGCCTAATCTCAAAAATTAACAAATTTTCCGGTGACCACCGTTTTAAACGAGAGCACGCCCTAATTTTGTAGCGAGAGATAGTAAACTTTCTTCTTATTCCTGGTTGGAAACTCGTAATTGAAATTAATGATGCGACTAAGCATGATGTCCTCGCCTTGAACAACAAATTAGATTAAGAGGTTGCAGCGAATTTGGCAACAGATTCCTTCCTTTCATCGTCACTCCCTCAGGAAACTAATTTAAAGTGAATTTTACGACGCAAAAAATCTATTTTCCTCACGAGAGATTATGTTTCCTCGAGAAAGTTTTACATCTCCACTTATTTGTTCCTATTTCTATATGGAGAGAGCGAGTATTGATAATTGAAGGTTTAATAACACTAGGCTTAATAATACCGATCTGGATCCAAAATTTCGAAATCATATTGTATCGTTTCATCCTACTATGGTATAGTCTGACCAAGCAAAGAAGACCCTCTGACAAGATGAGAAAACGACTCCAGCTCGATCAATATTGGTCCAAGACTTATAGATTTGGTCTCAAATTGTAGATCAGAATGTTTCCTATAATTGGTACCAAATCAATAATTCTTGAACCAATATTGACCGAGCTGGAGTCGTTTTCTCATCTTGACAGAGGGTCATCTTTGCTTGGACAGACTATATGTTGTGTCACATAGGCACTACGAGCTAATTGATTTATGTCTCAAAATGTTTTGTGAATGAATAACAAAATAGCGTTGATTTGAATACTTTCAGAGTTAACCTAATTTATAAGTAAGTGCATATAGCAATAATACAAGTTTTCCTCTATAGTCTAAAGACTTTACAATATTATTTATTGATCGGAAGATTTATTTTTTGATTAATTCTCTGCCAGTAAATGTCATTGAACTGTGAATTGCGAAATTGCGGAGAGAACGGTTCTTGATTGAACTAGAATTGTAATCGACAATTTACTGAATTAACTTGATTGGATTAACTCAATCAAGCTCCTACAGGAAACTTTGGTTCTAGAGCATTGACTCGACTACCTCAACCTCTCTTACTCTTCAATGAGCGAGAGATACCTACCTTCTCCACAACGTTAATGGAAAATAGTAATATTTACATAATATAATATTCATATTTGGCAAATTTTTTCTTACTAATATTTTCTTCAGTTATTTATTAAATTGTGGAGTCCAGCTCTAAAACTGCGTGCTCACGATTCAATTTCGTTTTGAAAAGATACAAAAGACTATTCAATTTCATACATGAAACTTCAAGTTTGATACAATAAGAACGAGACGCATTATAATTATCTGTAATCAACTTGGATGGATTAATGCAAAGAATCCCTTCCTCAAGACGTACGACACTTTTCAATTATAATTTTCCAAAAACTCTCTCCTACTAATAATCTTCATATAAATAACTAGCCGGCAGGCTCGCTTCGCTCGCCTTCTCCGCCTAGCCAGGGGGCTCCACCCCCTGGACCCCCGCCAGTATCGGCAGTGTAAGTGAGTCAAACAGGCTCGCTTCGCTCGCCTGCAAAACCTCTGCCAGTGTCAGCTGAAACAAACAGGCTCGCTTCGCTCGCCTGCAATTCCGTTCAGAAGGGATTCGAAATTTATTGAGCACAGCATTTCTACACCTAATCTGGACCTGTTTACCAAATTTCAACATTTTCTGCCAATTCGTTCTAAGAAAAACCTAGAAAAATCTAAGAAAAACTCCAGAAATTCCGAAAATAGTAAAACGCTAAGATTGAGCTTAACATTGGGAAGTATATCGGACTAAGTTTGAAACTTGATTCAATATTTTCTAAATTACTCCATCTATAATCTCGCTGAACCATTGAATTTACACTAAGGATTGGTCGTATCAAGGCGGAAGATATGCAACCCGCAAAACATCTAAAATTTTGAAAACCTGATTACTAACGTAATCTTGAACGGAATTCAAAAATATTTTAACACAACATTTCTAAACCTTATCTGAACCTGCCCACCGAATATCGACATTTTCTTCCGATTGGTTCTCGAAAAAAATGAGAAAACGCCGAAAAACTAGAGAAAAACTCAAATATTTAGCGTATCCCTGAAAAGTTTTTAATATCCGTTCTTAGCGCGCGTCTTAACGTCCAACTAAACATGCCTGCCAAATTTGAACGCATTCGGTTCAGTGGATTTTTAGTTCTGGTGATGAATGAATGAATGAATCAGTGCTATTTCGCTTTTATATATAGAGATTATTATTGTATCATTTATCATATTATATGTATTGTGTATATTTCTCCATGAATCTTCTAGAAAGAAATTTGAATCGTGGTCATGAAGCTTGATTCAAATGTTACGATCTATGGTCCCTCAACCAATGAGGATATTATTCTATCTATAACAGGTAGCTGGAAGTATGTACAATTCTAATACAAAAAATGGAATAAATATCCAATATCACTGGAAGTTTTTGAGAGAGGGTATCGTTCTAAAGAAATGTCAAATGTAAGGTGACTAGCTGCCATCATCCAGCATGAGACCTACGTGGAATCGTAATCATGGCCCTTTACTCGATTCAGGAAACGTACTCGGTTATGAATTTCCACAAGGCACTTGCCTTGCTGCAGTGTGCCATACAATTTATTGACGGATCTGTCAAAACCAGTCGACTCCATTTTTGCGGCTGCTCAATCTTCGCAGCCATGTTCTCATCATTGACTTTCCTGTTCTTTATTCTCAAGTGTGATACCTATAGACCTATTTGCAGTTGATTGTGGTGATTCCATTCCAATGGAATGCTTCATTCAAAATACAAAATACTATGATAATCTATGATAATTTTGCTTGGAGTAAGAAAATTCTATAAGTTCAAATACTTAGCTACACGAGATCTATTCCAAGTCAAGTATACTTCATTAAGAAGCTACGTCAAAGAGATAGTAAAGGAGTTACAAATAGATACTGGGTTATTCAGTGGATATGGAAACCATGAATCATACCCAAACTCGCATAATTAATTATACAGTGTACTTATTATCTCAAACATTATTTTTTCCTTTTCTAAACGACTATTTATCCAGTGTACTTATTATTTCAAACATTAAGTTTTCCTTTTCCAAACGGCTATTTCAATTATTTATAGGCTACTTTAATTACGTCCAATAAACTATAGTTTCAAATTGGTGTTATACTGATAATTTCAACTATTTTCAGCCTCTCTATATCTACTTATGTTCTACTATTTATTTAATTATTAATCATATTTTCCTTTCTTATCAAATTCATTTGACTCAAAAAGTCGAAATTGATTTTGTGTAGTTTAGCTATTCTCCCCTCGCTTAAGCGTTCAATTTAATCAAACGAAAACAATAAGATAAGACGAGTTTAATTTAGTATCACAGGTTATGAATTCATTATTATAGGAAATTTATATTGAAGAGAGAAAAATTATGTTGTTTTTTTCATTTATGATAATGGGAATATTACCGTGTAATGACGGCCTGTGCTCATTAATGTGGAGTGGTGACGTATCTAAAGTGTATAGGTTTCACAATAATGTATGCAACAGCTACAAGGTCAATGACATCAAGTATCAAGCATGAGAAACCACTGGTACCCCTCATCATTCCCCTTCAACCCCTCCAGACACGCATTATCCCATCAATTGGAATGCTTTAGGGCTTACAGTGCATACCACACACTGCCCACTGGTCGGGGAGGCCACTACTTACAGGCAATAGTGAGAGTGATGACCATTCAGCTTCTCGCTCAGTACCTGGTCAGAGAGTCGGGCATCAGCTCTGGCTTAGTGGCTGACTTAGAGGTGAGAGATTACTCAGAGAACGCCGCAGTCAGAGTGGGAGCTATGTATACTAGCGAGCTACTCCATAGTGAGCTATGTATTCTAGCGAGCTACTCCATAGTACGTACAGCTATGTATAGTTGTATACTTGCGAGCTCCTCCATAGAAGCGTACTCAATCATAACCATGTTGACATTGTTATGATACCAAGGGTATTTTTTGACAATAAATGATTTGATTTGATAACAAATAATACCCTACTCAAGATAACTTGAGAGAAAATAAACAAACTTTCTCGTATGTGTGCGTAAAAATATGAGGTGGCCACCTTAGCCGTTCTTTTTTCACTCTTGAAAATTTTCCTGCTTTTTTCAATTTTCATGAGTACTGCTAGTGTATGTTGCACTGCTAGTGTATGAGTACTGCTAGTGTATGTATGAGTATTGCTAGTGTGCCTGTTGCACTCAACTACGTTATGTATAAATTAAGAAATACTCCTAAATTTGAATTGTTCGTTCGATACCAGATTCGAATATTTTTAAACAGAGTAGAAATTTGTATGTGATTAAATTCATGAATGGAAATCGATGGTAAGGTATTGACAATTCACATGCTAAATAGTTTCCGAAATGTATGATTGTGGCAGATAGGGAACTTCCATTTTTCAAGATAATCTCATACTCAGAGCAGTATTTCTATAAGTGTCAAATTCTGGTTTCAGACACCTGTCCTCATTATGGATTTCCAACAGGTAAAGGACTTCTCCATGTAAATATTCTATACATTTTTGAATCAACCTTGATGTTTTGAAAACAGAATGTACTATTTTGAAAAGTTTCAAGTTGGAGGACAACGTTCAAGTGAGTGTTCGAGGATGGGTGGGGAGAGCCAGTAATTATGAATTTCCACCGTGATATGGAAGAAAAGAGTGCGATGAAAGTGGGAAGCGAACAAAAAGAATCTACGATTATGTATGTGCGGCGTCGAGATATCACTAACGGTTGGTTTCGCTATTCAGTGACAACGCTCGCTTTGTTTGGCGGCGAGTGTGAAAGCGGGAAAAAAGCGCGGCAACGAGTGGAGCGCGGGAGAAAAGCGCGCCAACAAGGGAGCGCGGGAAAAAAACGCGGGAAGGCGAGAACGCGGGCTAGTGTTTTGAGCGGGAACTTGCGATTCTTTAATAAACACAAGCCTGGTGACGGAATAAAAGCTTCTTTGTGCCTCTCGCACCGACCCCTTTCCAAAGAGCTTTATTTGTTGTTATTCGTTTCAAAAAGCATTGACTTCTTGTCGTTGTTTTACAGATGGATTTTCAGTGCTTCACAAGGTGACTGAGTTGTGAAAGGTCCGTTTTGACAAGAGCATAGACGAAGCGTGCTCAATTAGAATGGTTATATCCAGATTGAAGATGTGAATTTGTGTCTAATGAGGCTTTTTGTTCCCATGATGAAGAAATATGGTCTAAACATTCTGATTTTTTACTATCGTCTATGGTCATAGTGTAAGTACATTACTATCATTGAAAATCCTTTTTTGAAACTCAAGTCTCCTATTGTTATTGATATATTAGTGAACCCCCAGAGATGTTTTATAAAATACAAATTACTTGAAATAGTTGATCGGATATTAAAAAATCACTTACCAATAAACCAAAAAGGATTTACCTTGTAGGTAAAGGTACTGAATCTTATACACCACACGACAGATATTACACAGTTATATTTTTATTATCATATGAGAAGAGTTAACAATAAGATCTCATATTTTCATCTCTCCTCATAAGATTTCATGCTGTACTAATAAATCAAATGTGATAGATTTATTTGATCTGTATGGGATACGGATTCTACTACGAATAGATGTATCAAAATTATAGGACTCAGTAACTATTGTGTAACCGAAAAATAGTGTGGAGGCCTGCTGGTAATATACCCCAGGCCAAGGAGGGTATAATGATAAAAGGGAAGTATAATAATTTTTGTACGATAAAACTGAGTGGACTGTATAATAAAGAGTTGTTTTAATACTAATATCCAAGCTGAAATTAACCAAAAGGTTTACTGACAAAATTATTATAGCAATTTTCTAAAAATAATATAAATAATTAACTCACCAGAGGTAATTTCTAATTTATGAGCCAAATTATCAATCATCAGTATTTAAATAAATAGATAGGATGGAATAATGGTAAGAGAGGAATATAATATAACCCAGGGTAGGGAGATACCTGATGATACTTTGGCTATGGTGGCTCCTTGTCCTGCTTGGTGTAGTATTGATCACTGATAAACTGCTTGCTTTCCAAATATTTATACATTCAACACAACAATTAACACATATTGCCCGGCCAGGCGAGTACAACAAAAAAAACCGTTCGCCGGCACACCGTGAGACTCTCTCACTGCGAATGCAACAGACGATTGCAGCAAACTATAGTTTCGAAAAAGATGGCACAATCCAGGCGGCAGCACCGTACAGACAAGACCGCGCTTGGATTCAAATAAATGGCCATAACATTCCCCCCCACCTGAAAAGTATTTTTCAGCTAGGGCTCAAAACACTAAATGACGATACCGAAAATTACAAAAAAAATCCAAACATGCAAACCACAACCAAAGAACACAAAAAAACCAAAGATTTCATCACTACACCCATCCACTATTGAGTGAGGTAGTGGAAAAGCTTAGTGACTGGTCGTTTAAGACACCCATTCTTCAAACGCACGCCAGGGCTACTCTCACTTGGCCGTCTGTCCCTGGAAAAACTTGTTCCACGATGCCTAGTGGCCACTGCAGTGCAGGGAGGTTCGGTTGATCCACAATTACAATAGTTCCTACTTTAAGCGGAGTAGACGATTTCCACCATTTTCCTCGTTCTTGAAGCTCATGAAGATATTCCACTCGCCACCTGCGCCAAAAAGATTGCACTAGTTGATCCACCAGCTGAAATCGAGTAAGACGATTAATAGGACAATCAACCACATCTTCCATTGGAAAAGCCTTCAATGGGGTGAGTTTGAGAAAATGTGCTGGTGTTAATGCAAGTGGCTCACTTGGATCTTCACTCATAGAGCACAGTGGTCTCGAGTTCAGTACAGCTTCGACTTGAACTAGAACGGTATTCATCTCCTCATACGTTAACAATTGACTACCAATCACACGGAAAAGATGTGATTTTGTTGCCTTTATGTTACAGCCTCCCAGATCCCCCAAAATGGGGCGCTCCTGGTGGAATAAATTTCCAGTCGATCCTATAATCGGACAAATCACCTGTCAAACTGGTTTGGAACGTAGAAGAGTTAACAAAGTTTGAAAGCTGAATTAACTGTTCATGAGCACCAACAAAATTGGTTCCGCAGTCCGAGTAGATCACTCTGCAAGGCCCACGCCGAGATAGAAAACGGTGAAAAGCAGCCAAAAATGCTGGAGTGGATAAATCCGAGACCAATTCAATATGTACTGCCTTGGTAGACATACATACGAATAGACATATATAAGCTTTCAATATGACGGGATTACGTCGCTTAGCCATTGTAATTCTGAGGGGTCCCGGCATAGTCCACCCCACAATGCTCGAACGGCTTCAGTTGTGTGACTCTACTCGCCGGTAGATTACCCATTTTAGGAGGTGAAATCTTTGGTTTACACGAAAACATTTATTACAGAGATAAACACATTTACGAACAACAAGACGACCAGACAGGATCCAGAATTTTTGTCTAATTAAGGATAATAGAAGACGTGGTCCTGCATGACAATTCTTTCAGATGAAAATCATTGACTAATAATGTGACGAAATTGTCCTTTTTCGGCAAGATAATTGGATGACAATTATCAAAACCGAGATTGGCTGTTGACAATCGACCGCCGACGCGAATGATTTCTTTCTCTATGAATGGAGACAAACGCTGCATACGAACTAGAACACAACTTTCCCAGTCTTCAATTGAGAGAATTCATTAGCAAAAGTGGATTTTCTGTACTAGTCGACATAAATACATTTCAGCTACATTCAAATCAGACTCACCCTGTTTAGGCAATACACGAACAAATTTCAAAATCACAATGAACACACGTAATAATCGTTGGTAACTTGAACAGCGTTGAATTAATGAATATATAACATTATCACAAGTCGCATCCGTGTGAAGGGTCACTAGAACATTGGTTTTAGCTTCCGGTGGATTTTCAACTTCGATAAAGTCCACTTTCACTGGCCAATTATTTTCCTCTTTTTCCAACCAAGTGGGACCGTTCCACCACAATTTATGACTTACAAGCTCAGCTGGTGTTAATCCACGTGGACAGACAATCTGATGGATTTTCGGAGCCACTAACATGCTTCCACTGCTGCACGTGACAATCCTGAATTTTGATACACGATTCGAAACAAAAAGTGGTCCAACGCGAGAAGGTGGGGCCCGAATCCCTATAGAGCCACCGTCGAGTCCGATAAGGCTATTACACGAGACACACGACACCTTTCACTAATTATATTATAGGTAGTATGCAACAACTCCGCCAATAAAAAGCAATTGCAGCACATAATTCCAGCCGAGGAATGGAAACTGATTTATTTGGAGCGACTTTCGATTTTCCACACAGCAAAGTAATAGTTGGTGGCGATCCATCGTCACCGTGACTCTTCAGGTAGATGACAGCTCCAAGTGCCTGTTGTGATGCGTCACAAAATCCAATTAAACTAATTGTTGTATTCAAGTACACTCCGAGATGACGAGGAATGGAGATATTCGATAATAAATCAAACTCATTTTGACATATTTCCCAACGTTTCGTTATTGATAACGGTGGTGTTTGATCCCAACCAACGCCGTGTTGCCACAATTGTTTGATCAAACACTTCAATAGTAACGTGAGAGGAGCAAGAAAACCCATTGGATCGTAAATTCGCGCAACTGCTGAGAGTATCTTCCGTTTGTCGCTCTGTCGCCAGTGTGATTGACTACAAAATGAAACGAATCGACAACTGGTTGCCACCTCAAACCCAGAATTGACAACGAATTTTCAAAATCAAAATTTTTAGATAAAATTGACGTGTCGTTCTCCAGCATACATTCCATTAATTCAGCCGAATTTGATGCCCACTTCGTCAATTCAAAACCACCTTGTTTGAATAGTTCCTTGGTTTGACGATAGAGGTCATTGGCGCGTCTGATAGAGAAGGGGCTAAAGTGACAAGATCGTCGACAAACATATCACTCGGTATGCGTGTGCAAGCAACAAGGGAAATTATCTCCTTCTTCCTCTACCAAGCGGTGCACCGTTCGTAAGGCCAAGTACGGTGACGACGAGACTCCAAACACTACGCAGTTCAACTCGTAAATTTCAATTGGATCCTCGGTAGAAAATCTCCATAAAATACGCTGGTATTTTCGACACGATTGCTCCATCACAATTTGGCGATACATTTGACGTATGTCGGCTGTCAATGCTATTTGAAATAATCGGAAGTTGAGCAAAACAACAAAAATGTCCGTTTGCAATTTTTGGACCCACATGCAATATTTCATTTAACGATAATGATGTGGTTGTCTTAGCACTAGCATCAAATACAATGCGAATTGGCGTTGTTGAACTGCTTGCTTTGACAATTGCATGATGTGGGATGTGATAACCACTCTTATCAGACTGATCGGTTATCAATGACATGTGACCTTGTTTCAAATAGTCTTTTAATATGTCGTGATAGGCAACACGCGATGTAGAATCCAACTCCAAACGTCTTTCTAAATTCAAGAAACGTCGTTTGGCAGTGTTATACGAGTCACCCAAATTATCAGGGGGTTCTGCAACTTATGACAATGAAACGACAAACCTCCCCGATTCAGTACGACAAACAGATGAAACGTAGTTATTTTCACAGTCGACTTCTTGAGGTTTCAGCGGCCGCGTTGAAGCAGGACACTCTTCCAATTCCCAAAATTTTTGAACCATTTTGTCCAATGAGAGATTGCACACAACATGACTGCTCTTATCACGCGACGACGACAAAACCGGAGCTCTTCCCATGAGGATATAACCGAAAAGACTGTCTATAGCTGTAATCTCATTCACACGATCAGACTTCAGCAAATGTGGTAACAATTCAGCACCAATAATCATATCAATTGTGTTGGGTGAAGAGAACTCTTCGTCAGCCAATTGTAGACCATTCAAATGAGACAATTTAGACGTATCTATTTCACAAGAGGCTTGCAACCGCTCAACGATACTTTCTACCACGAGAGACTCGACGGAGAAACAAATATCAGAGTCAATTTTAGATTGGAATGAGAAGAATGTACGTCCACGTACTACAGTCTCCTTCCTCCGAAGCCATGAACAACAGTATTCAATTTAGTAATTGGAAGCTTCAATTTCTTACAAGCACTGGATGTGATAAAATGTGATTGAGAACCGCTATCCAACAAAACTCGAAGTTCATGTAATCCACCAGATGAATTTTTCACTAACACCCTAGCAGTAGACAAAACGACAACGCTATTACTGCCATTCGTAGCGGAATAACAGGTGACAGAAAAAGATTTTCTCAACTCTCACAGACTCTACATTAGTTTTAGACTCGTTAGATCCAAAATGTAACAAGGTGTGGTGAATCTGATTACAAAGATTGCACGTTTTATTACTCTTACAGGCTCTACTAGAATGAGAATCCTCAAGACAACGAAAGCAATACGAAATTTCCTTCACAAAAGCGTATCTTTCTCTAGGGTCTGTTTCAGGAATAAACTGCAATCAACAAATTCCCATGACCCTTTTTTGAACAACGCAGACAACTCACACCTCTCCCAGCCGTGGACGAGTCATTGCCGGGTGAATGAGTCACAAACACCTTTGGACTCGAAATGAGAGTGAGCTTTGAAATTTTTGGAAGCAGACTGAGTCTTTTTATTGATGAACTACCTGACGAATTCAACACTTTACTATCATCAAACGGCAAAGATTTAATATGTTTTTGTATGAAAGAGACCAAATCATCATAAGATGGAACATCTTTATCTCGTACTGCAGCCTCAAAAGCACGCCTTGTTACGGGATCAATAATTTCAATGCGTGATACAAGAAAATACTATCAGTAAGATTGACTCCCCGCAAACGCTTCAAAGCTGTGATTGGAGCACAAAATTGATCAAGAATTGCAGTTAGTACACCTACTTTCGACTTTTTTAAGACCCTCAAATTCAAAAATCTGCTTCAAATAGGCTTCGGTCTGAGATCTTGTGTCCTGATAACGAGTGACCAATGACGTCCACATATTTTGGTAATTGGCCCCGACGGGCGATACATGCTGGATAAGATTAGCCGCCTCACCACTTAATCGTGAGAATAAATACTGTATCCGTTGTTGATTGGTCAAAGATTTGTTATCATGGACTAATACCTTGAACAATTCATAGAAACTGGCCCATTTCAATTGGTTTCCGTCAAAGTCGGCAACTCTATGCGTGGCAAATTAAGCTCAGGATTAGATTGAACAACTGCTGGAGCAGTGGGTTTTACCACCACTTCGGTTTTGGCTGATTGATTCAATTTGTTCAATGCCTGCTTAATGAAGGCCACCAAATCGAGATGAGCATCTGTGAATTCAGGAACATAATTCTCTTTTAATTCAATTTCTATCTCTTGAATTCTTAGTTCACAACTTTCAAATTCTTCCAATGTTGTTGGAAGATTTTCGACTAAAACTATGAACTGTTCGGCCACCTTTTTTCTTCGATGTCTTTGGATAAATCATACAGCCGTTGAATTCTTAAAAATAAGTGCTGCTTCCTTGCCTGAAGGACTCTCAAAGTCTTTCCACCTTCTCTGTCATATTGACAAAAGAAATGACATACAAATACAAAAATAACAAAACAAAGTACAATTTGAATCTGATTTCACTCGAAAAATTTCCAAAAATACTTGTATCAGAACAAGTTGATTCCACACAAGCTACAAATAAAATTACAAGTAAATACCGTAGGCTGAAATACACTGATAGCCATCCGAATGATGCTATACCAGTCGAAATCAAACCCCAAAAGCAAATACTATGACAAATAGAAAAGAGAAAAACATCCAAGCTGATGTTTCTTTATTTCCAATCAATCGAGTGAAAAACAGATTCATTCAAACACAAAGCCATAAAACAAAAACTACAATAATATTCATCGGCAGTTGATGATAATCAACCGATAACAATAACGCTTGATAAGCAGAAAACAGGCCGTTCAATTCGACCTTGAGCATGAACCTGTTTTGAACGTGTACTAACCAAACATGCATACTCATGACAAACAGAAATTCCATCATTCAAATACGAATTATAATTGGAAAAAGCAAGTTTAAAATGCAACAAAATCTCTAATTTAATGAATATTTGGCCCGAGGGACCAGAAAAATGTACGATAAAACTGAGTGGACTGTATAATAAAGGTTGTTTTAATACTAATATCCAAGCTGAAATTAACCAAAAGGTTTACTGACAAAATTATTATAGCAATTTTCAAAATAATATAAATAATTAACTCACCGAAGGTAATTTCTAATTTATGAGCCAAATTATCAATCATCAGTATTTAAATAAATAGATAGGATGGAATAATGGTAAGAGAGGAATATAATATAACCCAGGGTAGGAGATACCTGATGATACTTTGGCTATGGTGGCTCCTTGTCCTGCTTGGTGTAGTATTGATCACTGATAAACTGCTTGCTTTTTCCAAATATTTATACATTCAACACAACAATTAACACATATTGCCCGGCCAGGCGAGTACAACAAAAAAAAACCGTTCGCCGGCACACCGTGAGACTCTCTCACTGCGAATGCAACAGACGATTGCAGCAAACTATAGTTTCGAAAAGATGGCACAATCCAGGCGGCAGCACCGTACAGACAAGACCGCGCGCTTGGATTCAAATAAATGGCCATAACAAATTTTATTTTCATTTTATTTAATTCTTTACGTAAAAATAATACCATATTGCTATTGACGACATCTATAACCCTATATCATTTTCATTGAATACTATCAATAAACCCAATACATGACATGATTCATTCCATGATCATAAAACATGATATAGTACCGTTTCACAAGAAATATTGTTGGAATAAAGTATGATTGGACCCATTATTCCTAAAACGATAGAATACTGACAGTGACCTTGAAAAAGCCAATTACTGTACCATCGATTCACCACAACGTGAAATGGGAGGTAACTACTGAAATAGATTTTGAAACGTACTGACACACATTCTAGTCGTGCTTCTAATGGTGCCTCATAAAAGCTCTCAAGTGTAGTTCGTGCAAGCTGAAAAGACACGCCGTCTAAATACGGATTGTTTTGTAAGGAAGTGTCTTCTCAGCTTGTGCGCATCATACCATTCACGAAAAGGCCATCATTTATAAAAACATTTTGAAAGAACTTGAATGATTATATTGTGATTGAACGAGAATGATTTGTACAGATACTTCAACCTAATGCTATTATCAATATGCTTTGTGGGTGGGAATCGTTCATTACTCAGCGGTACTTCGAGTTTTATCACTTGGTCGTCAGGCATAAACGGAATCAATAAACATGTTTATGGCAGTTGAGTGCCGCTTGTTTGACGGTTGCATTATGAGCTGAGAATTCATCACGCAAACGTGACGTCACAAAAATGCTCCTTCAAACTTCATCTCGATTCCTAGTAGTAAATAGATTACTCATGTTAAGATTGAAAAATTCCTATGATCTTATCCTCCCTAGTTCCTCATCTTATGAGGAACTGATCTTATCATCTTATCATCTGATCTTATCCTCCCTAATACCTCATCTCGAACAAAGTAATTGAGTTTAGGTAATTAATTTTGATTAGGGAATAGATAGTTTATTATTGTAAGATACAGGAAAATTCTAATATTATTTAAACTTCAAACGAACTACGGAAAAGATTCATGAAAATATATTCGAAGCTTAATGTTAATAAGTTCAATGTGTAAATATGTATGGTATTTGGAACGATGTATAGGATTATGATGGGAGGTGGATATGTTTATACATAACTTTCATCTCGATTATAAGCTGAGTGAAGATTGATGGATGTGATAATTTTGAAGACGATATTATTTCAAATCAATTATAGGATATATAACGACGGAATACTTCATCTTTAAATTCCCATACAACTACAATACGTGAATCTTTCAAAGGTTTGTTGCAATGTCTTGATTATTCTATTATTTTATCAGTCCTTATTTAATTTTCTACTTTCCCCCCTCATTCCACTTTTTTCATGTATAAAAAGCTGGGTTTTACCACGAATTTTGACACGGAAATTAGAAAGTATAGGGCACTGGCGTAACAGCCGGGCCCGCAGGGCCCGTGAGCTAGGGGGGCCCGCGAGCCGGTGAGCTGGAAATGACACTTGACTGAATATGAAGGAGACTTCACCATAGATTTTCTCCATCGAAAGCTGAGTTTTAGAATGACTCGACAATAATAACAGTATTGGAAATAAAAAAGGAAACAGTGAAAGAAGTTTGTGAACTTCTATTAACTGAGTATTACTGCCACTGGCAGCTCGTGCCCACGAAACAGGCCCATATCTTTCACTGTACATTGTATTTTAATAATTACTCTATTGCTTGCAGTGTCATTGATGTATGCACAGCATACATTTTGTTCTCAACTATACCAGTTACGGAAGCTCTGCTGAAAAGTCATTTTCAAAATTGAAACTGAACAATAATTACCTTCTGGGTGTCAAGTCACAACCGGTTGTGGGTTCGAATCCCACCAGAGGCATAGTCGTTTATGCACCTCATAAATCACCCTCGAACACTCCATTACCCACGCTCAAGTAAAATTGAGTACTTATGTGGGCATCATCCGCAGCAAAAAAAAAACAGTTTAAAATTTCTACTCAAGTCATTGAGAAAAAATACATCCCCACGATTTAAATTTCACAGTTTCCAGGCACTGACCAATCAGTAATCCGTATGCAATCCAGTCAAGATCAATCTGTACTTCCAGACTAAACCACATTTAGATGCTAATTATTTATGGAGTAGAATAATACTAAAATATAGTACCTTTAAAAACTGCTTAGTAGTACTATGAGTATTTCATTCGTTATTAATATTTTATTCACAATAGAAAGGAAATATTCCAATAAAATAAAAATCATGATTATTATATGCAAGAGCCTGAGCCTCTGCGCAGGATAAAAAGCTGTGGAATATAAAAATAATGTAAAAAATGAAAAACTTTTATGGTTTTTTTTTATATTATGTGAAAGTAACCATAATATACTTACCAAGTACAGACCAAGTTCAAAAGAAAAGGTTACATGACCAAATAATCAGTTTTCCCCGGTTCGAAGTAGATGAGATGTCCGGATATCATTCTGAAGATGATGGATTGGCAAGTGGCCTGAATCTTGTTTATTCTCTGGTGTGAGAAACGGGAGAAGGTCGAAGAAAACACTAGCAACTAGAGCACGATAATAATGATAAGGCTGTCCTTTACTACTCACACAGCTGTCTATTAGTTGGTGAGAGAGGAAGGAAACTCCCGCTACAGAGAGGAAAATCTGAGATATATATCGGTTGATATAAACACGCTGTAGGCTATATTTATATCTCAAGTTGATGACGTCGGATAATGAAACCTCCTAGTTATAGTCTGTCCAAGTAAAGAAGACATTTTGGAAAGATGGGAAATTACTCCAGCTTTGTGAATATTAGTTAAAAAATTATAAATTCAGTCTTAAAGTGTAGGAGACATTTTAATCTATAATTTAAGGCTAAATTGATAATTTTTGGACCATTATTGATCAAACTGAAGTCATTTTCCCATCTTGCCAGAATGTCTTCTTCACTTTGGACAGACAACCCATCCATCCAGCCAAGTAAGTGGGAAAGTGGCAAGATAGAGATAAGATAAGAGATGTCATCTTTACTGAAGAACAAGATAAGAGATGACATCTCTACTGTACCAAGATAAGAGATAGCTAGATGAGAGATGTCACCTTTGGTTGCATTGAGTGATGAT
Organism: Sogatella furcifera; assembly: GCA_017141385.1. Taxonomy (NCBI): domain Eukaryota; kingdom Metazoa; phylum Arthropoda; class Insecta; order Hemiptera; family Delphacidae; genus Sogatella; species Sogatella furcifera. The sequence continues at coordinate 25,952,094 of CM029554.1, read as the reverse complement.
GGAAACTAACTTGTAGTTTTCAAATTTCGAGCGTCATGTCCTGAATAAATGTGGTCGTGTTGTTTCTTGATAAATCGACTGCCATCATTTGCAAAGTTTGTTGAACTGTCTCAAGAAACTTGGGATGTTTAGCGTAGAATACTCCAATTATATTTTCTAGGAGAAATGATCTATTTTAGTGGCAGAGAAGGAGGCAACAAGTTCTGATGAATGGATGATAGCACACAAAATCAAATGTATCGCTGATGATTCAATTTGTTTAACAAATTTGATTGATTTTGACAGGATTTACATGGATTCATAGAAAATGATCATAATTCATCTGGAATCACTTTATTCATCCATTTATGGTTCATTATTCAATAAATTAACTATTTATTCTCAACTTTCACATACTATAGATCAAAATCTTCAGTTTCACTTGGATGAAAGCACCTTTATTCACGATCATTTACGGGTAACTCACTAAAGAACGTTGTCAATATTCATTAGAGTAAACCTCAAATTAGGAAATAATAATTAAGAACAGCTATAAATTAAACTTTAGATCCGTAAACTCTTGGAGGAGTACAGAGACTTATCAGTAGGCCTAAATGATATTAATGCAAAAAAACTTTTCATTATCATGGATGACAGGAAATTTTGGACAGCCAAATTCAATACAGTACAATGTAAAATATTGGTAATCACGCTATTCATACAAGCCTACTTATTATTTTATAATAATTATCGATGTAATTTCCAACACCTCCATGAATATACTTATTGTCTTAATCGCAATTTCACAATGCTTGAAAATATATCATCAATTATTTATTTATTTATTCATTTAGCAATGGATTTAAATAGTGGGGAGACCCAAGGGGTGCTCCACTTCGCCAGATAACCTCATTCTCCACAAACGGAGATATGAGTTATAGTTTTTTTAAAAGTTCATTTGAAAACATAATTCTTGATTTCAAAACATCGTTGACTACTAGAACTGAAGCACTACACCATATAGCCGAAAATATTGAATTTACACTATAAATTTAGAGCACGAATATCATCATTGTACTGCATTGATGGTTCAGTCACAAGTTACAAGGAACTTCAAATCAATTAATCCGAACATACATGCTAATCATTCCAAGCAAATTTTTGTGTGTGATCAAAACTGTGTGAAAATATGTAAATTTCAAAACTAATTTTTTTGTGTGAAATTCCATGGTCCTGTGAACTTTGTTTTATTTTATGGCAAATAAAAATCTTGATCTTGATCTTGAAGCAGAGAAATTCCAAGGCTTCCTCGAAATATTATCAGTAAAACAGGAATTTGAAATGGTTCACTTTCTAAAAGATTTAGATGGGCCTAATAATGAGAGGAAAGATTGATATTATTCAGTCAAGCTGAGAAGACACGTCATGTAAAGTGCAATGTGAAGACGTTGCAATGTAAAGTGTATTGTAACGGGGTGTCTTTCCAGCTTGAGGGAGGGCTTCAGCCCACCGAACGTGTTTCTTGTCAAGCAAAGAAGACATTTGGCAATATGGAAAAATCATTCAAGTTGGCCAATATTGCTTCAAAAATTATAAATTTAGTCTCACATTGTAGAAAACATTCTGCTCTACAACTTGAGACAAAATTCATAACTTTTGAATCAGTATTGACTGAGCTAGAGTTTTTCTCCCATATTTCCAGAATGTCTTCTTTGTTTGACGAGACTTTGTGTCGACCGGACACAAAAAGAGGCCGGTCTGTGTGTAACGCCCCACCAACTAACATGCTGTACTCTACCTGATGTAACTACCGACTTTGCGTAACATGTATAAGATAGGTAATACAATGTATTCAAAGTTGGGAGTTATATCAGAGAATAAATCAGAATGCAAACCTACTTGGGAACAGTGGCTACTTACGCTCCAACAGTAATTGCAAGTGTGGGCCTATGGCAGCGTCTGCTCACTAACTGATAAGTCCTCGGTTCTAACCAAGTTGTGATCACTTGTTCGTATGGTACACAGTGTTGATCCAACTTGAGTACGCCGCTAATACTCTTGCCTATCAAACTGTGCTAGTAGTGCAGCTATTCATCCCCAGATCAGTAGCAATCGGTTAGAGATTTGGAGCTGGGCGCTCTAAATCACTTTGTATCACTTTGATAGAAAAATGTGGAGCATGCCGTTAGAACTAGTATGGGATGATTCAATTAACAGAGACTGTATGTAACACAGATACTGTATTTATCACAGAGGCTGTATTTATCATAGAGACTGTATTTATCACAGATACTGTATTTATCACAGAGGCTGTATTTATCATAGAGACTGTATTTATCACAGAGACTGTATTTATCACAGAGGCTGTATTTATCACAGAGACTGTATTTATCTCAGAGACTGTAGTCTGTACTGTACATATAATTACAATGTATGATTACTTTTCGAGTAGTTGTGGAGGTGATATTGTGGTAATTATCCATATTTAATGGCAAGACAAGAAGTTGTCACCGGGGACGGTTCACCAGTTTGCCAGAGATTGATAATGGCGTGACAACGGTACACCGGTGTCTCGATTTTTTAATAAATCAGTGATTTGAAAACATCTTGTCTTTTCATTTAAAATTTATAATATTATACATAGACTGTATGTATCTTTTCATACAGTTCAGCATATTAATGTATTGATGTATATTAATGTAATGTATTCAGCAATTTATGTATTTAAAGTGATACAGTTCAGAGACTACCTACAGTGTAGCCATTGATGAAATACTCCATAGTTATCATTATTTTATAATGTTCCTTATTGCATATGGAAATAGAGAATTTTGTAATATCAATATAATCATTGTTGTTATTGATATTCACACTCACAGTCGATGAAAAGGATAATGATTGCTAATTGTTTGTTAATAAATGAAAGAATAGGATATTATGCAGAAATTTCATCTCCAAAACTGAACAGAGAAGTAAGAATTCGATTGGAACCAATCAAGCTTTACCATATGGTCATCCTGAACTTTTTATACCAACTCCAATCCAAATTCAGTTAATTCCTGATGCATGTGATGAAATCCAATTTCAGTATTATTTCTAATTGAAACCGCGAAGTGACCCAGTTCAAGGGAACAAGAGTAAACAATGAATATTCCACGAGTATTTTAATGTTTTGCCGTTAATCAACCGTGACCTCATTCATGAAGTGTTGCAGTTCGCTCGGCAAAATCTATTATTCAAATAAACCACTTATTAACTTATTAATTTTTCAATGGATGGAATTTGCTTCAAGGTTATTGATTCAGTTTTTCACTCAATTGGTTCGTGAGAGAAATTATTTTTTGATACTTCCAAATATCTCATTTGGAAAATAATAATGAGAATATCCACAGATAGTAAATAATAAAGCTATTGCTATACAGTACATAGTTCATAATTTGATCAATTATTTATATTAGTACTTTTTATTATTGTACTGTGTACACATACACAGTTTACTGTGCATATGTGTACTGTGTCCATTACACATAATTATATTATTTCAGAAATGAATAGTTGCTTCTTGTGTATGATGATTTTTGTAAGTACAGGAGTTGGCTCTACTTTGAGAAAGAAATAGAAAACTTCTGAATTATTACTGTTCTTATCAAATTGATCTTGAGTTCAAACTCTACGCTTGAAATATACAAACCTTTATTACATGGGGCTGATCCATTACCTACATGGGGCTCGGAGTGATCTGAAATTGAACCAGAACGTCCACTAGTCCAGCTTATCAGACAAGCGGTAATAAACCAAATAACTCTATATCTCCCCAACTCTATTACATTACAATCAAGTATTTCCTTTTCAAATAGTCGTAGAACTATAATAGTCCTTGAAAATTTTGTTAATGATTAAACTCTTTTCAAATCTGCACAGTAAAATATTTTCTTCAATAATCGAGGAAAATATCCCTGCAAATTAATGTGCCCGAGTTTTGCTTGAACAATATCTACCTATAGATTCATGAATTATCAGCATCAACTAGGTATTTCAGCATAAAATTAGCATTGAATAAGCATTAATTGAGATTCTGGAAGCTCACTTAGCCCACTCTACTTGAGTACTGCAAGAATTTGAGACGATCAACAATCGCACATGAAATTGTCATACCTATTCGATAGTAGTTCACTGACCTACTTCACCGAGTACTTCAGCCGTATTTAGTAACGTTCATTGCTATTTTTCCGCGACAAATGAGATGTTTAATTGAAGGACCCCCACACTGTTGGCCAATTTTCCTCGTTTAGCTCTGAACAGCCTCAATTACAACGCCTTTGTTGTGGCCAGCGTACAGCCCTCGTGGCTAGCCACGAAAATGTTCTGTGGCGCCCCCTGTATGCCACACATCTGCCACACGTGGATGCATTCACATTCCACACTCGAACGCAGTATGACAATAATGTCACCATTTTGGTTGTTCTACTCTGATTCCACCTGTTAGTCAGGTGTTGCTAGCTATAGTTCGCTGAAGCTGAAAAGAGACGTGATCACAATATACTTAGCATTGTGATGGAGGGTCTTCGGAGCTTGAGCGGACTCCACCAACTATTGTTGAACTTGCGATCGCTTGAATGGAAATTGGATGAATTGGGTAATGTTTTTGGAAATTAAGGTCTCGGATTCTCAAATTATATGTTATTTAAGATAATTTTAGTACATGTTACAGAGGATATCCATAATGTTCAGTCTGGTTACTCCAGAGTTTATAGAATAGAGATTCTCAAATTATATGAATTTCAAGATAATCTAGCACATATAACACAGAGAATATACAATATGTCCAGTCTGGTTGCGCCAGAATTTATAAAAAAGAGATTAAATGCTATAAGTAATCTTGCAATTGGTTACACTATAATTCTATATAAATTGCAAGTCATTCAAATAATACTCAAACTACTGTGTGGAATTGAAAATCATCTCGTCACTAATATAGAGAACAATATAGACAAGAATATCTGAGTGAGATATCAAGAGATATCGTGTGGATATCTGATAGGTTGATAAGAAAAATTCAGTTCAAGGATTTCCTCTATAAGAGGCAGAAAGAGGAACCTAATATTGTGAATAAGGCTAAGTACATAAAATACTGAAATAAATTAAGAAATGAAATACGCAGGGAAAAACAAAACTACTTTCTTAAATTATTTGAATTTAGTAAGAATGATTCCAAAGAGCGATGGAAAATTGTAAATAGACTGTTAGGAAGAAATAAGGACAGGGGGAAATAGATAAAATTGTATTACAGGATGGAGAAATAGTAGAGGGTAATAAACGTATAGCAGACAGTATAAACAACTACTTTCTCACAGTGGTTGAGAGTAATAAAGCTAAATTAGAAGCCTGTTCACGTTATGATGAGTACCTACATGCAGAGATTTTTCCAGTCCATGGTCCAATAGAATCAATGTTTATCTATCCAGTTAATGATATTGAAATTGGAGAAATAATTAAAGATTTGAAAATGAATACTTCGCCTGGAGTAGATGGTATCTCAACTTTAACAATAAAAATAATTTCAACATACATTACCGATGTACTCGTTGAACTGTGTAATATTAGTTTACAAAAAGGAATATTTCCTTCAATTCTTAAAAAATCTATAGTAATTCCCATTCCAAAAAGCACAAAAAGCAATGATATTGATAATTATAGACCTATAACATTATTATCTATTTTCGCAAAAATATTGGAGAGAGTAATGAAAAACCGATTACTGAATTTTTTGAATGAGAGTAACTTTTTCAGTAACAACCAGTATGGGTTTCTAAAGAATAGAGGCACAGAAGAGGCTATGAAGTCACTACTTTCCAAGATCAATGATAGCTTTAATAAAAACTTAAAATGATCAGCAGTGAACTTGGATATTTCAAAAGCATATGATTCAATAGAACACGATTTGCTTTTGAGGAAACTGAATAGGATAGGAGTAAGGGGTTAGCAAATCGGTGGTTTAAGAGTTATTTAGAAAATAGATATCAGCAAGTAAGATTAAACAATGGAAATGAGCTTAGTAACATCGGCTTGATTAAGTATGGCATACCCCAAGGATCAGTGTTATCGGCGATACTATTCCTCTCATACGTCAATGACCTCTGTAATGGTAATGTGTTGGGTGAAATTGTATCTTTTGCAGACGACACTGCGCTTTTCTATGAAGGCAGAAACAGGATGGAAATCCTGAATAAAATGCAGATAGATATGAGAAGTATACAGTGGTGGTTTTCTAAGAATAAATTATTACTGAAAGCAAAAAATCCAATACACTTCATTTCAAACTTCTAAACCAGAAAATAGATGACCCTCATCCTTTACTTATATATCACAAGTTTAGCTGTAATGTTGATTTAATGGATTGCCAATGTGATGTTATTGAAGAGGTTGATTGTGTCAAGTACCTTGGTTTGATTATAGATAATAGGCTGTCCTGGCAAGAGCATATCCAAAAAGTAAAGCGAGAGATTTTTATTTCTATCAGGAATTTCTATTTCTTAAAGGATATTTGTCCAAGATATTTTTTGGTGCACTTATACCATACTCTGGTGGAATCAAGAATTAATTATGGTCTTATATGTTATGAGAGTGCCTATGAAACCAATATGAGGGCTATATTCATAGCGCAAAAGCATATAGTAAGTTTGATTTGTGGCAAGACCAGGATGGAGCATTCGCATCCACTATTTAAGGAGCTGAATATATTGCCGGTCAGAAAGTCCTTCTTGCTAAAATCAATCATAGATATTTATAAAAATAAAAATGATTTGCCAAGACAGGATATGCCATATGGGGTACGCAATAGAAATAGAGTCTACTTACCAAGACCACGTTTAGAGCACAATAAGAGGTTCTTTAGATATGTAGGATATAGAATTTACAATGCGCTGCAACTTGATATTCAAAATTGTGTGTATAGTAATAGGTTAAAGGTCACTTTGAAAGAACATATTTTTGCGCTTGATAATGTAAATTTGTTTTTTTAGGAATTATCTCAGCTGAATGAATTATACCTGGGTCTACTGGGTTACTCAGGTCTTATAGGTTATATTAGTTTTAACCTACTTAGTTTTCCAGTTTCATAAAATCATAGAGTTTGAAATTTTCTGTGTACGATTGCTATTGTATAATTGCTACATCCAGAATTTTTGCTGTATAAAAATAAATTGCACATTACTAGTTGGAATAATAGTATATAAATTTACCTATAAATAAGGAGTGGTTGTTTATGCTTTCTGTATCGTCCGTCTTCTGGTCTGTATTGATTTTCTAATGCTTGCTTTTGTATAATTATTTTATATTTGAAATGTTTCAGAGATTATTTTTTAGTTGTTATTGAGTTCTCGTGATTTCAAGTAACTAGGTTTTAGAGCTATTGTATGATTTAGTTTTTTGAACTATGAGAGTGAGCTAGAACAATGATTTTAAGTTTTGTCTTTATTTAATTAAAAATTTCTATTCATTTATACTGATGGATCCCCACACAGGATTACCTTTGGGGTCTCCTATTTAGACGATAGGCATTCATTTTTTTGTAAAGTGTTTGTTTATTGGTCGAATAAATTTATTTATTTATTTAGAAGTGGAGAGTATATTATCAGAATTTTATAGTATAGATCAGAATCTAATAGTCTGCAGTTACAGCAATTTTTCAGACTGATACTTTAAAAGACATTTATTGTTCTAAATGATCCTGTACCATGAATAGCAAAAATACAATAAATAGGACTCATACAAAAGTATTTCATTCATCATTCATTTACTAGATCAAAATACAATATGATTGAAACACGGACAAGCCTAAAACGTTTCTTCCTTCCTATTATTGATTAGTTTATATTGTGAATATTCAGAGTTTCGACTTCTGTATATGAAGAACTATGAATCATCAATTTAGAACTAGGTAACATTTATCAGCCATCTTTTAATAATACTGAAAAATTAAATAATCCATCAGAACCACATAATAATCATCATAAATGTATCTCAATTAAAACTTTTCTGTTTATGATGGTAATTATAGCTATACTTGTTAACATGCAAAATATCAGCACATTATTGCTCTTATCAACCCCTTGGTGAACGTTACTATAATAACTCACAGTTTTCGCCGACAGATTTTCACCATGAGAAGCAGCTGTTCTATGGGAAGAGGTTCAAGACATGAAGAGGCAAAAGGCTAACTGAAAAAACTGGCTCAGTGGTGAGTGAGTAAGTTGGACCATGCCCTGCCCTACATTCAAAACTTGGCGCTCCATAACTCCCTGCATAAAGATACTTTCACGCATCGTTTCAGCTTCCCTACACTTTTTCCTACCCTCCACTAACCTTTTTCATACTTCCTACTCCATATTTTATTCTAGGCTTCCTCTTTTCTTGCGGTTCTGTGCTTCTTGTGTACTTTCTTTTCGAACCATTTCATATCCTCTCCTTCCTTCTTCTTCTTCTCGCTTCTATTTTTATTATGTTTATTTTACCTCATAACATCCTAATTAAATAACAATTTTAAAATCACCGTCCTTCTCTTCTCATATTATTCTCTACTTTTCTTCTCTCTCTCTCATTCAATTCTCCTCCTTCCCTTTTTCTTCCTTCTCCTTCTTCAGATAATCTTCTCTCTCTTGTTCCAATACTTATTTATTCCCAAAGCATTTCAATTGATAGCATTTTCAAAATCTTCGTCCTTCTCTTTTTCTGCACATCTATCTATCTCATTGAATTCACCCACTCAATTGTTTCCATCAACATTTTGTTCTCTTCAGCCTCGTGAAAGTGTCCTTTCATCACTTCTTGTATTTTTCTTAATCATTAATTTTCAAAGTTCTCTAGCCTTATAATAAAGTAAGTTTGATGTTGTCTGACAAGGTCACGACAAATTTATTGAGAGAATGAATAACTTACTTTTACTTTCCGATATTTTATCATTCTTATCCCCCTCAACTTTATTCCTACTTTTATGGAACTTCACTATCATATTTCCTTTTTCATTCCCTTTAAATCTCCCATCATCCTTTACTTCTTTTCTCATCTTTCCATTATTTTATTCTCTGGGTTTGTTTCTCTTAGAGTTCAATTCTCCTAAAGCTTTCTCCTAAATTCCGATCTAGAAATGTCATATTCCAAGTAGAGTATGCACTCACCAATCCCTGCTCTACCTCACACTTGATACTTTGATTGCATTACTCTCATGATTCTCAAGCTCTTTATAATCAGCAAGGACGTCAAGTCGAGTTTCAAAATTTCTCTTTCAAGTGCACATAACAGGCTTCCAAATCTTTAACTATGGAGTTTCGTCAAAGAAAGTTATCATAAAGCTTAAATCTCTGACTCTATTATATGTTCTCTGTTCTCAAATCTCTATGTTCTCTATTGTCTTCGTTGTAGGTGATACGCAATCAAGAGTTTGCTCCATTAGTTCTCTTCACTCAAGGTTTGGAAATTTTACAAACTCTAAATAACGTACCTAGCTCTCAAGTAAGCTACGTTTAATATAAATGATCTTGTGCTATGTAAAGCTATCAATGGCTCAATTTCTCTCAAGAAAAAATTTCTTTTCAATGTTCCACTATATCATTTACTTGGCAATAATATCAATCTCGACTTCACTGTTCAAGTGAATTCCCCTAAAAACAATTCATGTACTTTAAATATAGCGCTTTCCTCAACTCCTCAATCATACTAATCATAGCAGGAGTTGCACGAGAGCTAAACAATAAACATGTAACAAATGAAACAATAACATTAATCTCTTAGAGATATATTGAATCATTATTGATAGGCTATATGTTTTTTATTCAATTTCTATTTGATCATTGTATTATCGATCGTATCTAAGAAAATGTACCACTGAGACAAACATATCCTAAGTTATGTAAGTGCAGTGGAATTCCTTTCCCAAGCATAAGAATAGCTAGCTAATTGGGATATTTTTGAGCCAATTCCATCATTTTGGCGCATAGGCCTATTCATTAATGATGAATTTTATCAGGGGCTTCCTTGAACCTTACAAAAATTTAGCACATTTAGTTGTTCTCAGCCTCATCTACGACATTTCCGCTCAAACTACAACAAATCTTAGTTAAAAATGAGTTGAAGATGGACAGAGCTGGTGCATACGGTTCTCATTACCCCTTTTTCACTATTTCACCCCTTTACAATTCCATATCTCGTATAAATCTACACAATAGGCTATTCTGCAAAAAAATAGGCAATCTGCTATTCTCTTAACCAGTTAAGTCGTGGTATTTGTTGAATCCAAATGTTTTTTAATGTACTACTATATCATTGACATGACAAATAATCACGACTCGTATTGAATTTTGAAGTGAATTCCCCTAAGAATGATTCATTTACTGCAAATAAAGTATTTCCCACAGCTCCTCAATCATACTAATCATAGCAGAAGATCATGACACCATTCATTATCTTGTGTTTCGTGCTGCAAGTTTGGAGTCATACTACACAGATTTCAAATAGCAGATGCTAATTGAGCATAAAATGTTCAACAGAGTCATGTAGCCTCCATTTGACACACGATGAAAGCACAATCATTATGACACTGGCCGATGTATTATATGCTAATCGCTCGTTTGATTTACATGGCAGCGTAAAGGATCCTATTAAAACGGCACGTCATGATTTATTAAGCGGTACTCTCGATAGCCACCCACATACAGTTTTCATCCACATCAATGTTACCGAGTAGGCTACAGTTGTGATTCTCTCTTTGTCCAAACAGAGTAATTTGGTAGTTCTGTCTTTGTCTGGAAAGAGTAATTTGTCGTTTCTATCTTTGTTCAAACATTGTACTTTACGGGTTTTATCTATGTTTAAAAAGAGTACTTTAACGGTTTCATCTTTGTCTAAAGAGAGTACTTTGCCGGTTCTCTATATTTGTCTAATAAGAGTACTTAGCTGGTTCTGTCTTTGTCTTAGGGAGTATATTCCGGTTTTATATTTGCCTAAGGAGTATATTCCGGTTTTATCTTTACCTTAATGAGTATTCCGGTTTTATCTTTGCCTTAAGGAGTATATTCCGGTTTTACCTTTGCCTTAAGGAGTATATTCCGGTTTCATCTTTGCCTTAAGGAGTATATTCCGGTTTTATCTTTGCCTTAAGGATTATATTCCGGTTTTATCCTTGTCTAATAAGAATATTTTTCAGGCTCTATGTTTCTCTGAACAGAGAACTTCATTGGTTCTGTCTCTATCTAAACAGAGTACTCTACCAGTTCTGTGTTTGTCTAAGAAAAGTACTTTACTGGTTCTGTCTTTGTCTAAACAGAGTACTTTGCTGGCTCTCTCTTTGTCTAGAAAGAGTACTTTGTTTTATCTTCGTCTAGTAGAAGTCTTTCTTTTTCCAGACATAGTAATTTAACGGTTCTGTCTTTGTCTAAAGAGAGTACTTTGCCGTTTCTATCTTTGTCTAAACAGAGCGCAATTCACTTTCCATGACGAGCTGAAATTTCAAACTATACTACTAGCTGACTGAAATTTCAAGCTGTATGAACTAGCAGATTGATCCATACGTGTAAATTTGTAATACAAGTCTACAAGTCGCTGATACGGTACAAGATATAATAGAGCTGTAGAGATATTGATAATCTAGAAATACGGAGATATAGATATGGATAATCTAGAGATATGAAGATGAATAGTTAGATAATCTACAGATATTGTATTTTGGTTAATCTATTATACAGGGTGTTTCAGGAGGAATGCGCAATAATTCTCAGGCTGATTCCTTTCCCCAAGTAGACAAAAAAGTTCCACGGGACAAACCCCCAAAAACGCTTTGTTACCGAGATAACAATGGCGGAAAATTGAGATTTTTTTAGAATATATTAATTTTTCTAATTTTTTAGAGGCTTTAGAGAGGTTCTAAAATAATTAACTCCTATGTAAAATTAGCTGAGAAATTGAATGAAACCAGTTCCAAGTTTGTAACTTCAACGGTTATTGAGATAATTGGAAAAATATGCTAGAAAACGCAATTTTTCAACAATAAGGGTTATAACTGGATAAGGAATCATAAAATTGTATTTTTTATTAATGGAGGTTGAAGAGAGTCGGATTCTAAAGAAAAATTTAAATGGCGGCGATTGTGTCAATCTTACCCAAATCTCAGAAATAGCAATCAAAAATCGCAAAATTGCTACTAAACACAAAATAATAATATTCGTGTGACCTTCAGCTACTAAACACAAATTCATCACTTTTGCTATGTTTTGTCAATTTGGCGATTTTTGATCGCCATTTCTAAAATTTGGGTAAGATTTACACAATCACCGTCATTTAACTTGTCCTTTAGAATACGACTCTCTTCAACTTCCATTGATAAAAAATACAATTTTATGATTCCTTATCCAGTTATAACCCGTATTGTTGAAAAATGGCGTTTTCTAGCATATTTTTCCAATTATCTCAATAACCGTTGGAGTTACAAACTTGGAACTGGTTTCATTGAATTCCTCAGCTAATTTTACATAGGAATTAATTATTTTAGAACCTCACTAAAGCCTCTAAAAAATTAGAAAAATTAATATATTTTGAAAAATCTCAATTTTCCGCCATTGTTATCTCGGTAACAAAGCATTTTTGGGGATTGGTCCCATGGAATTTTTTGTCTACTTGGTGTAAGGAATCAGCCTGAGAAGTATTGCACATTCCTCCTGAAACACCCTGTATAATAGTCATTATCCTCAACTTGATTCACCACATTAGCTGAGAATGCTTGCTAGTCAACTATGTAATAGAGTGCTAGTATCATCATCCAGATCAACATCGGTTGTGTCAGAACTATTGGATAATCTGATCAAGAATATCCATTGAAACATTGAAACTGAGTCCTTGGGGATAACGTATCGTATTGGGTATAATGGTTAACTGTTGTTACTAGATCATGAAATTCTAACTATTGCATAATTGTATCTATCGCAATGTTGGATCCATCTTACTTAAATGTGACTTCAAAATTGCACCAAGTTTCAGGAGAAAAAATCTCCAGTATTTTTTTTGAATTCAGGCATCTCCTATTGCACAAAAAGATATTATTTTGTAACTTCATGCTGAAATTGTATTATGTGTAATATTTTGTTTGTGAATACTATAAGATCAATCATCATTCAAAATGTTTGTAATAACTTGAATTGGATTGGTCATGAGTAATATACTTTTAGTATTCAGTATGAAGAACAACTACTATAAAAGAGGAAGTTTTAATTTTGGCATAGTTATCATTGAATCGATTTATATTATACCGATGTATGTATAGTATCACTCCATAAATTATCATACTATCTACAGTATATTTTTCCAGATCTGTTATCCATTTCGAACTGTGTTACTTTGATATTTATGAATGTTTCTGTCTTTTAGAAAATGATTATTTATTTATTTGTTCAAGATAGCACAATAATTCTAAAGTAAGGAGGAAACACAGAAACATGTTCAATACGTCTTCATCCCTATTTCCTAACTACGATTAGAATATCACAAGTACATCAATTCATCTGTAGACCACTGGCGGCTCGTGCCCACGAAACAGGTGAAGTGCTCGTATCTTTTAGTGTACAGCACTTCACCTGTTTCGCCAGTGCTGTAGACTTTAAACGTCTTTCAAAATTGCATTGATCATCAGAGCTGGGAGCCTTGAATTTATCAATCCAACTTTTTATGTAGCCTACTTGAAAACGTTTTTACAGTACTTGGACATACTTCTAAAGCACATAATTACTAGCACTCAACCAAGAACTTTACTATAGGCCCCCTCATGCTAGGCATACTCACTGCGACTATCTGTTTTTGTAACATGCTTGATCCAAGGCTTGCCACACACAAAGGAAGCAATATCGCTGTTGACATATCAAAGCAAATTTGCTCCTGCCAGATCATCGATTGTTTGGATAGCATCCACCGCAGTGGAGGCACGGCACGCTGTGTGCAAACATGCCTTGCCTGGCTTCAAACATAAGGCACTTGCGAAAGCTTTAAAAGCTGCTGCTGCCAAAGTGACCAGACTTTGAAAGCTGTCGTCGGCATGCTGTCTCTCACAGTAGTCTGTCCAAGCAAAGAATACATTCTAGCAAGATGAGGAAGTTACTCCAGCTCGGTCAATATTGCTTAAAAAACCCATTAATTTATTCTCAAGTTATAGAGGAGAATGTTTTCTACAATTTGAAATCAAATTTGTAGTTTTTGAACAAATATTGATCAAGCTGGAGTTATTTTCCAGTCTTGCCAGAATGTCTTCTTTGCGTGGATAGACTATAAGTGTTCGTCGTCTAAGTACCTCGCACCCCTTCCACAAGCCACATTGTTCTTTGTATATTAGTGGATGGGGGAAATATTGACCCAGAAAGTGTTTCAATGCGCTGGTTGAGATGTTGATCGCCTTTGACACAACTAACAAAACTTGATATTGATGGAAACTAAATAAACAATAGATAACTTGATTATTATGCTCATAGTTATCGATGCTTCCGAGATTATATGAGTATTTCGATAACATGTATGTATCCAAGTCATTTTCATCAATAATCTCTTTAAAAACAAAAATTTGTGATAGTCAACAATATTATG
>CM029554.1:24701860-24736999 GCA_017141385.1 Sogatella furcifera | reverse complement strand
ACTTTTTTGTAGACAATAAAATTTTGAGAAGAATAAGACCAATTGCAAATTTGTATCATTAAATGTTTTCGAAGTACAATTATTTTAAAAATTGGTAATTTTTCTTACTTATAAAGTTTGTAACTATAAATTGAGCACCTGTACATTATCGTATTCCAAATCTCTCTCGGCGAAATCAATTTTTCTTTCATTTGAGACCAATTTCACACTTCTATATTCAATATTTTTTGAAGTACAGAGAATTAAAATAACCCTTACACCCCCAAAAACCACAAAAATTGCATATTATAACACAAAAACTTACTAAAAATATTGGGATAAGTTATTTGCTTATATTTCTAAATTATGTTCCTGATTCGAGACTCTAGGCTGTTGTGAGCAATGTTATGAGACTGAGAATATCATAGGATTTGACAGCATCCCCTATATTCTAAGTTTTATATTCATAACTTTTGAACTGAACGGTAATTCGGATTTTATCTTGTGATAGCTCATCGTTCTCAGCTCATGGCGGCGATATAAAATCATACATTGAATGTCAAATTAGATAAAAAACTCCAATTTTCAGATCTTGGAATTCAATTACTAACCATCTGAAAGAGGAAGATTTCCTCTACATTTCATTATAATTTTCAGATTTTTGCGCCCACAGGTTGCCGTTTGGGAGTCACTCTAATGTAAAAATGTTCTGTTTTCAACGAGGAGGTATTATTACCCACAGTACCATTACAATCTGGAAATTGGAATTTTCTATCAAATTGGACGTATAATACATGAATTTATTCTGGGACTCTTGGGGACTTTTAGTATGTTATTCAGCGCCCTTTTCTGATCATATCTGCTAATTTTCAGCTGGTTCCTCCGACTTTTAATTTTCAATTTTGTTGCTTTATTTGACTGGACTATTGGGGGGGCAAAAGGCATGTTTGGGGGGGGCAACTGCCTCCCCGTGCCCCCCCCCAAATTACGCCTATGGGTATGGCAACGGAGACCAGTAGGCTATCTCGATTTTCTATCAAATCTGTGGTTTGACAATATCTTATCCTTTCATTTAATATCGATAACTACCACAAAAATTATTGTAAATCTGTGGAGGTAATTTCCAATAAGTGGAAGACATTTTGTATCAGAGGATCATGTCTTTATTCAGCATTTCTGATGTACATCGATGAGTTTACAATATTCTTTTGTCGGGTTTTTGTTTTATAAATTTCTGCCAATGATATCAATATCAACCCCATCGATTGCCAAGTCTGCCCATCACCGGCCGCAATCCCTGCAACAACAGTCTAAGAAAACCGCCTACATTTCGAGATCTTATATGGCGTCCCTTGAAATTGGCGTCCGCGTCAACTGAAAAATAAATAATAATTGCATATTCAAACCATGAATTATTGTTCTGAATCAGGTCAAATCTCTGATTTATTCAGAATCCATTTACAGTGAATTCATTCAAAAAAAAGAAATGTGTCATCATAAAGGATAAACGCAATATCTGGAAATATATATACAGAACATGAACTTTTTAGTGGTTGATTTTGTTTGTTTCTAGATACATCTATTATATTTATTGTAGCAGATCGCAGAGATTTTTAAATTCCCTTTTTTTCCATCCAAGATTCTTGAAAATCTATAATACCTCCATCCTTCTACTGAGGAAGCCTCTGTTGTTATCTAAAAATTGAATATCTATAAGAAGTCAATGAAATTTCAAATTTTCATCAGTCTACCATGAAGCTGCATCTTGCTTCAGGGATCTGTGTGATTTTCCTTCTCTTCATTCATCTCTCTCCTTCATAGGCGGCACCTCTCTCTGACAATGAATCCAGATTCATAGCCGAGATTATGAATAAATTGAAATTTTTCAAACACTATTTTTTTTAAAGTTGTATTTGTTGAAAATTTTAGAACTACAATGTAATCCTTATTGAACACCTTATAGTTTTATTAACTATGGAAATCTCTCGACTTGAAATGCCCTCGCAGCCCATTCGTCGACTGTCCTGAAAGAGCTAAGTTTTAGTAAACATTACAATTCGCAAACCGCCAGTTTCTTTGGCGTCAGCTATATTATGAAGAGCTATATATTGTGAAAAGCTATATTTATGAAGAGCTATATTATTACTTAAGTTGTGTCAACATCGATTCGAATGCATTCTATTCAAAATAAAATGCTAGTGGCCTAGCTGATAAGAGCTTGAGCAAATTGGATGTTTGAAAGCAACAGGTTTTTGCTCAGCAATATGCTGTTTGTCAGCGGGGTCGTTCAAAATCACATGAATATGGAAATAAACTACGCACGTAAATTGGAAACCTAAAGATTCCAATCCAATTATCACATCACCCAAATTAACGTAAAGAGCTGGGGAATGGTGACAGTCTTCTGGAATAATATATTCAATGTGCAAATTATGCAACTATTATTTTTCAGTTGACGCGGACAAGGGCCATTTAAGATCTCAAAGAACCGTATTTTTAACACTGTACGGACTGGGAGAATGGCTCAAAAAGATTGCCAGATGAAGAGGAAGGATACGATGGTGTCATTGAGCATTGGGTAAGTCCCGGAATTTCGATACCAACCATCTGAAAGAGGAAAATTTCCTCAACATTTCATTACAAGTTTCAGATTTTTGCGTGCACAGGTTCCCGATTGGGAGTCACTTGATTTCAAAAATGGTGTGTTTTCAACGAGGAGGTATTATTACACACAGTAACCTACCATTATAACCTGAAATTTAAAAATTTTCATCAAATTCGACACATAATATATTAATTTATACCGCCACAATGAGCTGAAAACGATGAGCTATCACACGATGAAATTCGACGTACCGTTCAAAAGTTATGAATATATATTTAAAATATATATATTGAAAGTTATGTATATATTTTAAAATATAGGGGATGCTTTTGACCCACCCCAAGAATCCTACGATACTTTTGGTCGGATGAACATTGCTAATGACAGCCAGGGTGTCTAGCAGTCGGGAAAATCGGGAAAGTCGGGAATTAGTCTGGAAATGAAATAAGGTCGAGAAAAGTCGGAAATTATCCTGGAATTTGAAGTCAATTCGGGAAAATTTATAGATTATAAAGTTTTTCATTTTTTCCCATATTAGTTGAGTTATTTTCATATTGGGCGGGCCTGAACTAGTGTTTGGTATCAAACATCGATATTTTGCAAATGAACCGATATTTTTGTCATTGATGGCCAGACACTAGAGCGAGCGTAGTGGGGAGACGGTCCAGCGTCTCCACTTTGTTTCTTCAATATTTTCCTAGCTAGTGCTATGAAAATGGTTTATGAAAACAGGGTCGAACCCAGGATCAGGAAAATCTCCGAAAGGGAGGGTTGTTGCTCGCATGGAATATCTATCAAGTATTTGCCTTCTCTTAACAAACATAATCATATCTTTCTACCGAGTAGAGAAACTCATTCACCAATATTATTGTAGATTTGAACAAGAGCTATTGGTCTCTTGTACTTTTTGTATATTGTATGGGACAATATTATTGTTAGGTTGAACGTTGAAGTTCTTCAAGCTGTGCTGGAAGATTTTTCCTGTCATTTTGAATCCAAACTAAAGAATATAGTCTATGTGTTCTGGATACTGAGTATTGCAATGTGATTGGATAATATATCCTATTCATAAGCCTATTTTTATTTGTAAATTTATATATTTGATTATCATACCTTGATTCTAAAATTTTATTGATAATTGTGTTAAAAACAAGAGGTTTTGTACCTGATTGTCTGAGTCTTCATTACTTAAGAATATTGAATTTTCTTGAATAAATGGAATGAAATCGTTGAAATTATATCGAATAACATAAAAAATCACAAAACGAAATCTACAAAACGTAGAGATTTATTCTGATACATATCATTCAACATAATATGACCAGGTTTAACGGTGAAATCTCTCTGAAAGAATAGTAGGGATATGGATATATAATTAAAATGATCCCGACCTGTAGCACTTTACATTGTAAGATTTTACTCTCTGAAGGGTTGAAAAGTTATGAAGATGTTCCTGTTGTAACAGAGATCGGTGCACCAATATTTAACATTCTATTGAACATTTTATAAGAAAAAATATGCTTGTTGCATTCATCTAAGCAAAAAAAAATATATATATTCGGGCTTGCGATGCTTTAATTCAGATTTAATCCATTTCCTTCTTCATATTTTCCCCGCGAGGGGGGTTTTTTTTTTAAAAAGTAGCCTACACTAAAACTGCATTTTTAGAAGTTTTAAGCCTTATTATAAAAAAATTGGCAACTCCAACAAAGTGCATTCTATCTAGTGTAAGATGAGCACCAATTTCGGGGGTATATATCACCTCAATCCCCCTGGTTTCGCACCTTCCAATTACAACTTCAGGAGTCCTAAATACGAAATATTGTAGCTTCAAGTATATTAATTTTCCAACTGGAACTGTTATTCTTTACAATTATCAAAGAGAATCGGTCCTCTAGGTTGAAATTAATCTCTTCATTTGATACTTGAGTCAATAATTTTTGTAGCCTATAGAACAAGTTGTTCGTAGACATAAAATATGTTAATAGTAGGTTTTTATGTATATATTAAAATATACCCTATTTTAAGACATAGGGTGGTAGTGTTTTAGACATTAATTCATATATAACGAGTTGCAACGTTTGAAAACGCATATAGAAACTCCAATTTTGCCTTGAAAAAAGTCAGGAAAAAGTCTTGAATTTCTAGGGTCTCAGGAACAGTATTCAAGAAGTGTAAGCAAATCCCAACTTTTTTAGTAAGATTTTTGTGTTAAAATATGCAATTTTTGGGGTCTTTGAGGGTGTAAGGATTTTATAAAATCGCTGTAGAACAAAAAATTTTGAACATAGAAGTATGAAATTGGTCTCAAATGAAAGAGAAATGAATCTCGCTGAGAGTAATTTCAAAATAATACAAATGTTCAAGTGCTCAAATCATGCTTACACACAAACTTCATAAGTAAAAAAAATTCAAGTTCTTGATCCTATGAAAAAATTGCCAAATTTAAAAAAAAAATGTATTTAAAAAATGGTTAGTAATACAGAGTTTCAATTGGTCTTATTCTTTTTAAAATTCTATTGTCCACAAAAAAGGACCAATAAAGTTTCTCGTCCGTCGCTTGGTTTGGCCACAATTCACGGAAAAACAATTCCCAGTAGGTAAATTTTACACTTTTTCCAAGATGGCGGCCGAAGCTCACAGGGGACTCTTGGGGACTTTTAGTATGTTATTCAACGCCCTTTTTTGATCATATCTGCAAATTTTCAGCTGGGTCCTCCAACTTTTACTTTTTTTGCTTAATTTGACTGGACTATAGGCCTACTATTTTTTTGAATGAGAAAAGAAGGATGAAATAACGACAAAATCATACTTTGAACATTATGAGTAGACCCTGGGGGCCGTAAAGAAGTCAAACTATTTAAATCCGATGTATAAAACTTTCATATATACCGGTAGAAGGTTAGTTACCGTATTCTTAGTTTCGTGTATCTAATATTTTTTCTCAAATGCAAAATAAAATTGTAAACACACACAATTACAACAAAAATCTATGGAAATATCGTTTCAGGGGCTCCTTAGGCTGGAGGCCTTTGCAATAGCGAACCTACGGATCTGGCCTGTCCCGACCCTAAGATGAAGAATGAAGATAATTTTAAAATTGTGTTTTTCAACTCATTCTATTTGAATAAAAACAATAAAATATAGTCTAATACTGGCTGAAAGAAACTGGCGGTGGCTAATGAACATAATTGAGTTGTAAAAGTGACTTACAATAAGTAGAAATAGAATATTTCGTACCTAGGGGGCCAAAAATGTGTGCGTTTACCGGCTCAACCGAAATCGGTTTTCAAAAGTCAAGGGCCCGTAGGCCGAGGGCCCAAAAAGAACGAGAGACGGAGAATATTATTTTCGACCCGTGGTGTTGAACTTTATTTTCGGCATACAACATCAATGCCCGAAAACAAAATAAAAAATTAGTTAATCCAGTTCCCAAAGAACAGCTAGACCATTAACCTTATTATGCTATCTTCGCCTATGCTGAATTTGGAGTAGGTGCCATTTGCTTGCTATTGGAACTTTGCGTCAAAAGTTTATTGATTTAGTGACTGAATCAATACTTTATGCATAAGCTATCCGGTGTATTCGATTTTCTTAGTTCAGAAACGTTTAAGCCCAAGTTAATTTTTGTACGATCATCCTAAATTGTACAATATCAATTCAAAGTTGTTGATGATTTTCGACAGATACTGGCTAAGCAGAGAAGCTTAGTCTAGTTAGCATTATCACCTGCTAGATTGGCGCTGGCTAACCTGCTAGACGAAGTAACCTGAAGTCTGACAACAATAATATTGTTCAAACATGGATTTCACGTTCATCATTATTCAAAAATTAATCAATACAAACATTTTTAATCTTATCAAAGTTGAAGTATTAGTAGTATTAGTTATTGGAGCAGTTTTCGCTTTATTATTCAACTACTGATTAATGGCAAAACTTTCAATGTTCAGTTCTCTTGACAAGGGATCTTACCAATCAAAATAACAGATGAGAGACTACCTTTACATCAAAATACCAATTGGTCGACATTGACTCCCAAAACAGCTGACATTTAATGCAATCAAACCGGGGATGCTACCTATTGATCAACTAACCCCTTAAATCGACAACGACCATTCAGTCAGCTGACATGCAAGTCATTTTACGCCCCTAAGGGCTGAAAAACGCATTTTCCCGGCGAGTTGCTGGCGACCTTGCCTGAAAATCAGGGTTTTTGGCTTCCTCACGTCATCAAAAACATGTAAAACCAGTCCATTTCATACCAGTGTGGCGAAAACATTTTTTCTTACAGCTGCGTGTAAAAAAATTTTACAAACTGAATTCTCCTTGTAAAGAAGCCCATTCCTGAGGAGAATCTTCATTTACGCTTACTTGCTAACCATCTGCGCGTACGCAGTAGAATCTTTACGCTTTGCTAAGCAACTGTGTGCATGAGCAGTAGAGGTTACTTTATGGCTACGATAATCCAGCTGATCATAGCTTGCCAAAAAGTAGGTCAGGTGGAGTCATAACCTTAACCTAACAAAAGTCAACAATGTGTGATTGTACCTGTACCGGTAATTACACAAGAGTAATTCAATAGTTCGCAGTATTTGAGGACTGAAAAAGCTGTAGATTAACGGAGTTTTTGTGCAGTTGCAGAAAAAATATTGTATGTAATTAAGCGGCGTAATGTTTCTTTGTTGCTTTTGCAAAAATTGTCATGCTCCTTCACAGGCGTCGTATGATAACTGTTTATTGCAAGCAATAAAGTCGCACATTACGCTCTTAATAAATAAATAGCTGTATTCTACAACTACTGCGTGCAACAAGATTTTAAATACTGAATTCTCCCTTGTAAAATAGCCCATTTCTGAGGAGAATCTACTTTTTCACTTGCTAACCATCTGCGCATAGAGGGCGTTCAGGGGCTGTGGGTTCCTTTGAGAATTTATGGCTTTTGGGCCGAGTATTGGCTGGCTAGGAGACGTTTTCCCGTCTTTCCAGAGTGTCCCTATTTGCTTGGATGGACTTTATAGTTTGGTGAATATGAAACTGGCAACCAGCTGGTGGGCCTTTCATAGAGCTTTTTCCCCAAAAAACAAACCTTTCTGCACATGCACAGTTGAATTCCCCAATTTTCCTTTAATCAGCTGTGTTGGGGATAAGCTGTGATAGTATCAGGATAAAATCTGATACGTGGCAAATTTTTTGCAGTTCATAAAATTTTTTTTTCCTTTTTATAATTAAAACATATGATCATATAAAAAATAGATTAAAATTTTTCGGGGTTTAACTGGATCAATTCTTTCCCTATTATTACAATAATTGTCAAAAAATTTAATACATTATATTTTAAATTAGGCTATTTAACGAATCGAAATAGTTCAACAGGTTTTCATTTGCAGTTGTGAAAAACTTTTGTGGGGTAATTGCGCTTAATGCTTCTTTATTGCTCTTGCAAAATTATCATGCAATAGCTGTTTTCCCTTTGAGCAATAAAGTCGTGAAACCTCTTAATACATAAATAGCTATTTTATCAGAGAATCATGTATTTAATTAGCATCTACCATGTAAAAAACAATTCAAGTGACCATTTTTTTGGGGGTTTTTTGTTAAATCCATTTATGCCAATGATACCCAAAATAAACCCCCATCTCTCCTTCCCCTCCTGGGTATCATTCTGCCAATATTACTGAACAATTTTCCCCAGTCTGAACAGTCAAAGGGAATCCCCGGAATTTTAAAGGGCCCATTGTCTGCGTTTTGAAAAATAAATAAACTTCTGTGAATAAACGGAGAATAACATTAATTAATCCATTAATAAGTTAATTGATTGATTAATTATTCAATTAATCAATTCACAAATCATTGATTCATTGTTTAAATTTTTTTTTATAAATGTTATTAAAACTTGTCTCAACAGAAAAACCTTTAAATTTTTCAGTTAATAATTTCAGTCAACAAACTTAGAACCCGTTCACCCATCAATTACTAAAGCGGTTCGATGAACTAAAAAATATTTATGGATTTAATTTATTTTTTTTTTCCCCACTTCCCCCAAGCACTCCCTAACTCGAAGGGCTTCTTGTGGGTTGAGTGTTGTCTGGGAGGGGGAAACCTCTATGTTTTCTGTTTGGCCCAAGGGTGACTCATGATGGGCTGCCAATCGTCTTATCTCGCGGGTTCAAAGGGGGATGTGAAAATCTCGATGCAAATAGTTTCCTGTACCAGAAGGGGCCATTCACCATGTTTGCAGTACTTTATTTTGGAAGGTTTGGATTCTATTGATGTTTGTTATTTTAGAGCAGCCCCCAACTGAATTCCAAAAATTCCAGAGGGGTTTTTTGGGAATTTTTTATAAATGAGAATCTTGTTGTCTATGGAGGTTGGGATTGTCTACCCAATAGCCATTACTTTTTACTATATTTTAGTCCAAGCTCAATTCTTTTAATCTTGATATCTCTTTCCTTTTAAACGGTAAGAGTCATTCCAAGGTTTTTAGCTGTGTTACTGTAAGGTATTCATTCGGATTTGATTAAAATTTTTTGTTTGTAAAGTTGACATGAATGCATTTCAACTTATTCAATTGATTTTCCATTTTTGTTATCACTGAATCTGTTGCAAGCATTCTAAATTTTTTGGTAGCCGCTTCTTGGAGTGTTTCTACTTCTGATGGTATTGCAGTATCATCAGCAAAAGGGTAGCTTGTCACCTCATCCAACTCAGGAAGATCATTTGGGTTAATTAATTGAATTATAAATTTAATTAATTCATTCATTCATACATTGATTCATTAACTTATTAATTTATTCATTCATTCCATTCATTTGCCCAGAATAACTAAAAATCTCCCAAACCAAATCTACTTTTCCCAAGTTTGGGGGCATGTTCATTCGGACCTTTAAAATAAAGTACTCCGTGAGAATTGATATTTTTTTGATATTTTCCCAAGGATCCTCTCCTTTGGGAGTTTGGGCCCTTAGATTTTGGGCAGTCAGTCAATTCCCGTTTCTGGAGGAACAGTAATTGTTGCATTACCTCTAACTGATTGTGAAGACTGGCTAAAAGGTTGAGAGGATGGGCGTGCTAACCACACGTTACCTCTATCCTGGTTGATGATTATTCGCCTCCCTTATTTTCTGCCCGGGATGGGAGGACATTCTGGGGGGGGTGGGGGGGGTTTTTGGCTCGGTTGGTGTTGGTTGGGGGGCTGTAGGTTCTTTTGAGAATTTATGGTTTTGGGGGCCCAAAGTATTGGTTTAAAACAGTCTATTTGTTCCCCAAGTGTCTTCTTTGCTGGATGGACTTTATATTTTTGGTGAATAAAATTTGGCAACCAGCTGGAAAACCTAGGCCTTTCATAGGGCTGTTGCGCCATTGACAAACAAAAAAAACTTTCCAAGGATATTTCCACTATACTTCAACTAAACTACTTATAGTTTTTTTAAAAATACTTCTGACTGGGGGGGGATCAAAGGGAGAAAAAACATGTGGGGTTGAGCTGGCGCAGTGTTGCCTTTTGCCTCATTGATACGGACAGTTTACTTGAATCCTCAATCCACGAAAGGGGGCCAGAAAAGGGCTAATCCTAGTAGTTTTTTTTTGGGGGAAATTTGTAAAAATGCCTGTGCGTATGGGAGTGGAAAGTTGACAACAGGCATTGGTGTTTGCTGATTTCTCGTTTCTATTGGCTGAGCAGACTCTCTCTCCCCCCATTGAAGAGGGACTCCCCTAAAGTTAAAGTAAAGTTAAATCAATTCAACTATAACTATTATTCAATAGTTATATTCCCAATAATTTGTGTTAAGCTATAGTTTTTTGACCTTTTTGTTGCTTTTTTCTAGATTTTTTTTGGGGACCAATTGGTGAAAATGTTGAAATTGGAAGACAGTTTCAGATCAGGTTTAAAAATAATGTTTTTAAAAGTTTTAAAAAATAATTTAAAAATTATGCCATTAAAATTTGGGGTTTTTAAAAAGTTTTAGATGCATCCCCGGTTCGCATATCTTCGCTTTAGCTAATTGACCCACCTTTATAAAAAAGCATAAAATGGAACTAATTCATGGCATGTTGGACCTTTAGACACTCGGAACTTTAGGCACTAAGAACATATTTTTTTAAATTTTCCCCCAAGCATCGCTGAATATGAGAATTTGGCGAAAATGCTGAAATTAGGGTAGGGGATTTCAGATAAGGTTATGGGAAATGATGTGTTAAAAAATTTTTTGATATCCTTCTGGACAAAAGCCCATTGGGTTTCCCAATGCTCTCAAATTGTACTTCTCGATTTTGTAGAAACGACTGAGCTGAATAGCCTAGTTAAAATCACATATGATACCCCTGGTTGAGCTTGAGATACAGTCAGTACCATTGGAAATTTTTACAAGTGTTTTCATTATTGTTCAAATGCTTTTGGTTCTCATGCTTTGGATTTGACTATAGTGCTTAAAGAAATCCTTTTTGACTGAGAATTCAAAACATCAAAGGCGTTCATAACACCATTTAACTGTAAATCAGCTAATGAATAATATTGTGTAACCTGGCTGGCTCAGGTCTGGTGTCAGATTTTTCAGGTCGCTCCAATAAATTTTCGGGGCCTCTGACATGACTTAACGACTGTTTTTAGGAAGCCGGGCCCAAACGGCTTAACTGCCCAAATGAAACACGGGGAAGTGGCTTGAGAAAAATTTCTGGTCTGACCTGGGTTTAAACCGGGACCTTTGGGTTGCGGCCACCCTTAACACACCCCAGCTCCCCCCCGAATCAGCTGTTTTGAAACAATGCAGAAATTGTTTGGTGATTTGCGTTTCAATAGTCTGGGTCCCAAAATTAAAAAAAGGGGTAACCTTTTTTTATAGTATTGATAAATTTATGATGTGATATATTTTTTACCTTTTCCCGAGCCCTAAAAACCCAAAATCTGATGCCCTTTTAAAATTTCCCTTATCTCTCTCTATATATATATATATATATATATAGATTCATATATATTTATATATTTATATATTCATATATTTATATATTTAGATATTTATTTTGGTCCCTTTTGGAACCCGATAACTCCCGAAGGGTTTTTGGGGGGAAGCGACCAAATTTTGAAAAATCATTAATTTGTTATCTCGGTCAAATTTTTATCCAGCCAAACCCGGTCCAAGGGTAGGGGGGGGAAATAGGGGTTGAAAATTTTGAAAAATCACTAGAATTCGACCAATTACCGTCTTTTTGGGTTTGGTATTTATAATCCCCTTTTCTTTCCCCTCGAAGAAATAAATCCAAATAGGAATGGAAGAAAAAAAATTTAAAAATTGTGTTTTTAATAGGTTTTCAAAAACGGCTCTAACGATTACCATAAAATTTCCCTTCCCCTGAATAGCTTCTTATAAGTCTTATGATTTTAGCTCTTAGAAGCAAAAAATGAAAAAACACATTGATTGCAAAAACACTCTTTCCGACCCCAGCTCCCAAAACGAATGTTTTGGATCGATTATGATAGATTTTTATGTGAAAGATTCCGAATCTGAGTGTTTTAAAACTGTAAAAGTTGAGAACTTTTTGTAATTCAAAATGGGGGCCCAGAATTTCGGTTCCATTTCTAGTCTATCACGATTTCCGTCAAAACTAAGCGTAAAAAAAAGGGGGTTTAAATTTTTTCAAGAAAACAAAATTTTAGTTTTTTCAGTATTTGCTTGCTTAGATTTTCTAGGAGTTTTGGGGTTGTGTGAATCAAAACCCCTAAAGGAATAATTTTGTCCTCTAAAATTTTTGAGACCAAGTAGACCTTTCTACCCCGTATATTTTTTGAACTAGGGCTGTAAAAAAATACCCTTTTCCCCCCAAAAAAAACCTATTTCTGGAAAAATGGTCTAAAAAATTGTTTTACGTGTTTTTTGAGTTTTCCCTTTTTGGTAATAATGTCTTATAATTGATTTCTAGCAGATAAGCCGCTTACCGAAAAACCCCAAAACAACTAGGAAGGATAGTTAGATGGGTTCCAATGCTATCTCCCTTTCATTTTTTCTACAGAGCTTGTAAAAGGCATTGACAATATAAGGTCGCCGATTGCTTAAATCGTATGTTTGAAGACTCTCCTCCTGAAGGGTTTCTTAAATTTTTGTAGTATAAAATTTAAGTTAGGATTTTCCCACCTTTTAAAAAAGCTTCTGAAGGAAAAATTTCAACCTTATAAAAAAAGAAAAGCCAGGATTGAATTTGGTTTGGGACAAAAAAATTCCAATTTTCTTTTTCGGGGGCCTTAATTTTGTTAAATTTTTCCCCGAAAAATTTCAAATTAAAAAAAAAGGTTTTTTCCCCCTTTAAAGGTTTTTGCAATTTTTTAAAAAGAAATTCCCCCCCTGAAACCCAAAAAAAATTTAAATTTTTTATTTTTTCTTTTTTTTCCCCAAAAATTTCTTAAAGCCCTTTTAATTGGGGTTTTGCAAAAGTATTTACCCCCCGGGAGCCCCTTTTTGTTTTTGGCCCGGGCCCCTTCTTTGGGAAAAAATTCCCCCCAAAAAGGGCCCTTTTGAATAAAAAATTTAAAAAAGGTTTTTAAACCTTGGGAAAAGGGGAAAAAAAACCCCCAAAAAAAAAAATTTTGTAAAGGGGAAAAGGAAAAAAATTTTCCATTTTAAAAAAAAGGGGGCCCCCAAAAATTATTTTTTTTTTTTGGCCCCCTTTGGTCCAAAAACCAAACCCCACAAAAAGGCTAAAAAAAAATTGGGGCCTATTTTTTTTGCCTTTTTTAAAGTTTTTAGCTCCCTTAAAACCCCTTTTTTGGAAAAAAAACTTTAATTTCTTAAAATTTTTGTTTAGGGAAAAAGTTTTCCAAAAAAATTTCTTTTCCTAAAATTAATTTTTTAAATTAAAATTTCCCCCTTTAAGGCTGGCCTTTCGAATTTGGGCTTTTAAAAAAAAGGGTTTTAAATTTTTATTTTTTAAAAGCTAATTTGGGGCCCCTAAAACCAAAGAAAAGGCCAAATGCAAAAAATCCCCCCGTTTTGGCAATTTTTTGAATTTTTTTTTGCAAAAAAATTTTAAAAAAACTAAAATTTTTTGGGGGGGTACTTAAGTTTTAAATTAGTTTTTCAGGGGCAAAATTTTGGTTTTTTTAATTTTTTTTTTTTCTTAATTTTTTATTTTTTAAAATTTTTAATTTTTTTCTGTTTTAATTTTTGGGCCCTCCAAAAAGGGGGGAAAAAAATTTCCCCCCAAATTTTTTTTTCAAAATTTTACTCTTTTTTTAACCCAACCCTCAATTTTTTCCCCAACCCCAAACCTTTTTTTTGAAAGGAAGGGGGTTTACCATGGGGAAAAAAATTTTCTGAAAATTTCAGTTAACCAAAAA
Source organism: Sogatella furcifera (assembly GCA_017141385.1). Taxonomy (NCBI): domain Eukaryota; kingdom Metazoa; phylum Arthropoda; class Insecta; order Hemiptera; family Delphacidae; genus Sogatella; species Sogatella furcifera. The sequence goes on along the minus strand of CM029554.1, from coordinate 24,723,089 downwards.
ACGGGGGCCCAAAAAAAATTTTTTTTCTTTTTCCCAACCCAAAAGGACCCCAAAAAAAAAAAAAAAAACCAAAAAATTGGGGGTTTTTGTACCCTTCCAAAGGTTTTTTTTCAAATTCTTTGGCCCTTTTTTTTGGGAAATTTTTTGGCCCCGGGGGTTTTCCCTTAGGGGGAAAGGTAAGTTAAGGGTAAAAACCCCTTTTTACGGAAATTTTTTAAAAATTTTCCCCCAAAGGGCATAAACCCCAAAATTTTTTCCCACCCCCCAAATTTTTTTCAAACGAATTTTTTTTAAATGGTTTAATTTTTAAGGAATTAAAAAATTTTTTAACTCCCAAAAAAAAAACAAAAAAGTTTTTTTCAATTTTGAAAGGAAAAAAAAGGGCCCTTTAACAAAAGGGAAAAATTGAAAAAAGGAAAAAAACAAAAGGGCCCCAATTTGAAAACCCCTTTCTTAAAAAAAATTTTTTCGCAACCAAGTTAAAGGTAAAAAAAGGGGAAAAAAGTTTTTTTGAAACCTTACCAAAAGGGTTAAAAATTCCTTTTTCCAAAAAACCCAAAAAAAAGAAAGTTTTCTTTAAAAAGCCAAAATCCAAAATTGGGGGGCCAAAAAGCTGCCCGGGAATTAAAATTTTTTTTTTTGGCAAAGAAAAAATCCCGGGAAAGGGATTTTTCTATTTTCCAAAAAAAAAAACATTTTGAAAGATTTTTGGGTTTTTACCGCCCGTTTTTTCCCTTTTTGTTAAAAAGTTAAATTTTGCCTCTTTTTTTCCAATTTTTTTTCCAAAAAAAATCTTCTCTGGAAAAAAACACCCTTTTTAAAGGGTTTTACCTGCCAATTTTTCAAAATCCATTTAAACCCCAAAAAATTTTGGGTTTAATTTTGGGTGCTTTCCCAAAATTTTTTTTTAAAAAATTTTTTCTCGGTTTTTTTTAACCCAGGTTTTTAGAGCCCCATTAAATTTAAAAGGAGAATTTTTTTGGGGGAATTTTTTCCCCCTTTTTCAACTTTAATAAAATTTTTTTCAAATTTTGGGTTTCTTTTTTTCCTTCCCCTTGGCTTTTTTTTTTTTCCTTAAAAAGGTTTCCTTTTTGTTGGAAATTTTTTCAAAAAACCATTTGAAGAATTTTCCAAAAATTTTTTTTTCTTTTAATTCTTCTGGAAAAGGGCCAAAAATTCCTTTTAAAACCCAACCTTAAATCCCAAAATTTTAATAAGGAAAGTTGGGGGCCCAAGGGGGGTAAAAAGCGGAAAGGGGGGAATTTTAAAAAAATTTTAAAATTTTTTTTTTTCATTCAAAATTTTCCAATGAAAAACCCCAAATTTAAAATTTAAAAATTTATTGGTTTTTTTTTTTTTAAAAAAATTTTATGAGGGAAAAATTAAATTTTTTAAACTTTCAAGTTTTTTTTTTGACTTTTTTTAAAATTCAAAAATTTTGGAAAAGAAGAAAATTTTGAAAAGGGGAATCAAATTAATTTCCCCAAAAAAAAAATTTTAATTTAATTTTAAATTTTTTAAAATTTGGGGGAAAAAAAATTTTCCCCAAAATTTTTCGCCCTTAATTTTTCCTTTTTTTTTTTCAAAAAAAAAAAGGCCCCAAAAAAAAAAGAAACCCCCTTTTTTTATTTTAATTGGGAACCAGAATTTGGGCTTTTGGAATTTGGGGAAAAAAAAAGTTTTTTTGTTTTTGTTTTGAACAAAAAAAATTTTGTTTAAAAAAAAAAAGGGGGTTTTTTTGAAAAAAAAAATTTCTTTTGGGGGTTTTTTAACAAAAAAAAACACGTTTTTGAAAAAATATGGAAGGTAAAATAATTAAATTTCTTTTTTCCAAAAACCTCTAAAACCTTTTGAAAAATTTTTTAAAAAATTAAAAAAAAAAAAAAAGGGGCCTTTTAACCCAATTTTTTTTTCGTTTTTTTTTCAAAAAAAGAAAAAATTACTTTTCATTTCCCCTCTTATTCAACTAAAAAAAATTGTTTTTTTAAATTTGGCTTAACATTTTTTCCAATTTTTTAAATTTTTGATTTTTTAATTTCCAAATTTTTTTCCGGGTTTCTTTTTTTGGGCTTAAACCCCTTACAAAAAATGGGGGAAGGGTGAAAAAGAAAAAAAAAAGTAAAAAACCAAAAAAAGTATTTCTGATTTTTGGGGAATTTTCCCCCAATTTTTCCAAATTTTAACTGTTAAAAAAAAGAATTTTTCCCCCCAAAAAGGGAAATAAAAAGGGAAAAACCTATAAAATGTTTTTTTTTTTTTAAAAAAAAAAAAGTTTTTTTTAAATTTTTGGGAAAAAGGAACTTCAGTTTTTGAAAGTTTCACCTTTTTTGCCGGGTGAAAAAAACCTGTTTTTAAAAAAAAACTTTTTTGGAAATTTTTTTCTTTAAAAAAAATTAAAAGGTTTTTAAAATTAAAAATTTTAAAAAATTTTAATAAATAATAATTTTTTTTATAAAAATTTTTTCTTTTTAAAACTATTTTTTTTTATTCTTTATTCATTCCCTTATTTCCTGAATTTTGGTTTTTTTGGAAAACCAAAAAAAAATTTTAATTGAAAAGCTGTTTCCCCTGGCCAAAACCTGGGGGGGGGAAAAAAAAAACGGCCCCATGGTAAAGAAGTAATCCCCTGGAATTTAAGGGTCCCTTAAAAAACCTGGTAAAAATTTTTAGGGTCCCAAAAAGGGGGATGCAAAAGGGGAAAAATTACCCCTTCCCCCTCTCCCGGTTCTACCCCTTTCCCCTTGAAATATAAATCACCCTATCCTTTGTTTACTAAAAGCCAGAAGAAAGGGGTTTGGGCGATTGGAAGGGGAGTTTTTGGGCAAAAAGGCCAAAAATTTCCGAAGTAAATATTTGGGTTAAATTATGCTAAAAAATTTTGAATTTCCCCCATTTTTTTTCCCTGGAAGCCTTTTTCTTGGAAAAAAAGTTTTAAAAAAGGAGAAATTTGGTTTCGGTTTCCTCCAAACCCGTTTTTAAAAAAAATATTTTTGTTTTAAAAACCCTTTAAAAAAAAAACCCTTTTTGATTTTTTAATTTCCGTTTTTCCCAAAAGGTAAGGTTTTTTTCTAATTTTTTTAAAAAAAAAAAAGGAAAAAAAAAATTTTTTTCTTTTTTTCTCACTGGGAAAAAAGAAAGTTTAAATTTTTTAATCAATTTTTAAAACTTTGATTAAAAAATAAATTTTAAAAAAAAAGAATTGGGGATACCCAAAAATTTTAATTTGAAAGAAAAAACCTTTAAAAAAAAAAAATTTAAAAATTTTGGGGCCCGGGTTTTTTTTAAAAAAGGAAAAAGGTCCCCAAAAAAAAGAAACCCCCTTTTTTTTTTAAATAATTTAAAGGGGAACCTTTGGAATTGGAAAAACCCAAAATTAATTTTTTAATTTTTAACCCGGGGGTTTTCTTCTGTTTTGTTTAGCTGCTCTAATTCAAATTTTTTAAAACCCCCTTCCGAATAAAGAGAAAAGGTTTTTTAATTTTTTAAATTTGAAAAAAAGGTTTGGTAATAATTTAAATTTTGTTTAAAAAATTAAAAAATTTTTTTTTTTGCAACAGGGAAGTTTTTAATTTTATTATTTGATTTTAAAACCAAAAAACATCGGGGGAATACAATTTTTCCCTTTAAAATTTTAAACAATTAAATTTTTTCCAAATTCTTTTAAAAAATTTGTCCCGGTTTCTATTTTTTTTTTTCCGGGAGAATTTTTTTTGGTAAAGGGGGGCCGGCAATTCTTTTAAATCAAAATTTGGGCGGAATTTTGGACTTTTTCGAAACCTGATTGGAAAATTTAAAAAATTTTTAAAAGTCAAAACCCTTTTGGACTGTGTCGCGACCCAAAAAAATTTTATTTCCTTTTTGGAAAAAGGAAGGGGTTTTTTAAAATTCCTATTCTTCTTTTCCATTTTCCGCCAGAAAACCCCCCGGACATCGGCGCCCAAAACCCCCGGTCCCCCCCCAAGATGGGAGTCCCTTTGGGTTTTTCCCTTCCAAAAAAGAAACAACCTGCCCCTTAAGTTTTGATTTTTTAAAGCCCCTTGGTTTTTAAAAACTTTTTAATTCGATTTTTTGGCCTCTTTAAAAGGGCCATGGGGGAATATTTTTTTGGTTTTTGAAGGAAGTTTGAAGACAAATTTTTAAAATTTAAAATTTTAATTTATTTTTTTAAAAAAAGATTGAAAAAAAATTTGAATTGGGAAATCAATGAAAAATGTTTATTTAAATTTTCAATTCCCCTTTAAAATTTAAAAAGGTAGAATTGAAAGAATTCACCTAAATTTCCCAAAATTTCCCTCCTAACCCCAATTTCAGGGTTTTTCTTGAAAAACAAAAATTTTTGAACCTTAAAATTTAAAAAAAAGTTTTCTTAAGATTTTTAAAGGATTTTTTCAAAAACACTATAAGTGAAGGTTTTAAAAAAGAATAAAAATTTTTTTTAATTTTTAAAAAAGGAAAATTTCAAAGTTTCATTTAAAAAAATAAGAAAAAAAAAAAGGAACCCTTTCGATTTGTTTATGTTTTTAAAACCAAAAAAGGGGGCTTTTAAAAAAAAATTTGAATTTCAGCTTTTTAATTCCCATTGGACAAACCTAATTAGGGGGCCTTTGGGGGAAAAAATTTAATTTTTTTGGAATTTTAAAATAAAAAATTTTTTTCCTAATGGTTTTTTGAAAACAGGCCCACATCATCCAAATTGGAAAAAAATTTTTAAAATTTGCCCAAAATTTGGAAACGAGGAAAGCGGGGTTTTTTTTAATTTTCGAAAATTTTGGAGAAAATTTTGGGGAGTGCAAAATTTAAAAACCCCAAATCTAGGGAAATTTTAAAAAATTAAAATTTTTAGAATTCAAGGGGAAAATTAAGATTTGTTGTAGATTTTCGGCCATTTTTTTTCCAGTTTTCAAACTTTTTCTCGTAAATTGAACGAAATAAATATTGCTTTGTGGGCCTGTTTAATTGGGAATTTTTATTATTCAATTATTATTTATTCGATCAAAAACATTAAACTTGTCAAGAAAAAATTTAAATTAAATTTTCCGAAATTTTGTATACCCTTATCCTCAAAAGAATTTTTTATTTTTTGCTTGTTTCAAGAAAAATCCCAAATTATAAATTTTTCTATTACTTCGGCTTATAGTTTTCTTTTTTTAGATTCTCGAAATTTTTTCAAGTTCGAAAATCGTGAAAAGTTTGGTAAAAATTGTTTAAGGGGGTTCTTCATTTTGGGAAAATTTCAAAATAAAAAACTTTTTTGACGTTACCCCCTTAAAATATTTCAATCTAAAAAGATATTAAAATACAATAAAAATTGTCTTCAATTTTCCTTAAATCGGGAAAAATTCCTCTTTATTTAAAGAAAAGAAAATCAGTTAACGCCCCCCCAAGGGTTTAAAAAATAAAAACCGGGGGGCACGTTAGCTGATGGAAAAAAGAAAAGTTTACCTTAAAAATGGATGCCCCGGAGGGGGAAAAAATTTTTCTTCCTCGGGGTTTAACCAGGCTCGGGGCAGAACCCCAAAAAAATTTCTATCCCATCGGGGGTTCGTGTCCCCCCCATTTTGGGAGGGGGGAATTCTCACCCCAAAAAGAAACCTGGGGCAAATTTCGGGAAAAATTTAAAAACATAAAAATCAAAAATTTCAAAAAGGGATTGTATTCCTTGAGGGTCTGGAATCATCAAATAAAACTTCCCCTTTGTGCGAAAAAAATTTTTTAAACTTTAAATTTAAATCAAGGAAATTATTAAAAAACCTATTCACCTAAAAGGTTTTTTGGCCCGAAAATCGAGACAAAACCTTCAAAATTTGGGTTATGTAAATCCGGTCATAGAATTAAATAAGTTTCAAAAGGGGGGGTTTCCCCAACCCATTAAATTATGGGTATCAATTCTGGGTATGAAATCATTTAAAAATTTTTGAAAAAATTCCCGGTGGGGGAAAATTTTCCTCTTTTAAAAACCCTTTTAAGAACAAAAAATTAAAGTTAAAATTAACACTAAAGGGGGAATCGAAAAAAACTTTTTAAAAACCCCAGACAAAGGGGGCATCAGCAAAAAAAAAAATATTTCCCCGACCCTTTAAATCCCCCCCCTTTCTCTTCTGCTCAGTAAAAAAGGATAGTAAATTTTCAAGGGGGAAAAACGGGGAAAACTATTTCCCTTTTATTTGGCTTTAAATCGCGAAAACTTGAAAAAATTTACCAAAAACAGGTAAAAGGGGAAACAAAAAATTTTTTTTTTTTTCCCTCAATTCGGAAAAAAAATGAAAAAGGAAATAAAAAATATTATAAAAAATTTTTTTAAAAAATAAAATAATTTTAAAACTAAATTTGAAAAGATGAAAAAATTGGGGTGAAAACTCTCGGGGTCTCAATTTAATACTGGAAAATCTTTTAAAATTCCTCATCTACTTTTTTCAGCAGGGTGAGTTTCCCAAATCGGGAATGCTTTTTAAAATTCATTTCCCCCTTTCCCCAAAGTAAGAATAAAAAGGGAAAAAATTTTGAAAAAATTATAACAGGGAAAATTTTCCCTTTTAAAAAGTGTGATAAGAGAAATAAAATATTTTTCTAGAAATGGGTTGAAACTTAAAAAAGGTTTTTAAAAATTTGAATATTTCACTATCACCTAATACCAGACATTGAAAATTAAACAAACTAAAATCTTCAAAAAACATTTTAAAAATTTTTTTTTTAAACAACAATCCCCAAAGTTCACGTTTAAATTTAACAATAAAACCTTAGAAGGGAGGACATTTGCGAATTTTAAAATTTTATTTTTTAAATTAAATGGTAAATTTTGTTTTTTCAATTCTTCTAAAAATTAAATTTTTTCCCCTATATTATAACCAATAAATTTTGGGGTTATTTTCATGATTTTAAAATATTAAAAAATCTTTCCGCTTTTTTAATTTTTGATCAAGTGTTTCAAAAATTTAAAGGAAATTAAAAAAATTTAAAAAAAAGGGGGAGGAAAAAAAATTTTTTTTTTTTTGGGGGGTTTTCCCCGGGCCCCGGAAAAAAAGGAAAAAAGGGGGAAAAAAAAATTTTTTGGGGGGGAAAAAAAAAAAGGGGGGGGGAAAATTAAAAAAAAATTTTTTTCCTAAAAAAAATTTTTGAAAAAAAAAGGGGAAAAAAGGGGGGAAAAAATTTTTTTTTTTAAAATTTTTTTTTAAAAGGAAATTTTTTTAAAATTTTTTGGGTTTTTTGGGGTTTTTTTTTTTTAAAAAATTTTTTGGGGGGGTGGAAAAATTAACCCCCTTTGGGGGGGTTTTTTTTTTTTTAAAAAAAAAAATTTAAAAAAAAAAAAAAAAAGGGGAAAAAGTGGAAATTTAAAAAAATTTTTTTAAAAAAATTTTTTTTTTAAGGAAAAAATTTTGGGGGAAAAAAAAAAAAAACGGGTTTTTTTTTGAAAAAATTTTTTTTAAAAAAACCCCAAAAAAAAATTTTTAATTTCCAAAAAAACCAAAAAAGGGGAAAAAAGGGAAAGGGGCCCCGGGGAAAAAAAAATAAAGGAACAAAAATTTTTTTTTTTTTCCGGGAAAAAAAGGGAAAAAAGAGAAAATTTTCCCCCTTGGGGAAAAAAAAATTTTAAAAGCAAAATTTTTTTGGGGTTTAAAATTTTTTCCAAGGGGGGGGTTTTTTTTTTTAAATTTTCCCCAAAACCCCCCAAAAAAAAATTTTTAATTTTTCCCAAAAAAATTTTAAAAAAAATTTTTTTTTTTTTTAAAAAAATTTTTTCCCCTTTTTTTGGGGGGGAAAAAAAAAAAAAATTTTTAAAAAATTTTTTTTTTTTTTTGGGGGGTAAGGGGGGTTTTTTTTTCCCAAATTTTTTTTAAAAAAAAAAAAAAAAGGGGGGTTGAATTAAAAAAATTTTTTTAAAATTTTAAAAGGAAATTTTAAAATTTTTTTAATTTTTAAAAAAAAAATTTTTCCGAAAAATTTGGGGTTTTTTTAAAAAACCCCAAATTAAAAACCAAAAAAAACTAAAAAATTTTTTTTTTTTTAAAAAAAAAAAAAAAATCCGGGTTAAAAAAAAATTTGGGGGGTTTTTAAAAATTTAAAACCTTTTTTTTTAAAAGAAAAAATTTTTTTTTTTAAAAAAAAAAAATTTTTTTTCATTTTTTTTAAAATTTTTGGGGGTTTTTAAAAAAATTTTTAAAAAATTTTTTTTTTTAAAACCCCCCAAAAATTTTTTGGATAAAATTTTAAGGTTTCCCTTTTGAAATTTTTTAAAAATTTTTTTTAAAAAAAAAGGGGTTTTTTTTTTTTAAAAAAAAAAAAAAAAAAAAAATTTTTTTTTAAAAAAAAAAATTTTTAAATTTTAAAAAAAAATTGGGGGGTTTTTTTAAAAAAAATTTCCCAAATTTTTCCTTTAAAAATTTTTAAAAATTTTTGGGGCAAAGGGAAAATTTTTAAATTTTAAAAAAATTTAAAAAAAAAAAAAAAAAAAAGGGAAAAAAAAAATTTTTAAAATTTTAAAAAAAAAAAAAAACCCGGGGAAAAAACCCCCTCCCCCAAAAAATTTTAAAATTTTTTGGGGCCCCGGCCAAAAAACCAAATTAAAAAAAACCAAAAAAACCCCCTTTTAAAAAAGGGTTTTTTTTTTAAAATTTTTTTTTCAAGGGGGGGGAAAAATTAAACCAAAACCCCAAAAAACCCCCCCCCCTTTAAAAAAACCCCCCAAAAAAAACCCGGTTAAATTTGGGTTTTGGGGGCAAAGGCCCCCTTGGCCCCTTTTAATTTAAAATTTTGGGGGAAAAAAAGGGGGTTTTTTTTAAAAAAAAAATTTTTTAAACCCAAAAAAATAATTTCCCCCCCTTTTAAAAAAAAAGGGGGTTTTTCCCTTTTTAAAAAAAATTTTTGGGCCAAAAAAATTTTTTTTTTTCCCCAAAAAAAATTTTTCCCCCCCTTTTAAAGGGGATTTAAAAAAAAACCCCTTTTTGAAAAAATTTTTTTTAAAAAAAAAAAAAAAATTTTTTTTTTTAAAAAGGGGAAATTTTCCACCTTTTTTAAAAAAAAAATGAAAAAAACCAAAAAAAACCCAAAAAAAGGGGGAAAAAAATTTTGGAAAAAATTTTTTCCCAAAAGGGTTTTTAAAAAAAATTTTTTCCCCCAAAAATTTTTTCCCCCCCAAAAAAAAAAACCCCCCCGGGGGGAAATTTTTAAAAAAAAAAAAAACGGGGTTGGGGGGGGAAAAAAAAACCCCCAAAAAAGGGCCCCCCGAACCCCTTTTTTCCCCAAGGGAAAAATTTTTTAAAAAAAAAAAAGGTTTGTTTGGGTTGGGGGGGGGTTTTTTTTTTAACCAAAAACCCCCCCCTTTTTTTTAAAAAAAAAAAACCCCCCGGGGGGAGGTTAACCCCGGGGAAAGGGAAAAATTTCCCCAAAAAAAAACCCGGCCCCCGGGGAAAAAAAAAAAAATTTAAACCCCAAAAATTTGGGCCCCCCCCAAATTTTGGGGGAAACCCAAAAAACTCCCCCTCCCCAAAACCCCCCCAAAAAAAAAAAAAAAAAAAAAATAAAGGGGAAAAAATCCCAAAAAAGGGAAATTTTTAAAAAATTTTTTTTAAAAAGGGGTTTAAAAAGGAAAAATTTTTAAAAAAATTTTTTTTTTTTTTTAAAAAAAAAAAATATCCAAAAAACCCTTTTTTTTTTATCTTTTTTTTTAAAAAAAAAAAGGTTTTAAAAATTTTTTTTAAAAATTTTTTTAAAGAAAATTTAAAAAATTTTTTAAAAAAAAAAAAGGGGGGGGGAAAAAAAAATTTTTTAAAAAAAATTTTTGGTCTTTGGGGAAGGGTTTTTCCCTTTTAAAAAAATTTTTTAGAAAATTAAAAAAAAAAAACCCCCAAAAAAAAAAAAAATAAATTTTAAAAAAAAAAAAAAAAAAATTCCCCAAAAAAAATTTTTAAAAAAATTAAAAAAAACCCCAAAAAATTTTTTTGGGGGGGAAAAAAACCCCCCCCCCAAAAATTTTTAAAAATTAAAAACCCCCCAAAAAAAAATTTTTTAAAAAAAAAAAAAGGAAAAAAAAAAAAACCCAAAAAAAAAAAAATTTTTTTTTTTAAAAAAACAATAAATTTAATTAATTTTTAAAAAAAAAAAAAATTTTTTTTTTTTTCCCCCCAAAAAAAAAAATTTTTTAAAAAAAAAAGGGGGGGAAAAAAATTTTAAAATTGGAAAAAAAAAACCCAAAAATTTTTTTAAAAAAAAAGGTTTTTTTTTAAAAAAAAAAAATTTTTTGGGGAAAAAAAAAAAAAGAAAAAAAAAATTGGAAAAAAAATTTTTCAAAAAAAAAAAATTTTAGGTTTTTCCAAAAAAATTTTTAAACAAAAATTTTTTAAAAAATTTTTTTTTTTTTTTAAATTTAAATTTAAAAAAATTTTTTTTTCTTTTTAAAAAAAATTTAAAAAAAAAAAAAAAGAAATTTTAAAAAAAAATTTTTGGAAATTTTTTTAAACCCCCAAAAAAAAGGGGGGGAAAAAAAAATGGGTTTAAAAAAAATTTGGTTTTTTTTTAAAAAAATTTTTTTTCCCAAAAAAAATTTAAAAAATTAAAAATTTTTTGGAAAAAAAAAAGAAAATTTTAAAAAAAAAATTTTAAAATTTCTTTTTCCTTTTAAAAAAAAAAAAAATTTTTTTTTTTTTTTTTTTAAAAAAATTTTAAAAAATTTTTTGTTAAAAAAAATTTTTTTTTTTTAAATTAAAAATTTAATTTTTTGGAAAAATTTTTAAAAAAAAAAAGAAAAAAAAAAAAAACCCCTTTTTTTTTAAAAAAAAATTCCCCTTTTTTTTTGGAAAAACCTTTTTTAAAGGAAATTTTTTTTTAAAAAAAAAACCCCCGTTTTGGAAAGGGGGGAAAGGGGCCCCCCCCCCAAAAGAAAATTTTTTTTTTTTGGTTTAATTAAAAGGAAATTTTTTTAAAAGGGGGGGGGGGGGGGGAAAAAAAAAAAGAAAAAAAAATTTTTTCGGGAAAAACCCCCCTTTTTTTTACCCCCAAAAAAAAAAAATTTTGGGTTTTTTAAAAAAAAAATTTTTTTTTTTAAAATTTTTTTTTAAAAAAAAAAAAATTTTTTTTTTTTTTTTTTTTGGGTCCTTTTAAAAAATTTTTTTTTTAAAATTTTTCCCCCCCGGGGCGGGGTTTTTTTCCTAAAATTTTTTAAAAAAAAAAAAAATTTTAAAAAATTTCCCCAAAAATTTTTTTAAAAAATTTTTTTTTAAAATTTTTTTAAAAAAGGGGGAAAGGATAAAAAATTTTTTTTGGGGGCCCCCCCCTTTTTTTTGGGGTTTTGGGGAAAAATTTTTAAAAAACCTTTTTTCGGAAAATTTCCTTTTTTTTAAAAGGGGAAAACCCCAAAAATTTTTTTTGGGAAAAAAAAAACCCCCTTAAATTAAAATAAATTCCCTTTTAAAAAAAAATTTTTTTTTTTTTGTAAAAATTTTTAAAATTAAATTTTTAAAAAAAATTTTTTAAAAAAAAAATTTTTTTTTTAAAAAAAAATTTTTTTTTTTTTTTGTATTTTAAAAATTTTTTAAAAACCCGGGGAAATTTTTAACTTTTAAAAAACCCCCCTTGCCCCCAAAAAAAAAAAAATTTAAAAAAAAAAGGAAAAAAAAAAAATTTTTTTTTTAAATTTAAAAAAATTTTTTTTAAAAATTTTTCCCAAAAAAAATAATTTTTTTTTTAAAAAAAAAAGGGGGAAAAAAATTTTAAAAAATTTTTTTTTTTGGGGGGGAAAATTTTTTTTTATTTTTTTGGGGGAAGGGCCCCCAAAAAAAAATTTTTTTTTGGGGGAAAAAAAAAATTTTTTCCCTTTTTTTTTTTTAAAAAAAAAGACCCAAAAAAAAAAAAAAACCCCCCTTTTTTTTAAAAAAAAAAAATTTTAAATTTTAAAAAGACCCCCAAAATTAAAATTTTTTAAAACCCCGGGTTTTTTGGGGTTTTTTTTAAAAAAAAAAAGGGTTTTTTTTAAAAAAAAAAAAAAAAATTTTTTAAAAAAAAAAAATTAAAAAAAATTAATAAAAAAAAAAACCCCCCAAACCCCCCCTTTTTTTTTTAATTTTTTTTTTTTTTTTTTTAAAAAAAAAAAAAAAAATTTTTTTTTTTTAAAAATTTTAAAAAAAAAAATTTTTTTTTTTTTTAAAATTTTTTAAATTTTTTAATTTTTTGGGAAAAAAATTTTTTTAAAATTTTCCTTTAATTTAAAATTAAAAAATTTTTTTTTTGGGGGGGTTTTTTTTTGCAAAACCTTTTTTAAAAAAAAAAATTTTTTTTTTCCTTTAAAAACCTTTAAAAAAAAAGTTTTGTTTTTTTAAAAATTTTTTTTTAAAAAAATTTTTTCCCAAAAAAATTTTTGGGAAAAAAATTAAACCCTTTTTGGGGTTTTTTTTTTTTTTTTGGGTTTCAAATTTTAAATTAATTTTTTTAAAAAAATTTTTTTTTTTAAAAAATTTTTAAAATTTTTTTTTTTTTAAACCCTTTTTAAATATTAAAAAAAAATTTTTCCCAAAAAAAAAATTTTTTTAAAATTTAAACCCAAACCCCTTTTTTTTTAAAAATTTAAAATTTTTAAAACCCTTTTTTTTTGAAAAAAAGGGGGGTTTTTTAAAATAAAAAATTTTTTTTAAAAAATTTTTAAAAAAAAAAAAAGGGGAAAAAAAAAAAAAATTTTTTTAAAAAATTTTTTAAAATTAAAAAAAAAAAATTTTTTTTTTTAAAAAAAAAACCCCTTTTTAAAAAAAAATTTTTTTCCCAAAAAGGTTCCCCCAAATTTTGGGGGAAAAAAAAAAAAAAAACCAAAAAATTTTTTAAAAAAATTTTTTGGGGGGGGGGGGAAAAAAAATTTCCCCGTTTAAAATTTTTTTTTTTTAATTTTTTTTTTGGGGGTTTTAATTTTTTTTTTTTTAAAAAAACCCCCCAAAAAAAAAAATTTAAAATTTAAAAAAATTTTTTAAAAAAAAAATTTTTTTTAAAAAAAAAAAAAAATTTTAAAAAAATAAAAAAAGTGGGCCCCAAAAAAAATTTTTTAAAAAAACCCCGGAAAGGAAAATTTTAATTTTAAAAACCCCCTTCCAAAAATTTTTTTTTTAAAATTCAAAATTTTTTTTTTTTAAATCCAAAAAAAAATTTGTTTAAAATTTTTTTGGGGGGAAAAAAAATTTTTTGGGGGAAAATTAAAAATTTTTAAAAAAACCCCTTTTTTTTTTTTTAAAAAATTTTTTAAAAAAAAAAAAGGTAAAAATTAAAAAAAAAAAAAAAAAAATTTTTTTTTTAAAAAACCCCAAAAAAAAAAACCTTTTAAAAAAAATTTTCCCCCCCCAAAAAAAAAACCCCAAAAAAAAAATTTTGGGGAAAAAAAAAACTTTTTTTTTCAATTAAATTAAAAAATTTTTTTTTTAATTTTTTTTTAAACGGGAAAAAGGGGTTTTTTTCCCCCCCCTTTTTTTTTTTTTCAAAATTGGGAAAAATTTAAAAAAAAATTTTAAAAACCCCCCCCTTTTTTTTAAAACCCCCCTTTTTCCCCCCAAAAAAATTAAAAAAATTTTAAAAAAAAAAATTTTAAAATTTTAAATTTTTTAAAAATATTTTTTTTTTTTTTAATTTTGGGTTTTTTTTAAAAAAAAAAAACAAAAAATTAAAAAAAAGGGGGGTCTTTTAAAATTTTTTCCTTCCCCTTTTTTTCCCCCCCTTTAAAAGGGGATTTTTTTTTTTTAAAAAAATTTTTTTTTTTTTTTAAATTTTAAAAAAATTTAAAAAAATTTTTTGGAAAAAAAGGGAAAGTTTTTTTTAATTTTTTTAAAAAAATTTAAAAATTTTCCCCCTTTTAAAAAAATTTAAAAAAAAATTGGAAAAATTTTTTTTTTTTTTCCGAAATTTCCCCCCTTTTTTTTAAAAATTTTTTTAAAAAAAACCCAAAAAAATTTTTTCCCCCTTTTTTTTGGGAAAAACCCCAAAAAATTTAAAAATTTGGGGAAAAAAATTGGGGGACCCCCTTTTTTTAAAAAAAAAATTTTGGGTTTAAAATTTAAATTTTTAAAATTTTTTTTTTTTAAAAAAAATTTAAAAAATTTTTTTTTAAAAAATTTTTAAAATTTTTAAAAAATTAAAAGAAAAAAAAAAAAATTTCCCCTTTTTTTGGGGGCCCTTGGGGCCCCTTTTCCCTTTTAAAATTTTTTTTTTAAAAAAAAAATTTTTTTTTTGGACAAAATTTTTTTTTGGGGGGGGGTTTTTTTTTTCCTTTTGGAAAAAAGGTTTAAAACCCCCTTAAAAATTTAAAAAATTGAAAAAAAAATTTAACCCCAAAAATTTTAAAAAATTTTTAAAAATTTTTTTCCCCAATTTTTTTTTGTTTTTAGAAAAAAAGGGGGGAAAAAAAACCCCCAAAAAAATTTTTTTTTTTGAAAAATTTAAAACCCCTTTTAAAAAAAAATTTGGGGGGGAAAAAAAAAAAAGGGGGGGTTTAAAAAAAAAAAACCGGTTTTAAAAAAAAAAAATTTTTAAAAAAAAACCCAAAAAAAAAAATTTTTAATTTTTTTTTGGGTTTTAAAATTTTTTTTTTTTGGGGGGAAAAAAAATTTAAAAAATTTTTGGAAAAAAAAAATTTTTTTTTTTTAAAATTTTTAAAAAAGGGGAAAAAATTTAAAACAAAAATTTTAAAAACCCCAAAAAAATTTTTTTAAAAAAAAAATTTTTTTTTTTTTAAAAACCAAAAAAAAAAGAAGGTTTTTTAAAAAAAAAAAAAAAAATTTAAAAAATAAAAATTTTTTTAAATTTTTAAAAAAAAAATTTTTTTTATTAAAAAAAAATTAAAATTTTTTTTTTCCCCTTTAACGGGGGGGTTTTTTTTTTTTTGGGGGGGGGGAAAAAAAAAAAAAAAAATTTTTTTTTTTAAAAAAAAAAAAAAAAAAAAAAATTAAAAAAAAATTTAAAAAAAAAAAAAAATTTTAAAAAAAAATTTTTTAAAACCCCAAAATTTTTTTAAAATTAAAAAATTTTTTTAAAAAATTTTTTTTTTTTTAAAATTTTTAGGGAAAAATTTTTGGGAAAAAAAATTTTTTTTAAAAAAAAAAAAAAATTTAAAATTTTTTAAAAAAAAACTAATGGAAAATTTTTTTTAAATTTAAATTTTTTTTTTAAAAAATTTTTAAAAAAAAAAAAAAAATTTTTTTAAAAATTTTAAATTTTTTAAAAAAAAAAAAAGG
Source organism: Sogatella furcifera (assembly GCA_017141385.1). Lineage (NCBI taxonomy): Eukaryota > Metazoa > Arthropoda > Insecta > Hemiptera > Delphacidae > Sogatella > Sogatella furcifera. Next base: position 24,707,895 of record CM029554.1, on the reverse strand, counting down.
GGGCCCCCAAAAATTTTAAAAAAAAAAAAAAACAAAAATTTAAAAAAAAAAAAAAATTTTTAAAAAAAAACCCTTTTTTTTTAAATTTTTTAAAAAAAAAATTTTTTTTTGGGGGGGGGGGAAATTTCCCCCAAAAAAAAAAAAGGGTTTTCCAAAAAGGGGGGGTTTTCCCCGGCCCCCAAAAAAAATTTTTTTTCCCTTTTTTAAAAAAAAAAAAAAATTTTCCCTTTTTAAAAAAATTTTTTAAAAAAAAAAAAAAAAAAGGGGTTTTTTTAAAAAAAATTTTTTAAAAAAAAAAAAAATTTTTTAAAAAATTTTTTAAAATTTTTTTAAAAAAAATTTTTAAAAAAAAATTTTTTTTAAAAAAATTTTTTTTTTTAAAAAAACCCCCAAAAAAAAATTTTTTTTTAAAAAAAAAAAAAAATTTTTTTTTCCCCCTTTTAAAAAAAAAAAAAAAAAAAAAAATTTTTTAAAAACCCCTTTTTAAAAAAAATTTTTTCTTTTAAAATTTTTTTAAAGGTTATATTGTTGCTTTTATCTAAGAAAAAAATATAAAATTTTTAAGTTTGGATTTTTAATTCAGATTTAATCCTTTTCCCTTTTTTCATTTTTTTCCCCCTTTTTTTTTTTTAAAAGTAGCTATTAAAAACTGCTTTTTTGTTTTTTAAAGTTTTTTTAAAAAAAAAATTAATCCCAAAAGGGTGCTTTCCTTCATTTAAGATGAGAAACCTTTCCCGGGGGATATACCCCTTAAACCCCCTTTTTGAAATTAAAAAAGCCCTAAATAAAAATTTTACCCAAAGATTTTTTTCCCGGAACTGATTTTAAATTATCAAAGAGAATCTTTCCTCTGGTTAAAATTTAATCTCTTCATTTTTGAAAATTTTTGAGCCAAAACAAGTTTTATAAAAATTTTTTGGGAGGTTTTATGTTATATTAAAAAACCCCCAAAACATAGGGGGGTAAATTTAGACTTTTTCATATATAACGAGTTGCAAGGGAAAAACGCATATAGAAACCCCAACTTTCCCTTTGGTTCAGGAAAGCCTTAAATTTCGGGGGTTCGGGAAACATATTCAAGAAGTGAAGAAAACCAAAATTTTTTTATAGTTTTTTTAAAAAAGAAATTTTTGGGGCCCCGGGGTGTAAGGGATTTTAAAAACCGTAGAACAAAAAATTTTGAACATAGAAGAAGAATTGGTTCAAATGAAAAAAAGGAATCCGGGAAAAATTTCAAAAATAATAAAAAATTTAAGGTTAAAATTTAGCTTTACAAAAAATTCATAAGAAAAAAATTTGTTCTTGACCCTATAAAAAAATTCCCAAATTTTAAAAAAAAAATGTTTTTAAAAAAAGGTTAGTAATACAAAAAGAAATTGTCTTTTTTTTTAAAATTCTTTAAAAAAGGACCAATAAATTTTCTCCCCCTTTTTTGGCCACAATTCACAAAAAAAAATTCCCAGAGGTAAATTTTCCACTTTTTCCAAGAGGGCGGCCGAAGCCCCGGGGGACTTTGGAAAAATTTTTTTGTTATTAAACCCCCTTTTTTTAATATCTGCAAATTTTCGCTTTCCTCCAACTTTTTTTTTTGTTTAAATTTGACTGGATTATGGGCCCCTTCTTTTTTTTTGAATGAGAAAAAAAGGGATGAAATAACGACTTCATCCCCGGAACATTATAAAACCCGGGGGGCCGAAAAGTTTTTTCCAAACTTTTTAAAACCGATGTAAAAACCCATATATACCGGTAGAAGGTTAGTTCCCATTTTGGTTTGTTTTCTAATTTTTTTTCCCAAATGAAAAATAAAATTGTAAACAAAAAATTACAAAAAAAATCTAGGGGAAATATCGTTTCGGGGCCCCCTTTGGCGGGGGCCTTTTTGCAAAAAAGGAAACCGCAAAACTGGTTGTCCCCCCCTAAATGAAGAATGAAGATAATTTAAAATTTTTTTTTTCAACCCCATTTATTTGAATAAAAACAAAAAAATATATCTAATACTGGCTGAAAAAATGGGGGCAGAAACAAATTATTGAAAAGTAATTTACAAAAGTAGAAAAAATTTTTTCTACTTTTTTGCGTTTTAAAAAAATTTTTCGCAAGGTAACCCCAATTTAAAAAGTTTTGGGGAGGAATTTCTTTTTCCCCCGGGGTTTAACCCTTTTTTTGGGGCATCCAAAAGGAAAAAAAAAAAAAAATTTGGTTAACTTTTCCAAAAACAGAAAATTATTTAACCTTTTAAATTATGTTTCCCCTTCCCAAAATTTGGTAGGGGGTTTTTCAAAACAAAACCCAAACCAAAATTTTAAATTGAATTTATGCCCGGAATTTAAACAAATAATTTAAATTTTGTTTTTTTTGGGGCTAAAACGGTTTAAACCCCTTTTTGGTTTTTGAGAAAAATTTTTCCATGTTTTTTTCGCGTAATGTTTCTTTTATTGTTTCTTAAAAATTACAGGGGCCGGGCTCCCCGGGGGGAAAAATAATGGTTTTAAACAATAAAGTCCGCTTTAACCGTTAATTTTACAAAATTTAATAAAAATAAATTTTTAACTAAAAAGTTTTTAAATTATTGAATTTTCCTTTTTAAAATCCCATTTTTGGGGAAATTTACGTTCCATTCTCGAAAAGGGGGATTTTTTTTCCCAAAGAATTTATGGGTTTTTGGGGGCCGATTTTTAAAAAATTGGATTGCCCCCTCTTGCCAATCCTTTTTGGTTTAACTTTTAGTTTTAAATTTTTAAAAACCAGGGGGTTTTTTCCCCCCAGGCCTTTCCAAGGGTTTTGTCCCATAAAAAAAAACCATTTCAAATGCAACCCCTGCGTAAAATTTATTTTTCCGAATTTCCTTTTGTAAAAGGGAATTCCAACCAAATTAACATAAAAAAATTTGCACATAAAATTATTTTTTTTTTTTAAACAATATGAATTAAAACCAAAATGGATCATATTTAAAAAATGGATTAAAATTTTTTTAACCCTTAAAAAATTCAATTTTTCAAAAATTGTAAGGGAATTTTAAACAAAATTTTACATTTGGCTTTTTGAACTGAAAAAACTGGGTTTTCATTTTTTGCGGGAAAAATTTTGTAGGAAATTGCCAAATGTTTTTTATTGCTTTTAAAAAATTATCAGCTTGCTGTTTTGTAAACAATAAAGTCGTTTTTTACGCTTTTAATAAATAAATACCCATTTTTAATCAAAAGAAAATATGTTTTTTAAATTTCAAAAATCTACCAAAAATACCAAAAAAAAAAAGGGGTGAAAATTTTAAATTTTTTGGGGTTTTTGGGGTTTTTCCCGTTTTCCAAAAAAAATTTTTAATTTTTTAACCCCATGTTTCCTTCCCCCCTGGGGGTTTTCATTTAAAATTTCCCTGAAAACCCTTTCCCAAAGTTGAAACACCCCAAAGGGTTTGGTTTGGAAAAAATCTTTAAAGGGCCCCTTTTTGGTTCTGTTCTTTTTTTTAAAATTTAAATAAACTTTGTTAAATTTTAAACGGAAAAATTTAACTTTTAAATTTAAACCCCAAAAAATTTTAATTCATCCATTTTAAAAGGGTTAAATTTGAAAAATAAAATTATTCAATTTAAAAAATTTTTATAACCCTCCTTTTTTCTTTTTTAAATTTTTGAATTTTTTTCCATATAAAATATTTTTAAAACTTTTAACAGAGAACCTTTTTAATTTTCCATTAATAATTGGGTAACCTTTTTTTGGGGAAACCCCATTTTCCCCTCCACCCCAAATTATCAAGAAGTTTTAAATTTTTTTCTAAAAAAATCAAAAAATTTTAAAGGGAAAATTTAAAACCTTAATTTTAAATTTTTTTTTTTAACTAACTTCAATTTTTGGGTTCTTTTAATTTTTTTTATTAAAAAATGTTTTTAAAATTTATTTTAAATTTGTTCGTGCTGGTAAAGATGACTCATGTTTACTGGCCAAGATCTCGCTGGTTACAAAGGGGGGATGAAAACTGATGCAAATCCCCTTTTTCCGGGCGAAATTACCATGTTTCGCAGACTTTTTTTTGGGAAGGGTTTTGGGAATTCTATTGATGTTTGTTTTTTTGAGAGCCCACAACTGAATTCCATTTTTCCAGATGGGTTTTAGAATTGTTTATAAATGAGAATCTTGTTTCTATGGAGAGTTGGGTTTCCCAAACCCAAATTACATTTTACTATACTTTAGCCCAAGCTAAATTTTTTTAATCTTAAATTGCTTTTTCCTTTTCGTTGGCATCAAGAGAAACCAAAGGAATTTGCGTTTATGTAGGATTTTTTCCCGGATTTTTATAATTTTGTTTAAAAAGGACATGAATGTATTTTTCAATCTGTTTTTCCATTTTTTGGTTCCGAAATAAACCTGTTGGGGCATTCTAAATTTTTAGCCGTTTTGGGGGTTTTTCTTTCGAAAGAGTTCATAAAAAGTGGAAATTTCCAAAAAAAATCACTTTTTAAATTTTAAATTGAATTATCAATTAATTAATTCATTCTTTAACATTGATTCATTAACTTATTAATTTATTCATTCATTCATTCATTTGTCAGAATAACTAAAAATCTACTGAACCAAATCTACTGTTCAAGTTTGGCAGGCATTTTCATTCGGACCTTTAGAAATCAAGATACTCCGTGAGAATTGATATTATTTTGATATTTTCCCAAGGATCCTCTCCTTTGGGAGATTGGCTGTCGTTATTAAAGACAGTCAAATTCCGTTTCTGGAGGAACAGTAATTGTTGCATTACCTCTAACTGATTGTGAAGACTGGCTCAAGGTTGAGAGGATCGACGTGCTAACCACACGTTACCTCTATCCTGGTTGATGATTATTCGCCTGCTGTATTTTCTGTCCGGGATGGGAGGACATTCTGGCGGGGTGGGGGTGGTTTGGCTCGGTTGGTGTTGGTTCGGGGGTTTGGGGTTCTTTTGAGAATTTATGGCTTTTGGGCCAGTATTGGCTTGGCTGGAGTCGTATTCCCGTGTTGCCAGAGTGTCTTCTTTGCTTGGATGGACTTTTTAGTTTGGTGAATATGAAACGGCAACCAGCTGGTAGGCCTAGGGCCCTTTTATAGGGCTGTTGCGCCATTGACAAACAAACAAACTTTCCAAGGATATTTCCATATACTTCAACTAAACACTTATAGTTGTTTTTAAAAAACCCGACTCGGGGGGGGGTCTAGGGAGAAGCAACATGTGGGGTTGAGCTGGGGCAGTGTTGCCGTTGCCTCATTGATAAGACAGTTTACTTGAATGCCTCAATCCCGCAATAGACACAGACAAGCTAATCTGTGGGTTTCTTTTGGGGGAGAATTTTTAAAAAAGCCGGGATGGGAGGGGAAAATTGACAACAGCGATTGTTTTGTGATTTCCGTTTCTATTGGTGAGCAGACTTCTCTCTCTCCCATTGAAGAGAGGACTCCTCCAGTTGAAGTCCCAAAATTAAATCAATTCAACTATAACTATTATACAATAGTTAAAATTCCCAATAACTTGTGTTAAGCTATAGTTTTTTGACCCTTTTTTTTGCATTTTTTTAGACTTTTGAGGACCAATTGGCTGAAAATGTTGAGAATTGGAAGACAGTTTCAGATCAGGTCTAAAAATAATGTGTTAAAGTTTTTTAAAATAATTTAAAAATTATGCCCCAGATAATTGGGTTTTCAAAAGTTTTAGATGCATCACGGTTCGCATATCTTGCCTTTAGCTAATTGATCCACTTTATAATAAAGCAAAATGGAACTAATTCATGGCATGTTGGACCTTTAGACACTCAGCGAACCTTTTGGCACTAAGAACATATATTTTTAATTTCCCAAGCATACGCTGAATATGAGAACTGGCAGAAAATGCTGAAATTAGGGTAGAGAGTTTCGGGTTAGGTTATAGAAATGATGTGTTGAAAAATTTTTTATATCCTTCTGGACACGAGAGGAGCCCATTAGGTTTCCCAATGCTCTCTTAAGTTGTACTTCTGCAGATTTTGTAGAAACGACTGAGCTAATAGCCTAGTTAAAAACACATATTTAACCCCTTT
>CM029554.1:24668764-24701360 GCA_017141385.1 Sogatella furcifera | reverse complement strand
TTTTTTTTTAAACTTTTATTTTAAAATAATTAGAAAACCTTTCCCCAAAAATAAAAAACCAAACCTAGTTTAAATTGGAAGGGAAAACAGATTAAAAAATTTAGGGTAATTACGGGCGGGTTTGTTTCCCCGACCCAAAATCATTTTATCAATATGTTAGTAAATATGCAAACCCAAAAGATTAGCCCTAGTAAAATTTGAAAAAATTTGTTTAATCAAAAAAAAAATAAACATTTTTTTATGGACATTTTGATAAACGTTCCCCCTAATCCCGGGGGAATGTAAATTGAAAAAATTTTTTTAAAATGAATTGAATAAACAAAATTAAAAAAATTTTATTATTATTGTAAAAATAAATTAAGTAAAAACAAAGGGCAACTACTTTATTTAAAATAAAAAGGCTTGGAAAACCGCAAAAGAGGGACAAAAAAGTAAAAAGATGGGGCCAAATTTTAGGGTAGAAAATTTTAAAAACAAAAAGGGGTCCGAAATTTTTAAAAAATTTTAAAAAAAAACTAATTATTTTTTATTTTTTTTAAAAAATTTTTATTTATTGTTATATATTGTTTGGTATTTTTAATTTGCACATTGGTTGTTTAATTGATTTGGAAAGACATTATTATATTTATATTTCTGTTTTTTTGAAGAATAAAAGTTTGGTGTTTTACAAAACAGACAAATTTTGTAAAGGAAATTTAATTTTTATTTGAATTTGTTTTCAATTATGTATTTCATGTTGGGTATATTTAAATTTGTTTGGAACCATGGTCCAATCTCCAATATAACAATGTATTTGATATTTTTGATATCTGCCAGTGTTATAATATGTACACTTTTTAAAAAAAAATTTTTATTTTAAAAGACTTTTTTTTTTGGGGAAATCTAATTTTTTCTACAAAATTCAAAAGGGGGATCGTGATGCCCCCCAAAAATTCCAACCCCCGAAAATTTTTCGGTTTTTTTCTTTCTGTTGGTTCTGATAAGAAAAATAAAATTTGAACAAATATTTCTAAAAAATGCAAATTAAAAATTGTTTTAATTAATTCCCGGGCATAATTCTAAAAATAACCGCAAATTTGACATTTTTCAGTGTTTGAGATCTAAAATTAAAGCTTTTAAAAACCCAATTTGAAAATATCCAAATGCCCCCAAATTTTCTCGACGATTTTAATAAAAATATAAAATTATATTTTTGTGTCTTACTTGTTTAAATATTGCGCAAAAATATTTCGTTACCACTCTGAACATTATGCCTGTTTCATTGTTATTATTTGTTTATTAATCATCAATTTATCAAGGCCAAAAATTATTGAAAAGAAATTTAATAAATTATTTACAAATTTAATTATTATATGTATACCGACGGAAAATGACGTCACACTAGTTACCTCGTGAATTTTGAGCCTACAAAATAAATATTAGATAACCTTAATTAGTAGATTTAAGGGCTTTGGATTTAGTATTATAGTGTGAAAAAGGTGTCTGTCCATTACTCAGTGTGTTACAAAGTGATTATTTTCTCAAATCAATGGGACGTCGAAGTCATGAATTGACCAATGAGAAATCTATAGCCGAACTAACGCCCTTGAGAGTTTCAATTCGCCTATGACCTCGACTCCTAGAAGAGAGCACGCTCCCATATCAACACCTGCTTGTGAGAGAGTCAAAACCGCCGTGAGAACGTCTACAGAGATCGATGCGCCGACCGAGGTCCCATAAATCATCGCCTGGACAAGATTCCTACCAATTCCTGCTGGCGAGATGGACAAACCACGAGTCAATGCCGAGACTTCTATCAAGAGACTGAGCGTGCCTAGGGTCCGACTAAAATCCCCCACCCTCCAAATTCCTTTGTAGAGACAACCCTCAGGATGGCTTTGAAGCAAGAATCTTTTAAATTTGACTCAAAACGCAATTACTTAACAGAATTCCATTTAAAAACCATCCGAGAATTGGGATTGCGTTGAAAGACTTTAAATTAAGAATAGCTTTAATATCTAAATCATTGTTGATTATTCTATTAATTTATTTATTAAAAATTTATTGAGAACTAAAGTCTGAGAAAAAAGTCTTATATACATTTTATTTTATTAGAGCATGTAGCAAGAAAGGAGAATATATAGTTCAGTTATTTAGGCGTGCCTCTAATATTCTATTGAATTAATCCTAGCATTTCTCTGGTATAGCTAAGTTATGATTGATAGAATTATTATTAATGATTTTTTTGGTTGCCAGACATGACAAAGTGAAGTAGCTGAATATTGAGTCATCATAATTCAAATACTAGTGATCTCACTTATGATGCGGTATATGGCGTGTTGAGCAACTAATAGAAATATAATTCATTTGCTACATGAATATTGTGAACTTTGTAAGTCATCATTTTTTTTTGTCTGGTAAAGGAATTCTAACATTAGAAGGGTGAACATATGAGTGTATCACATACTATTGACTTGACTCATAGAAATTAACGATTCAATTGGGTTTGTGTTGAAAATACTATATTCACAAATCCATTTGTCTAGTTTCATTCGCTGCTATCGAGTAAATTTATTACCTACTCATGTGCCAAGTAATTTCTTTCGTTGATGAACTGATTAATAAAATTGTATATATTGATTTATCCAAATTTGCATTATTGAGACGGTTGTGCACACTCCCTCAACTATACTAATACAAGAAATTGTATTCAGGATTTATTCAACATAATAATTGAGTTTACCACCAGTTATTCTAATCTTGAAATTTGGTGCTTTCAGTGAATTTATTATAAATTATTATACTATATTTATTATTTAGTGTGCAATTCAACATGAAACCTGTTGACTCATATGCTTATGTTACAGAGCTCATTAAATTCATTGAGAGCTGAGCACATTCAAAATTTATTACTTCAACTAGCAAAGTCACTTGATAATAAATCTTCATTGCTCACCCTTAGTTTTAAGGTCTAAAATATAATAATTGGGATGAAGACCGATGTCTATTATAACTTTGAAACAGCCATTTAGTAGTATAATGCCAGGATGAATAGAAATGCGATCAATAGCTCTTTGCAACACGCAAATAGCATTTCGTAAGATTTTTCGCTCTGGAAGAATCACTCCAACTAATTTGTAATTCGTTAACAATTTATTGTGTGATGCTTTCTCTTCAAACCTATGTAATAACACATTCTCACGAAACTAATTTTTTGAATTTTCCATTGCAATCTCCATGCATCCTCTTTCCTTATTCAATCATACAAGTTTCCAATTTATTATGAATCAAGAAGTTAAGTGTTATGCAACCACATCCTATGCAATTATTTCCGGCTGCTATGTTCATTTTATAATTTTTTCTTAATATTCTCATGGAATATAATTAATATCCTCAAGAAGAGTTGATGAAATAATTTTCAGGGATAAATTTAACCTGCAATCAGTTAGATTTGAAAAGTAGCTTAATGGGATGTATTTATATATTTTATTTCTCACAAATATACGGGAAGAAAAAACAGGCTATTGCCCATCAATGTAATTGATGAGGATTAAACAAATAAATTTCTGGTTATAGTCGATGAGCTCACGTGTTTCTTTCAATCATTGATACTTCAGAAAATTATTATTTCCTAAATGGGTTTTTCTTATGAGTGGTTTTGAAAAAATCAAAAACACATAGAATGCATTTTGTAGCGGTAGCTAAATGGACTCTATATATCACTTGTCAAATGAATAAAAAAGAGTGGACTTGTTATCGAACCACCTAGCTATTGGAATTCATAACAAATTGGTGAAGGGAATAAAATTGTTTTGGCCGTGGTTAAAGCACTTCACCCCGCTTTCTAGCTCAATAGTGCCCAGAGATGGAAATATAATTGTTTTGGTGTCCTGAAATATTTCTATCTCCGGTTGCCAGTCACTGAATTCCCTGAAAAAGAGGAGGCGAATCGATCGGTTTTTCTAGAAAAAATACTAGCACTCAAAGTGAGCTGGGAATAATATTTTTGAAGAAATTTTGTCGCGTGGAAAAGAATGTTCGAATGATAATCACGAGTATTAATAAGGGGTGATAAATAACGGATAAAATTTCATTATTCTGTTTAATATGTTTGCGCCAATTTCTCATGTCGATTGTTATCAAAGCAGGCCATTGTTATCATTCAACAATACTTTATAATCAGGCTGCTTGGCCTGGATCATAAATTCTAGACTATTTTTATCCATTTATTTGTTTCATCCATTGAGAAAATTATTATCGGTACAAGATTTACAAAATCTGTGAATAACTGGATAAATATTATCAGCATTCATCGATCAACGAGAGAGCAACTAGAGATCAACTAGATTTCATATCATGAAATAAGAGAGCAGAAATAATTTGAATTATTATTGATAATGTCAAATTGTATGATATGGATAATTGTATTGATATGAAATGTCTGAGTATCATCACTCCCACTCAAAAAAGCTGTTCCAAGCTCCAAGCTATTTATTTTGTTTCGCTGTAGGCTTTATCAGGATCAGGGTCCCAAGGGTGTTTTGTGATGATACTTGGAAATTGTATTCAAATTTCAAAATGCAGAACACACACGTATCATGCAATCTATCTTACTCTGATAACAGAGCTGTAAAATCCGACTCGGTTCCGTTACAAATCAGTTATATCCGATCCGAACAATATACCATCCAGAAACGCAGCAGCTATTGCAGCAAACTGAATGAATTGGAGATATAATACGTCACACATGACCAATGAAAATTACACTGACAGGATTAAGTGATAATCTACTTATTGACTGGGACCATTCAGTCATACAAATAAGTGATTGAAAAATCCAATAAGCACTTCCATTGGGCTAATGGTATCGATCTTCCAATTTATCAGTTTTTGTTATACGTTATTGAATTATTTTGAAATATACACCACTGTATGAAGCTGGTGTTGGATTGTTGTTCTAAACCGTGTAAAAGCGCTACTTGGGTGAGCTAAATTTGTACAAGCCCTGACTGGCACAGCGGTATGAACCCCTTAAAATAGGGGTGAGCAATGAGATTTATTATCAAATTTGATTTGCTAGTTGAAAGTAATAAATTTTTTGAATGGGCGCCAGGCCTCTCAATGAATCTATATGTAGCCTCTTGAAGCATATGAGACTTGAGTCAACAGTTTCCTGTGTGAGCATGTGCCACACTAAATAATAAATATAGTATAATAATTTATAATAAATTCACTGAAAGCACCAAATTTCAAAGATTAGAATAACTGGTGGTAAACTCAATTATTATGTTGAATAAATCCTGAATACAATTTCTTGTATTAGCATGTATAGGTTGAGGAGGTGTGCAGCTTGCAACACGTCTCAAGTAATGCAAATTTGGATAAATCAATATATACAATTTTATTAATCAGTTCATCAACGCGGATGAAGGTACTTACTTGGCACATGAGTAGGCTCAATAAATTTACTCGACTTAGAGCAGCGAATGAAACTAGACAAATGATGGATTGTGAGAATATGGGTATTTTCAAGCACAAACCACCAATTGAATCGTTAATTTTCTAGTGAGTCCAGGGTCGAATACAGATATGGTGATACACTCATATGTTCGCCCTTCTAATGGTTAGAAGATTCGCTTTACCAAGCCGAACAAAAATAAAATGGTACTCAGTGCAACACTCCAAGTGAAGTTCACAATATTCATGTAGCAAATGAATTAATATATTTCTATTAGTTGCTCAACACGCCATATACCTTGCATCATAAGTGAGATCACTAGTAATATTGAATTATGATGACTCAATATTCAGCTACTTCACTTTGATGCATGGCCAAACTGGAATGCGCGTGGAGGTAAAAAATCATTAATAATAATTCTATCAAATATCAATCATAACTGCTTAGCCTAATACCCAGAGAGAATGGCTAGGATTAATTCAATAGAATATTAGAGGCAAATCGCCTAAATAACAGACTAATATATTCTCCTTTGCTTTTGCTACATGCTTCTAATAAGAATAAAATGTATATAAGACTTTTTTTTCTCAGACTTTTAGTTCTCAATAAATTTTTTAATAAATAAATTAATAGGAATAATCAACAATGATTTAGATATTAAAGCTATTCTTAATTTAAAAGTCTTTCAACTTAGCAATCTAATATACTCAGGTGGTTCGTTAATTTAAATGGGAATTCGTGTTAAGTTAATTGCGCATTATTTGAAGTGGCCAAAATTTAAATGATTTGCTTACGCGTTCGAAGACTTGGGCGCCGATCCATGAGGGTTGTGGTCCGTTCTAACACCAACAGGGAATTTGGAGGAATCTTGTCCAGGCGATGAGGATTTTCGAGTCGGGACCCTAGGCAACGCTCATCTCTTGTAGACGTCCTCGACGGCGGTTTGCTCCGGTCCTCTCGCAAGCAGGGGTGTTGATGGAATGGGGTGAGCATTGCTCTTCTTCTAGGGTCGAGGTCATAGGCGGAAGTTGAAGCTCGGTATCAAGGGGCGTTGAGTTCGACGTATAAGTTTCTCATTGGTCAATTCATGACTTCGACGTCCATATTGAATTTGAGAGAAAATAGATCACTTTTTGTGTAACACACCTGAGTATATGGGACATACGAACCACCTTTTTCCACACTTAACATATAATACACTTAAATCTAAAGCTCCTATAAATCTACTAATTAAGGTTATCACAATATTTTATTTTTGTAGGCTCAAAAGTTCCACGAGGTAACTAGTGTGACGTCATTTTCCGTCAGGTTATACATTTATAATAATTAAATTGTGTAAATAATTTATTAAATTTCTTTTCAATAATTTTTGGCCTTGATAAATTTGATAGACATTAATAAACAAATAATAACAATGAAACAGGCATAATGTTGCAGAGTGGTAACAATTATATTTTGGCAGCAGCATTTAAACATTTAAGGTAAGACAGCAAAATATTATAATTTTATATTTTTATTAAAATCGTCCGAGATAATATGGGCGATATATGAGCATGATGTTATCAAATTCGAATTTTACCGCTAGCTGTTGAACAGTTCGCAGATGCCGATCAAACAGCTGTTTAGCAAATGTCAAATATTGCGGTTATGTATGCTCTGGTGGTGCTAGTAATAAATATGACACCGGTTTTATAATAATTAATTAAAGCAGACAGGTACGTAATTTGCATTTATTAGAGGAATATTTGTTCCAAATTTTACTGTTACTTCTTATCAGTAACCAAGCAGATAAGACAAAGCTTCTTGACCTATATTTTCAGTAGGTTGTTGACCTTTTTAAAGTTGGGGCATCACAACCGTTCACTTTACTGTTAAAATAATATGAGATTTTTTTCTTTTAAATTTTTTATTTTGCACTGGCGTATTCCACAGAATAAACCTGATATTTAATTTGAATTGAATTATTTCGAGGATTATTCATAACCTGATTCATATATACCCTCTGATCTCCCAATTCATCAGTTTTTTCATCTCTCAATTCATCCAAGGAAAACACACAAATCTGCTATGGACAATTTTTTTCATTCCTAACTGAACCAATTGAATAAAGGAAAGATTTACAGACAGTTTTTATGGTTGGGTAAAGGGTTCGAGTTAGGCTTGCTTTCCTTGAATAACAGAGGCACTCTGAATTTCACAATTATTGATAGATCATCTGAATGAAAAAATTATGAGCTTCCACGAAACTCTTTGTCTTTCACGAAGTACGTGTGAAATAAAATGATGTGTCTCTCATTTATCCCGACTAAATCTAATCTATGTTCATTATTGATTGGATTTTTCTACCTGAAAGCTCATCATTGATGGGAATTTTGATTGCTCATTACTCAACAATAAATAATTGAAAACGAATTTTGTTGGATGTCAGAGATTGGTGACTTAATGAGGTTCCATTGATACTTCTTATGATAACGGTAATGGAAAACCATCAGTTCCATTGAATCATTACTAACACCTGTGTCAACGCCATTGTAAGTTGGTTCACTTCAGAGATGTCATTAATAACTATAGGTTTTTTCAAATATCAATTCGAATTAATTCCACTGATAATGTAGCTAGAGAATGATTGAAAATTCTCATTTCGTGTTTTGTTTATAGTTGTGCTATCTAATATCATGAGTCCTTTTCCATAGTTCTCTCGAGTGCATCATGATTGTTTTTAATATAATTGGTGATGTTGAACCAAACGATTTCCATCAAACGTCGATAGAAACGAATTTGTCATATTTTGGTAGTGTCTAGATGCTAAAGCAACCAAAAAAGGTGGCATTGTATGAATAGGCAGGACTTCATGTAGTTAAAAATTAAGTAATTGCAGGACTTTAATAAACATGTAGTTTATCTTCGTTATAAATTTGAAAGAGAATGAAATAATAGTGTTGTTTTATTTCCTTGAACTAGTCAACTGATTGCAATCTTTAGCAATATTCATAATATCAATCCAATGTCATGAAAAATTCATTTTCCCCACACTGAGAGAACATTATTGAAATTAAATACTTTCTCATACCAACAACGCCTATTATTAGCGACTTGTATCATTCTACTTTGCATCATCCAATATTTTAACAATGTTTGAGAAACTTAATTGGAAGAGTCTCAATAATCGACAGCTGGAGTTGAAGGCTAAATGAACAATCGCCCCCTTACTTGCAATTTCCTTGTTTCCAACTTACAAAGTTTCAAATTATCAGCTGCAATGGAAGGCTAAATGCACAATTAACCTTCCACTTTCAATTTGATCCTTGACTCTAGCTCCAATTTTTGAAATCGATTTCGTAGAGTTTGGCAATATCCAGCATCAAACTCGCTTAATCCTCGTGTCAAGGTTCACGAAAAGTTTTTCAACATCGAGGAGAACACATTAACCGCTGAACATGTGTGTTCTATGGATTTTCCAACTCCTCTTTCCCGGTAAGTGTTGGAAAGTTGATCAATTTCAGCTTTCTCTGCCACAGTATATTGGTGAACAGATTCTGTTCTGTATATAATTTTAGAGCGAAACCATGACGTTTCCTTGAAAAATTTCATCGAAAATGTCAGGAGTTTTTCAATTTTTCGAATTTTACTGAACCTTATGAACCTTATTTTAGCAAATAAAATTTGCAAGAGAATGGTGGTAGAATCATCTATTCGAAAAATCGTAACAAGGTTTTCTAGTAGAGATAAATAGATGATTCTACCACCATTCTCTTGCTAATTTTATTTAATAAAGATAGAGTTGAGTAAGTGTTTTTGTCCGACGCTTCGTTTTACCGTTATTACAAGAAAACCAAAAAATGAGCAGAGAATTTTCCAATATGGCGGCCAAAAAACAACTTTCCGACACGAGTTGAGTGGGATTTTTACACGTTAAATAGGAGGGTGTCAGCTACCATTCCCACTATAAAACATCTTTGTTGCAATTACTTCCAGGTTGACCCTGTTTTGAGCTACAATGACTCGACTATTATCTTAGCACTTGATAGTCTATGTAAACTCACTTTGACTCAAAGATTTCAGAGCGTTGAAGAATGAGTTACAAGTGGAATATTGACGGTCTTATCTATATATAACTTATGTATTTATCCTTTGTGTATATTTTTAATCACGTTGTGGAGCATAAATTAAATTTGATATTTTATATTGGACATTGGACCATAAACTCGTGAAATTGTATAACATGGATTCTTGAGAGTCCTATTCTGAATTCCAAAATATGTGGATTTTCCAATGCTCTTCAGTCGGACCTTTTCACGTCTTGTGAAGAAGGTTTCCCTCAAAGAAATAGCCAGTCATGTTTGGTAACGGGATAGCTGACTTCCTCAGTCAATACCACCCAAAAGCAAATTGTGATCCTTTGCTTTCTCATACCCTCTTCTGTCCACTTACAGTCTTGTACCTTTCTCCTGTTCTCTCATTTCTCTACATTGTTCAAACTCTTGCTGATCCAAAGCCTTCAAAGATATTGGAAGTCCTGTTTGTTATTTGAATACCCTTAGTGTTATAGTAGTGGAGCCATTGCTTAAGTTTTCTTTCACATTGCATCATATACCAGAGAGCTAAGCTGGATTTAAAGAGAGGATTTGAATTCTTGAAGGTCCACTGGAGGATCATTGCTTCATGCCTGATCACAAGCAATCTCATGAAATTACATGTGAATTGTATTATATGTGTGAAATAATTACATATATATCATTTAGTGCAGATTTCTGCTGAACTACAAGAGACCAATTTCAAAAAGATCATTCACTCCATGACTTCATAGTCTATCATTCTCCCTTTCTGATAAAACTCGAAGCTATTTTCTGCCATCATTTGAATTTATCGAAAGTTTGAGATGAGTATAACTTTTGGTAAAATATTCATAAAAAGAGTGATATATCACTTGTATAATTCAGTTAGAGCTAGGGGAATTGTTTTCAAATATCGTAGAGTACAATATTATGTAATATTGTTGAACCACTTAATAATATTATCAGCCATTAATATAGATATCAGTATTCGGAAGATATATAATAACGAACTTTCAATGAATCCAATACACTTCCAATGAACTTCCAATACACGCTTCGAGAAGATAAATAAAATTCTATTGTATGATTCTCAAGTTTAAATGCATGAAGACTGTTTCATAAGAATCTCTACAAAATAAAAAATAAGAAGATTAATTCATTTGATTCAAACTTTTTGGTGTATTGTATCCAACGTTGGTATAGAACCTATGAACTTTGGAATAAACCTATAGAATATATGAACTTTGTATCGTACCATCATACTTTTTGGGAAAAGGTAAAATGACTTTTCCTCAGCCGAATTCAGCGTCAAAACAAACATAAAATCACATCGAGCGGAACATTCAAGATGAATGCACCAGTTAGAAACAATTTTCGTGGAAAATCTTTGTTGGAGCTCGAATTTTTTAGGTCATTCAGCCATATATCAGCGCCAAGATCAACAAATAACTGCTGATCCATTGTGATAAATCAACAGTCGCAGTAGCTGACAGCTGGTATAAACGAGCCCAGTCAGCAATATCCCAATGATCAGCACTTTTCCGTTATTTTTACGTTCAAGCTTGAATGATTGCCTAATTTCTGCCACCACAGTGATTGTGAATGGGAGGAATTTCCATATTTATCGAATCCAATTCAGGAAGGAACGAAATATTCTTTCCCTGGTTTTGATTGGATGAAAAGTCCTGTATTTTTATCCTTTCTCATCTATTATATTCAATTTCATATCTATTTCTATTTCTTTAAATTAAATTAGTATTTTCTGGTCCTTTTTCATCTATTCCTATTTGCTTTGGCATGCTTCCTAGATCTATTTCCATTACTTATTCACAGGGCCGAACCTAGGAATTAATTTCGGGGGGTGATATGGAATCAGGATCAAACCCAGGAAAATCTTTCCAGGGAGGGGGAGTGATGATTTTGCTTGTATGTAGTATTTATATTTGCATTCAATTCGCCTTCACCTTCACCCAACAACCATTATCGTATTTAAAATAAGAAATTACTTTTGTTTATTGGAGTAAAGTATTAATGAAAAATCCATCCATCAACTATTGTAGATTAATTGATTTGAACAAGAGCTATTGGTCTTTTGTAGTTGTTGTTTACTGTATTGGACAAATTTTGAATTCTTCAGGCAGTGCTGAAAGTTTTTGATTTGAAAGTTTCTCCGGTCATTGAATCTATATTGGAATATAGCTGTGCTCTGGATACTGAGTAATGCGATGTTATTTGCCAATAAGCAGTATATTTGATGGTTATTATACATCAATTCCAAAAGAAAATGTTGATAGATAATTCTGTTGGGAAGAAGAAGTCTTAGATTCGATAGATCAATTTATAAGTATATTAGGTTTTCTTGAATAAATGAAATTTTTTGAAATTATATAGAATAACATGAAAAATTGAACCTACTTGACAGATTTATTTTGTGACAGTTCATTTAATACATGCCGAAAGTTAACGGGAATGTCACTGTGAAAATTCCAATAGTAGGGCTGGACATAAACGATTCTGTTCTGAAGCACTTCTCATGCATAAGATTTTACTCTCCGAAGTAAAGTGTTGAGAAGGAGCGCTCACAAGATGCTGTTCATATGGAACATTTCATAAGGCAAAATATTCTTATTACTCACTCAAAGCAAGAAATGAAATAATACTGTATTTAGGCTTAAGATGCTTGATCTCAAATTCAAATCATTTCCTTCTCTACAGGAATTTACCCCGTGAGGGGAGAGAAATTTTTCAAAAAAGTATCTACCCTGAAACTATATTTTTAGAAGTTTTGAGCATTATAATTGGTAAAAAATTTGGTGATTCTCAATGTCTACAAAGTGCATTCTATCAAGTGTAAGATGAGCCCAATTTCGGGGGAGGGGGATCCATCCCCTCAATCCCCCCTCTGGGTTCGCCCCTGTTTCTTCAATTTGATGGGAGCTGGAAGCTCAATCAGACTCAGATTGAATGACATCCAAAATATCTTTGCTGGGAGTACGGTTGCTGAGAATAGAATTCCTAGAACAATGTAACCTAGAGTTATAACATTGACTATCTACTCTATTAAATACTCGAATTGTCTTTGGTTATAGCAGTATAGAGTGTGAGTGTGCTATTCTAACCTATCCTGATAATATTGCCTACACCATGCAATTTCATTTGATAAATCTACTGTCTATGCTATCTGAAACTACTTCCTATGCTGAAATTATATTCTAAAAATTCGTAGGGCAATAATGGTAATGCTAATCAAACTTAAAATAATTCGAAATCATTTTAATAATAATTCAATAATTCGTATTTCATGTGGATTCAGTCTCAACTCACTTTTTAAAATGTCAAGCTTAGACATTTTAGCTGTATTCATACTTACTACAAATGAGATTAAGAAACTACAAGTGCAGAAGAAAGACTAGTACTTGAAGTGTTTCTCAAGTATCTGAGACTAGTTACTGAAACAAGTTTGTACAACACTAGTAGCTTCGAGTACAGCAGCTAGCTACGTTATGAGGAGATCAAATTCAGTTGAGTCATTAAACCACTCATGCGATAATATTGTTAGCAAAGACAGTCCAACTGACTCAACTCTACTCTACAACTAGAGTCTGTATACTGTGTAAATACAGTCTTTGTAACTATGACTATTTTGGAATTAGCGGAAATCGTTGGGGGTGGTTGATCTGCTTGCTTCTCATGAGATATCAAGCTCCTAGTTGGAATTCAGCTGTAGACTCTCGGCAAATATTATACCGTATGCAAACTGGTTACTTAAATCACAATGGGTTTAACTAAATTCATAATCCTCTTATTTATAGAATGATTATTATTAGAGGTGTAGTTCATATTGCTTCAAGAAATGCCTAAACGTTTCCGAAGCTGTTAGCGTCTATAAAATCACTCCAATATGTCACACCATTCAGAGCAATAGCAGATTGGATGTTGAAATGTGGAGACAATCGTTGTTTTTGGATAACAGATGCATGACAGCTGGCTTTTCTTTTCTAGTGTTTTTGGAACTCTGTGCATTTTGAAATACTTTCTATTTCGATTTTGGGTTCAAATCGAGATATGAACAAAATGACAGAAAAGCAGACAGCTATGAATCAGTTGGCAAAATGATGACGAACAGATCAGTGTTTGTGGTTCATTTCTGAATTTTGATAGAATCAGAATCAAGTTTCTTTCTGACGATAGATCTGCCATATGGTGTAGTTCTGATCTTTTATGGTTACATTCAGAGATCCAACAATTGGATCACACCAAGCTAATTTATAGTTGGATGTGGAACATGAAGTTTGGACTTACCAGCGACGATATATCTTCATGGTTGTATCTAAGTTTCTAGACGTTTTATGGTTACAACCACAAGAGATCAACAGTGGACCACACTTCTATTAATATTACAATAAATTGAAGGTGGAAAGCCGAGGTACAATCCCCTTAAATCATATTCTACATATTATGAATTCTCTTTCTATGTATTATATAATACACCACAGAAGACTAACTTCTGACTAAGATAATCCAGTGCTAATTCAATCATTATCTCAACATACAGTATGGTTGACTAAGCTCTGAAGCACTCTCTCACTCTCTCTCTCTCTCTCTCTCCCTTCACTCTCTCTTTCTTACTACCTCTCTGTTTCCCATTAACTCTTTCTATCCCTCTCTACCACTCTTTCTTTCTCACTCTCTCTTTCTCATTCACTCTCCTCTCTATCTCACACTCAATCCCTTCTATCCAATGAACCTAAAAGCACTGAGCAAGCACCCACTGATATATAGATTATTATGCAGAATGTGGATTAAGCTTGGTCAATGAATTTAATGAGCAGACCTGTCGTCCCCTTTTGGGCACAATGCCTCGTTTAGTCAGATCCGAATCCACCGAGTATTTTAATCAACTGATAATACTGTTGAGATGGATCAATGGAGCATCATATAGTCTGTTCAAGCAAAGAAGACCCTATGGCAAGAAGAGAAAATGACTCCAGCTCGGTTATTTGGTTAAAAAATTATAAATTTGGTCTCAAATTGTACATCAGAATGTTTTCTACGATTGAGACCAAATCAATAATTATTGAAACCAATATTGATCGAGTATGGAGTAATTTTCTCATCTTGCCGCTGAGGTCTTCTCTGCTGTGCACAGACTCTATAAACTTGAGGTGGATATGGATATATTGCAGCTACCATATTATTTCGGTACAATTCCATTAATGTCTTGTCATAAACGAGGCGACGTGATGAGAAGTCTATCAGCGTTTCTGTCTTGAAGATCATCCATTCTTGATACCTGTATGTTAGCACTCGACTCCGGAAAAGACGTAAAGCCGTCGGTCTCTTACTGCTATCTCTTTTCATCATTTCATTCTATAATTATATACATATCCTATAATTGAGTGAAACAAACAAAATAAAAAATATCTTCTTGTGTTTCCTTTCCACTATCATTCTCAAAGAGCGAATTTCAAAAGTCTTGGGTTGCTTTCACATAGTTGTATTGTATCCTATAATATTAAGCATGAAAGTAATTTCTGTATGTATGTATTGTTTGTATGTGGAACCACGGATCTAGAAAACGGCTCTAACGATTTTCTTGGAAATTTGAAATGTAATATAACCGTAATGGAAAAACAGATTGCACCAAGCGTCTCATGTCTGGAAAACTCTCTGTGGGATTAATAAAAGAATAAAATATCTCCTCATTCAGGCATAATCCCAATTACTGCGTATAATGGCTGTTATCGTTAGCATACCAACGCTATCCAGCTGGGTGAATGGAGTTACATTCAAGTCTATAACACATGTTCCCATGACTGTCAAAAAATTGTGAGAAGTGATCATATCAATTTTTGAATTTATTTTTTACAATATTAAGGATCTTTGAGTTTTTACAAGGAGGTTCCTTCGATTTTTACAATAACATATTTATGTCATTCAACAGTTTGGCCACAGCTTCAGAGCGAAGCTTGGTACGAGATATTTATGTATTGAGTCTCTCATGTTCTTGAATCTTGTCCCTATAATAACATATGGTGATTATGATCTTGGGAAATTAGTTTTATTATTATGAAGATAAATTTCAAAACATGAGGATATAATACATAATACGAGTACAATAAACCTATGTGAAAGGAGCTTTACTGCAAATCCCAAGTACAGATTGACGGACATTGTATTGGTAATTCTCTCATCCTATTCGATTACAGAGCATTAAAACCCCATACCGTTTTAAGTTCTTGTGTCCGTTATAAGCTTTCTAACCGAGGTTTTCAACATTCCTTAGTTCCCACTACTTCCTTCATTGAGAAAAATGGTGGTTGACAACCAGGCCTTGATAAATTCCGGGGGTAACGCTATACATACCCACTGATTGACAGTTCCCCTACAGTTGCCTACCTTCTTTTTAAAAATCAAGCACTGTTGACAGCAATCAAAACCGACAACACGGTCGGATTCGTTAGAACTGCTCAGGAGCATCGATGTATCAGATATTTACGCCGGAGTGTTGAAGTTTGTGAGGTAAAAACAATATTGGCTCGAACGTTTACGCTTGGTGTAACGAAAGCTTCAACGTTAAGCTGATATTGGGGAATTTGCTTATACCTCGAATACCAGAATATACCTGTACTGCATATATATCCACGAAAGCTCACAATATACTCTCTGTGTTTCGTGTATATACATCTTTCAGCATAGTCCCACCCCAGTAACAGTATATCTACAGTATATATATATATATATGCCAGCAAAGCCTCCATACAATATTACAGTATATCTATTGTCTGTCGAAGCAAAGAAAAACCTCTGGAAAAATGGGAAAATGACTCATGCTCGGCCAATTTTTGTTCAAAAATTATCAATTTTGATGTCAAATTGTAGGAAACAGGTTTGATCTAATATTACGACCAAATATTTAATTCTTGAACAAATATTGACCAAGCTGGAGTCATTTTCCCATCTTACCAGAGGGTCTTCTCTGCTTGGACAGGCTGTATGTACATTTATGTCAGCAGAATTCTCAAATCCATCACTTCTATACTCTCCGTGTATCAATTATTCCGGCATCACTTTATACCTGTGTATAATGTATAAATACATGTCGGTAATGTTTGGAAACGGTATTAAGCGCTTCGAAAGCTTCACGGTTTCCCAAGGTTATAGTGGCGTTTCAATTGAACATAATTACTACCTAAATTGCGTCCATTAAGAGGATAACAGACACCTAGAAACAGATTCAACGCTTACTCGTCATAAGCCCATGAAAGAGGTTACCTGATTCTTGCAGATGCTCTCCCGAGATGAATTCTCACCCAAAGTAAAGTAATATATATATGTAGATATCGATATTATTATAGCTATTGGGCCCAATAAGCTTACTTCGATATGCATTTTGTATAGGCCTAATCGATATATCGATTTCTCACTATTCCATGTAAAGGTATTCTCGGAGGATTTCTTCGAGGAAATACTAATTATTTGTGATAAGTTTCCCGAGAAAACCTATTCCTGATAAGAAAAATCAGAGGATATTTGTTGATTATTTGAATACTATGCTAGAAAAATGATAGAACTTTAATTCCGAAATAAAGACAAGCAAGAATTTTGAAGTATACAGTATATATTTAGAAGTCTATTCTGTACACAAATAATAGACCCTGGGGCCCTTGCGTGCTTTCATTGGCGCCTGTGCGAGATTTTGGCCGGGCGACATACCACCAAACATACTAAACAGATGCAATCCAACATATTATAATATATTTAAAGACAAACATGATTCTAGCTAAAGCCTTGCATGTTCATTGTTCACATTTTTCTCATAAGCAATCCCAATGTTGCAGTTTTTGTTTCATTTTTTTTATGTATTGGATACGTGATAAGCAAAAGCCTAAAGGAATTAATAAAAAAATGAAACAAAACTGCAACATTGGGATTGCTTATGAGAAAAATGTGAACAATGAACATGCAAGGCAGCTAGAATCATGTTTGTCTTTAAATATATTATAATATGTTGGATTGCATTCGTTTAGTATGTTTGGTATGTCGCCCGCCAAAATCTCGCACAGGGCGCCAAAAAGCACGCAAGGGCCCTGTAGGTCTATTATTTGTGTACAGAATAGACTTCTAAATATATACTGTATACTTCAAAATTCTTGCTTGTCTTTATTTCGGAATAAGTTCTATCATTTTTCTAGCATAGTATTCAAATAATCAACAAATATCCTCTGATTTTTCTTATCAGGAATAGGTTTTCTCGGGAAACTTATCACAAATAATTAGTATTTCCCCGAAGAAATCCTCCGAGAATACCTCTCACATGAATAGTGAGAAATCGATATATCGATTAGGCCTATACAAAATGCATATCGAAGTAAGCTTATTGGGCCCAATAGCTATAATAATATCGATATCTACATATATATATTACTTTACTTTGGGTGAGAATTCATCTCTGGAGAGCATTCGCAAGAATCAGGTAGAACCCTTTCATGGGCTTATGACGAGTAAGCGTTGAATCTGTTTCTCTAGGTGTCTGTTATCCCTTCTAATGGACGCACCCAGGCAGCAATCATAGTGTTCAATTGAAACGCCAATATAACCTTGAAACCGTGAAGCTTTCAAGCGCTTAATACCGTTTCCAAACATTACTGACATGTATTTATACATTATACACAGGTATAAAGTGATGGAATAATTGATACACAGGTATAAAGTGATGGATTTGAGAATTCTGCTGACATAAATGTACATACAGCCTGTCCAAGCAGAGAAGACCCTCTGGCAAGATGGGAAAATGACTCCAGCTTGGTCAATATTTGTTCAAGAATTAAATATTTGGTCGTAATATTAGATCAAACCGTTTCCTACAATTTGACATCAAATTGATAATTTTTGAACAAAAATTGGCCGAGCATGAGTCATTTTCCCATTTTTCCAGAGGTTTTTCTTTGCTTCGACAGACAATAGATATACTGTAATATTGTGAGGCTTTGCTGGCATATATATATATATATACTGTAGATATACTGTTACTGGGGTGGGACTATGCTGAGATGTATATACACGAAACACAAGTATATTGTGAGCTTTCGTGGATATATAGAGAGTACAGGTATATTCTGGTATTCAGGTATAAGCAAATTCCCCCAATACTCAGCTTAACGTTGAAGCTTTCGTTACACCAAGCGTAAACGTTCGAGCCAATATTGTTTTTACCTCTACAAACTTCAACACTCCGGTAAATATCTGATACATCGATGCTCCTGAGCAGTTCTAACGAATCCGACCGTGTTCGGTTTTGATTGCTGTCAACAGTGCTTGATTTTTAAAAAAGAGGTAGAACTGTAGGGGAACTGTCAATCAGTGGGTATGGTATAGCGTTACCCCGGAAATCAAGGCCTGGTTGTCAACCACCATTTTTCTCAATGAAGGAAGTAGTGGGAATCAAGGGAATGTTGAAAACCTCGGTTAGAAAGCTTATAACGGACACAAAACTTAAACGGTATGGGGTTTTTTAATGCTCTGTAATCGAATAGGATGAGAGAATTACCAATACAATGTGTCAATCTGTACTTGGGATTTGGCAGTAAAGCTCCTTTCACATAGGTTTATTGTACTCGTATTATGTATAAATCCTCATGTTTTGAAATTTATCTTCATAATAACATATGTTCAATTTCCAAGATCATAATCACCATATGTTATTATAGGGACAAGATTCAAAACATGAGACTCAATACATAAATATCTGGTACCAAGCTTCGCTCTGAAGCTGTGGCCAAACTGTTGAATGACATAAATATGTTATTGTAAAAAATCAAGGAACCTCCTTGTAAAAACTCAAAGATCCTTATTGTAAAAAATAAATTCAAAATTGATATGATCACTTCTCACAATTTTTTGACAGTCATGAACATGTGTTATAGACTTGAATGTAACTCCATTCACTCCAGCTGGATAGCGTTGGTATGCTAACGATAACAGCCATTATACGCAGTAATTGGGATTATGCCTGAATGAGGAATATTTTATTCTTTTATTAATCCTGCCAGAGAGTTTTCCCAGACATGAGACCTGGTGCAATCTTGTTTTTCCATTACGGTTATATTACATTTCAAATTTCAAGAAAATCGTTAGAGCCGTTTTCTAGATCCGTGGTTCCACATACAAACATACATACATACAGAAATTACTCGCTTAATATTATAGGATACAATACAACTATGTGAAAGCAACCCAAGACTTTTGGAAATTCGCTCTTTTGAGAATGATAGTGGAAGGAAACACAAGAAGATATTTTTTATTTTGTTTGTTTCACTCAATTATAGGATATGTATATAATTATAGAATAAATGATGAAAAGAGATAGCAGTAAGGACCGACGGCTTTACGTCTTTTCCGGAGTCGAGTTAACATACAGGTATCAAGAATGGATGATCTTCAAGACAGAAACGCTGATAGGACTTCTCATCACGTCGCCTCGTTTATGACAAGACATTAATGGAATTGTACCGAAATAATTGGTAGCTGCAATATATTATCCACCTCAAGTCAAGTAGAGTCTGTACAAGCAGAGAAGACCCTCTGGCAAGATGAGAAAATTACTCCATCTCGATCAATATTGGTTCAATAATTATTGATTTGGTCTCAATCGTAGGAAACATTCTGATGTACAATTTGAGACCAAATTTATAATTTTTTAACCAAATAACCGAGCTGGAGTCATTTTCTCTTCTTGCCATAGGGTCTTCTTTGCTTGAACAGACTATATTGCTCCATTGATCCATCTCAACAGTATTATCAGTTGATTGTAACACGGGTGGATTCGGATCTGACTAAACGAGGCATTGGCCCAAAAGGGACGACAGGTCTGCTCATTAAATTCATTGACCGCTTAATCCACATTCTGCATAATAATCTATATATCAGTGGGTGCTTGCTCAGTGCTTTTAGGTTCATTGATAGAGGATTAGTGTGAGATAGAGAGAGAGTGAATGAGAAAGAGAGAGTGAGAAAGAAAGAGTGGTAGAGAGGGATAGAAAGAGTTAATGGGAAACAGAGAGTGTGTAAGAAAGAGAGAGTGTATGTGAGAGAGAGAGAGAGAGAGAGTGAGAGAGTGAAGCCTAGAGCTTAGTCAACCATACTGTAGGCGTTGAGATAATGATTGAATTAGCACTGGATTATCTTAGTCAGAAGTTAGTCTTCTGTGGTGTATTATATAATACATAGAAAGAGAATTCATAATATGAGAATATGATGGAAGGGGATTATGCTCTCATTTTCCACCTTCAATTTATTTATTAATAAGAAGTGTGGTCCAATTGTTGGATCTTTGTGGTTGTAACCATAAAACGTCTAGAAACTTGATACAACCATGAAGATATATCTATCGCCAGAAAAAGTCCAAACTCTCATGTTCCACATCCACTATAAATTTAATGGGTAGTGTGATCCAATTGTTGGATCTTCGAAATTGTAACCATAAAAGATCAAGGAACTACACCATACAGATGTATCTATCGTCAGAAAAGTGAAAAAACCCTGATTCGATTCTACTAAAATTCTGAAATCAAACTGATGTACAACTGATCCTGGGTTTTCGTCATCAATTTTCGTTCAACAGAGATTCATATTGGTCTACTTTTCCAGTCATTTTGTTCATATCTCGATTTGAAACTCCAAAACGAACAGAAATATTTCAAAATGCACAGAGTTCCAGAAAAAAATCACTAGAAAGAAAAACCGAGCTGTCATATCTGTTATCCTGCAAAAACAACGATTGTTCCCCACATTCAACATCCAATCTGGTATTGTCGAATGGTGTGACATATTGTGGAAAAAGTAGATTTTATAGACGCTAACAGCTTCTGGAAAACGTTTGGAAGTATTTTTGAAGCAATATGAAACCTACCCTCTAATAATAATCATTCTATAAATAAGAGGATTATGAATTTAGTTAAACCCATTGTGATTTAAGTAACCAGTTTGCATACGGTATAATATTTGCCGAGAGTCTACAGCTGAATTCCAACTAGGAGCTTGATATCTCATGAGAAGCAAGCAGATCAACCACCCCCCAACGATTTCCGCTAATTCCAAAATAGTCATAGTTACAAAGACTGTATTTACACAGTATACAGACTCTCTAGTTGTAGAGTAGAGTTGAGTCAGTTGACTGTCTTTGCTAACAATATTATCGCATGAGTGGTTTAATGACTCAACTGAATT
Source organism: Sogatella furcifera (assembly GCA_017141385.1). NCBI lineage: Eukaryota > Metazoa > Arthropoda > Insecta > Hemiptera > Delphacidae > Sogatella > Sogatella furcifera. The sequence continues at coordinate 24,679,640 of CM029554.1, read as the reverse complement.
TGATCTCCTCATAACGTAGCTAGCTGCTGTACTCGAAGCTACTAGTGTTGTACAAACTTGTTTCAGTAACTAGTCTCAGATACTTGAGAAACACTTCAAGTACTAGTCTTTCTTCTGCACTTGTAGTTTCTTAATCTATTTGTAGTAGAAGTATGAATACAGCTAAAATGTCTAAGCTTGACATTTTAAAAGTGAGTTGGAGACTGAATCCACATGAAATACGAATTATTGAATTATTATTAAAATGATTTCGAATTATTTTAAGTTTGATTAGCATTACCATTATTGCCTATGAATTTTTAGAATATAATTTCAGCATAGGAAGTAGTTTCAGATAGCATAGACAGTAGATTTATCAAATGAAATTGCATGGTGTAGGCAATATTATCAGGATAGGTTAGAATAGCACACTCACACTCTATACTGCTATAACCAAAGACAATTCGAGTATTTAATAGAGTAGATAGTCAATGTTATAACTCTAGGGTTACATTGTTCTAGGAATTCTATTCTCAGCAACCGTGCTCCCAGCAAAGATATTTTGGATGTCATTCAATCTGAGTCTGATTGAGCTTCCAGCTCCCATCAAATTGAAGAAACAGGGGCGAACCCAGAGGGGGGGATTGAGGGGATAGATCCCCTCCCCCGAAATTGGGCTCATCTTACACTTGATAGAATGCACTTTGTAGGATACTGAGAATCACCAAATTTTTTACCAATTATAATGCTCAAAACTTCTAAAAATATAGTTTCAGGGTAGATACTTTTTTGAAAAATTTCTCCCCTCACGGGGTAAATTCCTGTAGAGAAGGAAATGATTTGAATTTGAGATCAAGCATCTTAAGCCTAAATACAGTATTATTTCATTTCTTGCTTGAGTGAGTGCAATAAGAATATTTTGCCTTATGAAATGTTCCATATGAACAGCATCTTGTGAGCGCTCCTTCTCAACACTTTACTTCGGAGAGTAAAATCTTATGCATGAGAAGTGCTTCAGAACAGAATCGTTTATGTCCAGCCCTACTATTGAATTTTCACAGTGACATTCCCGTTAACTTTCGGCATGTATTAAATGAACTGTCACAAAATAAATCTCGGCGTCAAGTAGGTTCAATTTTTCATGTTATTCTATATAATTTCAAAAATTTCATTTATTCAAGAAAACCTAATATACTTATAAATTGATCTATCGAATCTAAGACTTCTTCTTCCCAACAGAATTATCTATCAACATTTTTGGAATTGAGGTATAATAACCATCAAATATACTGCTTATTGGCAAATAACATCGCATTACTCAGTATCCAGAGCACAGCTATATTCCAATATAGATTCAATGACCGGAGAAACTTTCAAATCAAAAAACTTTCAGCACTGCCTGAAGAATTCAAAATTTGTCCAATACAGTAAACAACAACTACAAAAGACCAATAGCTCTTGTTCAAATCAATTAATCTACAATAGTTGATGGATGGATTTTTCATTAATACTTTACTCCAATAAACAAAAGTAATTTCTTATTTTAAATACGATAATGGTTGTTGGGTGAAGGTGAAGGCGAATTGAATGCAAATATAAATACTACATACAAGCAAAATCATCACCCCCCCCCCTCCCTGGAAAGATTTTCCTGGGTTTGATCCTGATTCCATATCACCCCCCGAAATTAATTCCTAGGTTCGGCCCTGTGAATAAGTAATGGAAATAGATCTAGGAAGCATGCCAAAGCAAATAGAATAGATGAAAAAGGACCAGAAAATACTAATTTAATTTAAAGAAATAGAAATAGATATGAAATTGAATATAATAGATGAGAAAGGATAAAAAATACAGGACTTTTCATCCAATCAAAACCAGGAAAGAATATTTCGTTCCTTCCTGAATTGGATTCGATAAATATGGAAATTCCTCCCATTCACAATCACTGTGGTGGCAGAAATTAGGCAATCATTCAAGCTTGAAACGTAAAAAATAACGGAAAAGTGCTGATCATTGGGATATTGCTGACTGGGCTCGTTTATACCAGCTGTCAGCTACTGCGACTGTTGATTTATCACAATGGATCAGCAGTTATTTGTTGATCTTGGCGCTGATATATGGCTGAATGACCTAAAAAATTCGAGCTCCAACAAAGATTTTCCACGAAAATTGTTTCTAACTGGTGCATTCATCTTGAATGTTCCGCTCGATGTGATTTTATGTTTGTTTTGACGCTGAATTCGGCTGAGGAAAAGTCATTTTACCTTTTCCCAAAAAGTATGATGGTACGATACAAAGTTCATATATTCTATAGGTTTATTCCAAAGTTCATAGGTTCTATACCAACGTTGGATACAATACACCAAAAGTTTTTGAATCAAATGAATTAATCTTCTTATTTTTTATTTTGTAGAGATTCTTATGAAACAGTCTTCATGCATTTAAACTTGAGAATCATACAATAGAATTTTATTTATCTTCTCGAAGCGTGTATTGGAAGTTCATTGGAAGTGTATTGGATTCATTGAAAGTTCGTTATTATATATCTTCCGAATACTGATATCTATATTAATGGCTGATAATATTATTAAGTGGTTCAACAATATTACATAATATTGTACTCTACGATATTTGAAAATTCTAATTCCCCTAGCTCTAACTGAATTATACAAGTGATATATCACTCTTTTTATGAATATTTTACCAAAAGTTATACTCATCTCAAACTTTCGATAAATTCAAATGATGGCAGAAAATAGCTTCGAGTTTTATCAGAAAGGGAGAATGATAGACTATGAAGTCATGGAGTGAATGATCTTTTTGAAATTGGTCTCTTGTAGTTCAGCAGAAATCTGCACTAAATGATATATATGTAATTATTTCACACATATAATACAATTCACATGTAATTTCATGTGAGATTGCTTGTGATCAGGCATGAAGCAATGATCCCTCCAGTGGACCTTCAAGAATTCAAATCCTCTCTTTAAATCCAGCTTAGCTCTCTGGTATATGATGCAATGTGAAAGAAAACTTAAGCAATGGCTCCACTACTATAACACTAAGGGTATTCAAATAACAAACAGGACTTCCAATATCTTTGAAGGCTTTGGATCAGCAAGAGTTTGAACAATGTAGAGAAATGAGAGAACAGGAGAAAGGTACAAGACTGTAAGTGGACAGAAGAGGGTATGAGAAAGCAAAGGATCACAATTTGCTTTTGGGTGGTATTGACTGAGGAAGTCAGCTATCCCGTTACCAAACATGACTGGCTATTTCTTTGAGGGAAACCTTCTTCACAAGACGTGAAAAGGTCCGACTGAAGAGCATTGGAAAATCCACATATTTTGGAATTCAGAATAGGACTCTCAAGAATCCATGTTATACAATTTCACGAGTTTATGGTCCAATGTCCAATATAAAATATCAAATTTAATTTATGCTCCACAACGTGATTAAAAATATACACAAAGGATAAATACATAAGTTATATATAGATAAGACCGTCAATATTCCACTTGTAACTCATTCTTCAACGCTCTGAAATCTTTGAGTCAAAGTGAGTTTACATAGACTATCAAGTGCTAAGATAATAGTCGAGTCATTGTAGCTCAAAACAGGGGTCAACCTGGAAGTAATTGCAACAAAGATGTTTTATAGTGGGAATGGTAGCTGACACCCTCCTATTTAACGTGTAAAAAATCCCACTCTCAACTCGTGTCGGAAAGTTGTTTTTTTGGCCGCCATATTGGAAAATTCTGCTCATTTTTTGGTTTTCTTGTAATAACGGTAAAACGAAGCGTCGGACAAAAACACTTACTCAACTCTATCTTTATTAAATAAAATTAGCAAGAGAATGGTGGTAGAATCATCTATTTATCTCTACTAGAAACCTTGTTACGATTTTTCGAATAGATGATTCTACCACCATTCTCTTGCAAATTTTATTTGCTAAAAATAAGGTTCATAAGGTTCAGTAAAATTCGAAAAATTGAAAACTCCTGACATTTTCGATGAAATTTTTCAAGGAAACGTCATGGTTTCGCTCTAAAATTATATACAGAACAGAATCTGTTCACCAATATACTGTGGCAGAGAAAGCTGAAATTGATCAACTTTCCAACACTTACCGGGAAAGAGGAGTTGGAAAATCCATAGAACACACATGTTCAGCGGTTAATGTGTTCTCCTCGATGTTGAAAAACTTTTCGTGAACCTTGACACGAGGATTAAGCGAGTTTGATGCTGGATATTGCCAAACTCTACGAAATCGATTTCAAAAATTGGAGCTAGAGTCAAGGATCAAATTGAAAGTGGAAGGTTAATTGTGCATTTAGCCTTCCATTGCAGCTGATAATTTGAAACTTTCTAAGTTAGAAACAAGGAAATTGCAAGTAAGGGGGCGATTGTTCATTTAGCCTTCAACTCCAGCTGTCGATTATTGAGACTCTTCCAATTGAGTTTCTTAACATTGTTAAAATATTGGATGATGCAAAGTAGAATGATACAAGTCGCTAATAATAGGCGTTGTTGGTATGAGAAAGTATTTAATTTCAATAATGTTCTCTCAGTGTGGGGAAAATGAATTTTTCATGACATTGGATTGATATTATGAATATTGCTAAAGATTGCAATCAGTTGACTAGTTCAAGGAAATAAAACAACACTATTATTTCATTCTCTTTCAAATTTATAACGAAGATAAACTACATGTTTATTAAAGTCCTGCAATTACTTAATTTTTAACTACATGAAGTCCTGCCTATTCATACAATGCCACCTTTTTTGGTTGCTTTAGCATCTAGACACTACCAAAATATGACAAATTCGTTTCTATCGACGTTTGATGGAAATCGTTTGGTTCAACATCACCAATTATATTAAAAACAATCATGATGCACTCGAGAGAACTATGGAAAAGGACTCATGATATTAGATAGCACAACTATAAAACAAAACACGAAATGAGAATTTTCAATCATTCTCTAGCTACATTATCAGTGGAATTAATTCGAATTGATATTTGAAAAAACCTATAGTTATTAATGACATCTCTGAAGTGAACCAACTTACAATGGCGTTGACACAGGTGTTAGTAATGATTCAATGGAACTGATGGTTTTCCATTACCGTTATCATAAGAAGGCTATCAATGGAACCCTCATTAAGTCACCAATCTCTGACATCCAACAAAATTCGTTTTCAATTATTTATTGTTGAGTAATGAGCAATCAAAATTCCCATCAATGATGAGCTTTCGGGTAGAAAAATCCAATCAATAATGAACATAGATTAGATTTAGTCGGGATAAATGAGAGACACATCATTTTATTTCACACGTACTTCGTGAAAGACAAAGAGTTTCGTGGAAGCTCATAATTTTTTCATTCAGATGATCTATCAATAATTGTGAAATTCAGAGTGCCTCTGTTATTCAAGGAAAGCAAGCCTAACTCGAACCCTTTACCCAACCATAAAAACTGTCTGTAAATCTTTCCTTTATTCAATTGGTTCAGTTAGGAATGAAAAAAAATTGTCCATAGCAGATTTGTGTGTTTTCCTTGGATGAATTGAGAGATGAAAAAAACTGATGAATTGGGAGATCAGAGGGTATATATGAATCAGGTTATGAATAATCCTCGAAATAATTCAATTCAAATTAAATATCAGGTTTATTCTGTGGAATACGCCAGTGCAAAATAAAAAATTTAAAAGAAAAATCTCATATTATTTTAACAGTAAAGTGAACGGTTGTGATGCCCCAACTTAAAAAAGGTCAACAACCTACTGAAAATATAGGTCAAGAAGCTTTGTCTTATCTGCTTGGTTACTGATAAGAAGTAACAGTAAAATTTGGAACAAATATTCCTCTAATAAATGCAAATTACGTACCTGTCTGCTTTAATTAATTATTATAAAACCGGTGTCATATTTATTACTAGCACCACCAGAGCATACATAACCGCAATATTTGACATTTGCTAAACAGCTGTTTGATCGGCATCTGCGAACTGTTCAACAGCTAGCGGTAAAATTCGAATTTGATAACATCATGCTCATATATCGCCCATATTATCTCGGACGATTTTAATAAAAATATAAAATTATAATATTTTGCTGTCTTACCTTAAATGTTTAAATGCTGCTGCCAAAATATAATTGTTACCACTCTGCAACATTATGCCTGTTTCATTGTTATTATTTGTTTATTAATGTCTATCAAATTTATCAAGGCCAAAAATTATTGAAAAGAAATTTAATAAATTATTTACACAATTTAATTATTATAAATGTATAACCTGACGGAAAATGACGTCACACTAGTTACCTCGTGGAACTTTTGAGCCTACAAAAATAAAATATTGTGATAACCTTAATTAGTAGATTTATAGGAGCTTTAGATTTAAGTGTATTATATGTTAAGTGTGGAAAAAGGTGGTTCGTATGTCCCATATACTCAGGTGTGTTACACAAAAAGTGATCTATTTTCTCTCAAATTCAATATGGACGTCGAAGTCATGAATTGACCAATGAGAAACTTATACGTCGAACTCAACGCCCCTTGATACCGAGCTTCAACTTCCGCCTATGACCTCGACCCTAGAAGAAGAGCAATGCTCACCCCATTCCATCAACACCCCTGCTTGCGAGAGGACCGGAGCAAACCGCCGTCGAGGACGTCTACAAGAGATGAGCGTTGCCTAGGGTCCCGACTCGAAAATCCTCATCGCCTGGACAAGATTCCTCCAAATTCCCTGTTGGTGTTAGAACGGACCACAACCCTCATGGATCGGCGCCCAAGTCTTCGAACGCGTAAGCAAATCATTTAAATTTTGGCCACTTCAAATAATGCGCAATTAACTTAACACGAATTCCCATTTAAATTAACGAACCACCTGAGTATATTAGATTGCTAAGTTGAAAGACTTTTAAATTAAGAATAGCTTTAATATCTAAATCATTGTTGATTATTCCTATTAATTTATTTATTAAAAAATTTATTGAGAACTAAAAGTCTGAAAAAAAGTCTTATATACATTTTATTCTTATTAGAAGCATGTAGCAAAAGCAAAGGAGAATATATTAGTCTGTTATTTAGGCGATTTGCCTCTAATATTCTATTGAATTAATCCTAGCCATTCTCTCTGGGTATTAGGCTAAGCAGTTATGATTGATATTTGATAGAATTATTATTAATGATTTTTACCTCCACGTGCATTCCAGTTTGGCCATGCATCAAAGTGAAGTAGCTGAATATTGAGTCATCATAATTCAATATTACTAGTGATCTCACTTATGATGCAAGGTATATGGCGTGTTGAGCAACTAATAGAAATATATTAATTCATTTGCTACATGAATATTGTGAACTTCACTTGGAGTGTTGCACTGAGTACCATTTTATTTTTGTTCGGCTTGGTAAAGCGAATCTTCTAACCATTAGAAGGGCGAACATATGAGTGTATCACCATATCTGTATTCGACCCTGGACTCACTAGAAAATTAACGATTCAATTGGTGGTTTGTGCTTGAAAATACCCATATTCTCACAATCCATCATTTGTCTAGTTTCATTCGCTGCTCTAAGTCGAGTAAATTTATTGAGCCTACTCATGTGCCAAGTAAGTACCTTCATCCGCGTTGATGAACTGATTAATAAAATTGTATATATTGATTTATCCAAATTTGCATTACTTGAGACGTGTTGCAAGCTGCACACCTCCTCAACCTATACATGCTAATACAAGAAATTGTATTCAGGATTTATTCAACATAATAATTGAGTTTACCACCAGTTATTCTAATCTTTGAAATTTGGTGCTTTCAGTGAATTTATTATAAATTATTATACTATATTTATTATTTAGTGTGGCACATGCTCACACAGGAAACTGTTGACTCAAGTCTCATATGCTTCAAGAGGCTACATATAGATTCATTGAGAGGCCTGGCGCCCATTCAAAAAATTTATTACTTTCAACTAGCAAATCAAATTTGATAATAAATCTCATTGCTCACCCTATTTTAAGGGGTTCATACCGCTGTGCCAGTCAGGGCTTGTACAAATTTAGCTCACCCAAGTAGCGCTTTTACACGGTTTAGAACAATCCAACACCAGCTTCATACAGTGCAGTGTATATTTCCAAAATAATTCAATAACGTATAACAAAAACTGATAAATTGGAAGATCGATACCATTAGCCCAATGGAAGTGCTTATTGGATTTTTCAATCACTTATTTGTATGACTGAATGGTCCCAGTCAATAAGTAGATTATCACTTAATCCTGTCAGTGTAATTTTCATTGGTCATGTGTGACGTATTATATCTCCAATTCATTCAGTTTGCTGCAATAGCTGCTGCGTTTCTGGATGGTATATTGTTCGGATCGGATATAACTGATTTGTAACGGAACCGAGTCGGATTTTACAGCTCTGTTATCAGAGTAAGATAGATTGCATGATACGTGTGTGTTCTGCATTTTGAAATTTGAATACAATTTCCAAGTATCATCACAAAAACACCCTTGGGACCCTGATCCTGATAAAGCCTACAGCGAAACAAAATAAATAGCTTGGAGCTTGGAACAGCTTTTTTGAGTGGGAGTGATGATACTCAGACATTTCATATCAATACAATTATCCATATCATACAATTTGACATTATCAATAATAATTCAAATTATTTCTGCTCTCTTATTTCATGATATGAAATCTAGTTGATCTCTAGTTGCTCTCTCGTTGATCGATGAATGCTGATAATATTTATCCAGTTATTCACAGATTTTGTAAATCTTGTACCGATAATAATTTTCTCAATGGATGAAACAAATAAATGGATAAAAATAGTCTAGAATTTATGATCCAGGCCAAGCAGCCTGATTATAAAGTATTGTTGAATGATAACAATGGCCTGCTTTGATAACAATCGACATGAGAAATTGGCGCAAACATATTAAACAGAATAATGAAATTTTATCCGTTATTTATCACCCCTTATTAATACTGTGATTATCATTCGAACATTCTTTTCCACGCGACAAAAATTTCTTCAAAAATATTATTCCCAGCTCACTTTGAGTGCTAGTATTTTTTCTAGAAAAACCGATCGATTCGCCTCCTCTTTTTTCAGGGGAATTCAGTGACTGGCAACCGGAGATAGAAATATTTCAGGACGCCCGAAAACAATTATATTTCCATCTCTGGGCACTTATTGAGCTAGAAAGGGGTGAAGTGCTTTAACCACGGCCAAACAATTTTATTCCCTCACCAATTTGTTATGAATTCCAATAGCTAGGTGGTTCGATAACAAGTCCACTCTTTTTTATTCATTTGACAAGTGATATATAGAGTCCATTTAGCTACCGCTACAAAATGCATTCTATGTGTTTTTGATTTTTTCAAAAATCCACTCATAAGAAAACCCATTTAGGAAATAATAATTTTCTGAAGTATCAATGATTGAAAGAAACACGTGAGCTCATCGACTATAACCAGAAATTTATTTGTTTAATCCTCATCAATTACATTGATGGGCAATAGCCTGTTTTTTCTTCCCGTATATTTGTGAGAAATAAAATATATAAATACATCCCATTAAGCTACTTTCAAATCTAACTGATTGTGACAGGTTAAATTTATCCCTGAAAAATTATTTCATCAACTCTTCTTGAGGATATTAATTATATTCCATGAGAATATTAAGAAAAAAATTATAAAATGAACATAGCAGCCGGAAATAATTGCATAGGATGTGTCATAACACTTAACTTCTTGATTCATAATAAATTGGAAACTTGTATGATTGAATAAGGAAAGATGATGTGATGGAGATTGCAATGGAAATTCAAAAATTAGTTTCGTGAGAATGTGTTATTACATAGGTTTGAAGAGAAAGGCCTCCATACAATAAATTGTTAACGAATTACAAATTAGTTGAGTGATTCTTCCAGAGCGAAAAATCTTACGAAATGTATTTGCGTTGCAAAGAGCTATTGATCGCATTTCTATTCATCCTGGCATTATACTACTACCGGCTGTTTCAAAGTTATAATAGACATCGGTCTTCTCATTATCTATCATCAATCATAATCTGATCTCATTCTTCTGTTCCAATTGATCACTGAATCATTCTTTTCTGAAATATTTCAAACAGTATAACAATAGAATAAATTAAGTGTAAGTTGTAATACAATGATGGAAATACAAATTTCGAAAGAAGGATGTCGAAATCAATATATTTGAGAAACGTGAGTAGGAAGTTATGTAAAAATAGAGAGTGAGAAACTTTATTGAAATAAATATGATGAAGATTTTCTTTCATCATTGCCCAACGAGTGAAATACAATCAGGATCATATAAATTGAAATACAATCAGGATAATAAATAACATTGTAATCCTTGTGAAGAATTACTTATTGAGAAGAGGTTTGGAATAACTTCAAAAGAGTTGCAATTTTTCTGCATTAGGTCATGTTTATCCAGTGTCGAGCTATCAAAGATGAAATCCAACATCAACGACAAGAGATTGTGAAAAGAAAAACCGATATCTTTATTAGTTATCTACCGTGAAAAAAGATTACAGTTTTGAAATTTCTTCAAAAACAAGGAGCTTACTTCGTGAGACATTTATTTACAACGGATAAAGAATCACCTAGTTACTCAGTAAGGCATTTATTTATTTCGTAACTAAAATCCAACACCGAATACATGGAGTGAGATTTCATGAAACATCTCATCACGAAGCCTCGTCATTCTCTGTAGGTAAAGTAATACTGCCATTCAGGAAAACCCATTTTTCTACAACTCGATATTAACTCTGTCGCTTCATGCAATCTGATACGTTCTTTGTACGTCTTCAATCTTCTCCCGAGTGGTTTTTTTTGCAATTGCCAGAA